>CM023095.1:25391332-25745038 GCA_013103745.1 Gardenia jasminoides
AAAGCGGTATATTTTGAGGACCTTGGAGAAATTGTTGTCCAGATTGCGTTGGGGTAGTTTGTATGGGTTGGTGTCTTTGGATCTTGTCTGTGGAGCCAGATTCATTGAGTACTTGATGCTGCGGCTGAATTTGTGTGTAGGAGTGCATAATCTTTTGCACTAGGTGGCATCGAGAAGAACAAATAATGGAGAAATAAACCGTTAGAAAAAAAAAGGAGAATTAAAGAGCATAAAAATAGAAAAAGAGTTCCCATTAATTAGAACATGGCTATAATATAAGAGATGGTGTACTACTTGCAAACTAGAACCTAGATAACATTGTACTCAAACAGAAAATTAAAAAAAAAGATAAACTAACATGAAAACATCAAAATTATGAGTAAGATAGAAACACAAGTGGTTGCATACATGATCATCTCAAAATCAGCCTTATATACCAAGCTGGACAACAAAATCTATACAAAATCAGCCTTGTCAAGACCCTTTGATCAACTCATGTTGACTCACTCACTCTGACGCGATATCCACGATCACTATCATCAACTTCTTCATTGTAATAAAATCATTTCATCCTCCGATTGGCTATTAGCTTCATCGGAACTACTACTATATTCTTCTTCTTTGGTGCTTAGCTTTGAGATTGCCTCCTCCCTTTGTACATTTCATGTGCATTTACTAGTTCCACAATTTCAGCCTCACCTTTTCCTTATGTAATGAGCCAAACTTCAGTGTCTTCAACTTGACCAGTATCTTGCTTCATGGCATCATCGTATTTCTCCGTCATTATCAACATCTTCATCATTTTCTTTTAGTTAGGGAATGTTCCAAAGATGCCTATGCTTTGCTGTTTGAACCATTCTCAATTGCTGAAGTTTAGTATCCATGATGTAAAACACTTGCTGCGCGATTGATTAAGACAAGGGATCATTTTGATACCATCGAGATCTGATATCAACACTAACAAAATACTTGTCACATTTCATTGTCCAGAATTACTACTATCATACCATTCACCTTTGGAATAGCACCAACTTATATCCTCACGAGAAAAGTAAACCCTCTATTGATGAAACCATAAAATGGAATAACTTCTCTTTGTGATCGCCTTCAACAACCAATGCTTGTTTTGTGTTGTTCTACAATCATCTCGATCCTTGGTATGGAATCGAACTTGATTTACAATGCACCCGAGAAGACTTTGTCATAATTGGGATTGGTCCATTTCTAGGTGCCATAGTTGATCGTAACTCCTTCAACCTTTTTGATATACAAGCGATTAATCGATTAGAAAAGTACAAGAAGCGCAAGCATTAAACATGTACAACAATCGAAAAAGACAATTTCATTTCATATCAACTACTTACGTGATTCTTAAACCAACTTGAAAATTGTGATTTGCCTACTTTCAACATTTCCAGGCTGTATCTTACTCAACTCTTCTTTGTGCAAACTAAACAAATTAAAGGGAGGAAAAATTTATTAGAATCAGATTAGTATCAAACAAGTAAGAAAAGTTTTGACAAAAAAAAAAAATAAATAGAAAGTAGAAATAAAATAAAATGATTAACTAAGGAAGTAATCCTTAAACAAAGTAGAAGTGGAATACAGCAAAATCAACAACTTACATTCGATGCGATCCACTTCTTCACAATTATTCGAGAATAAACTTGGTGCTACATCAATTGCTGTTGGCTCAATTTTGTAGCTGCGTATGTGATCAAAGGGGCGGACCGTGGTGAGAAAATTAGTAGACCTTGCCTGGGATGGACATCCGCGATTCCTCTCTTTCTTGTTGAATTTTGTTTCACATCCATGAAGGTATTGTGACATAAAGTTAAGCACTCATTTGCCACATAACCTTGACAATTGATCCTTCGGCCGAGCTCTATTCCGTGCATTATTTTTTAAGGCGTAAGATACCTATTTAGATAGATATATTAGAGATACAATCAAATAATTATTTCATATTGCACATATGAATCGGACATGAAATATAATGTTTAAAATAGCCAATTGATGTTAGGCTTACCTCTCAAATGGAAACATCCATCTATGGTGAGCTTGGACCTCAAGTTTAGCCTCTTGAGGCAAATGAATGCAAAAGATGAACCATAATGGTAAGAATGCGGTGGAAAAATCTGTTCCCGACATAGAATTATAGGAATTCTCTCAACCGATCCAAGTCATCCATTTGGCGTCTTTGAACATAAATCGAAAAACATACTTAACTCAAAATTGTCGTTCACCTCTTTACATAAGTATCCTCGAATACTGCTGGAAGAAGTCGCTGTAATAATACATGATGTCATTGGCTCTTAAGACCTGAAATTTTATCATCTTTTACAGTGAGATATGTTTCGACATACCATCTGGAAACTTAATTGACTTGAAAAACAAAATCCTTTCCGTTCACTTGAGAGACATCACATAACATGCTGCTGGCTTAAAGTTCAGTATCACTTTGCAAATGCAGCTCTTCTCTTATCCCATGTCACACAAGTCTCTGGCGTTATCGTGTCTTTAGTCTTTGATTTAACCCCAACGGTGTTCTGTCAAACTTTGAACCGTTTTTTATGATGTGCATAACATCTAGGAAATGTCTTCTAGTTTGATAGGCAATTCAAAAAAAATGCTCTTTGTCCAATTACCTTGAGCAGACTCCGTTTTCTCTTTCGATTTTAGGATGCTTTCACGGGTGTCAAGATTCGGTCAATTCTAACTTCTTTAGTATATCAGCCCCATCCATTCTCTTGGTCTTGGCCTTTGCTCAACATTACCATCAAATTTTCTCCTCTGTCTTCTCAGCGATGGTCATGGGCAAAAAAAACGTGATGCCAGCCGACCTATCTTACCTCTTCTCAAGAGCTAGTGTCATAAAGACAGCATGGACATGCATTATAACTGAAGTGCTCCAACGGACAAATAACCATAAGCTGGAAAATCAGATATAGTCCACAATAGTCTGCGCATGAGAAAATTCTGCCCACTATATGCATCATAAGTCTCTGTGGTATTCAGCCAAAGATCTTTCAACTCATCTATTAAAGGTCTAAAAACCACATCTAAATCTTTCCCCGGTGCATAGGGACCAGGAATGAGCAATGACAACATAAAATACTCTTTCATAAATTTATAAGCGGGCAAGTTATAAGGCACAAGAATGACTAGCCACAAACTATATGAGGTTGCTCATATTACCAAATGGATTGAAACCATGGGTGGTCAGCCAAACCTCACATTCCGAGCTTCTTGGCGAGGTGGGATATTGCTGATTAAAATGCTTCCCGCATAGGGAATCAGCTGGATGGCCTCATCCTCCTTCTCTTCACGTTCCTCATCCATGCCATGTCCTTTGCGGTTTTAAAGGACAAGAACAGTCTTTGCAACCTTGGTTTTAATGGAAAGTACCACAACACCTTATGAGGGGTTTTGTTTCCCTTACAATCAATTTTTTTTCAACGAGGTTCTTGGCAAATAGGACACTTTGTTTCTCTCTTATTCTCTTTCCAGAAAATTGCACATATGTTTTTCATAACCTAAACAATTCGATAAGATTTTCATAGCTCCATAGAGAAGATGGAACTATTTCACCTACAGGTACTACATCCTTGAATAAACCAAAATCATAGTAAAAGCCTTATTTGTCATATGATTCATTACCTTCACATTCAACACGGTAACTATAAAGCGTAATAAGGGTATTTGGCACATCACGGGTATAGTTCGGTTGAGCATCACTAAAAGTCTTTCAAAATTTTTGGCATTCGGTCGGATGAAGGATTACATACTTGTGCATGGAAATTCTTCCAACAAAGT
This sequence comes from Gardenia jasminoides, assembly GCA_013103745.1. Lineage (NCBI taxonomy): Eukaryota > Viridiplantae > Streptophyta > Magnoliopsida > Gentianales > Rubiaceae > Gardenia > Gardenia jasminoides. The sequence continues at coordinate 25,395,149 of CM023095.1, forward strand.
TTGCAATTCATCATCATGTTCTTCATTATCATCATTTGCACCACGCACTTGCACTTTTCCCATTATAATCAAATCTTTCATTATTACCACGGGGATACACTCAATGATTCTCCATGGAAGACCCAATTCTTATACATTTTCCAAAAACCATTGTTATGTATGTGAATTGAACTTGAAAGAAGCTTTTCTTATTGGTAGAATTCCTACATAATGCACCGGACAGAAAATTTTATCCGAACTAGTGGAGTTCTTCCTAGCAAATGCAATAAATTCTTGAACACCATCCTTGTATGCCCTTGAAAATGTATTTTTTGTCATTAATCCAGCTTTGTCCATTCAAGTACCTAAATGTTACAATCATTGGTTTTTGCACCAAGCATCTCATAAGCAACAAAGTTTAACCTTTTGTTAATTTCCAGCCTCATAAAATAAGCAAAGTAGAACACCAAAGGTTTCAAATATTTCAAGTAGTACCTAACAAGTTTTTAGGCATACAAATATTTGACATGGATCACATAGTTTGTACTACATTTAAAAAAAAAAAAAGCTGAACAGAATTTAAATACATAATAGTAAAATGCTAAATTAAAAAAAATATACAAGTAGTGAGAAAATAACAACTTGCCTGGATGAGATAACGTTCCCATCAAATATAAGTAGCAAAAAATAACAACTTGCCTTGAACGTGCAGATTTGAATAAATAGTTGAGCTTCCTACAAGGAAAGAAAAACAAAGGGTTAAACATAAAAGTATTATCTTAGATAATTTTATGCAAGTGAGTTTGAAAAAATAAAGTAAATCTGTTACAGTTAGCAAATCCTTTGAATTCAAATAACATGCCCAAATACTAATACCTCTTTGAAACGAACATATATCTAATGTAGGGGCATGCATGAAACTAGAATCAGAATTATAGCATTATAAAATTAAATTCTATCCACTCCAGCAAAGAAAGCATGAACAAGCTAAAACGATGACTAACAAAGTAAAAAATTAAATAATAAACTAAAGACCCCATACATGCACACACAAATAGCGGACCAAAATATTTGCAAGTTGGACTAAATTCTCCTCTTTTGCATGCTCATAGTCACTATTAGTCTTTCATAGAAGTTTTTTGGACATTTTGTCAAACGGGTTTTAACAAAAATAGGTAAATTCTTTACGTTGTACTTAAAGTAATCAGATCCATAATAGTTTCTTATGTATTTTTTTTTTGGGCATAGTAACGCAAAATGAATGAGAACTTTTGCAATGATAAACCAAAATTGCAATCTCATGAATATGGATCCAATCCATCACTATCTAATGATTTACTTGTAAAAACGGGGTAGAGTAAGAGGCAACAACAACAAAGATGTCCAAACAATAAAATCAAAACATTCCATCGAACAAAACTCTAATGATTTCCTAGAATCCTTTGAGTCTCATTTTATGATTTACTAGCAATAGCTGGAAGAGCAAACCAGAGAACAGAAAGAACAATGTCTAACAGCGAGTGCCAATCCCTTCAACTAGAGAACAACTCTAACGGTTGGTGCTTTTGCAACCTTTTCAATCTCATCCTTCTTTTTGATTGCATAAATGTTAGAAGATGCCTTGGCAGCATTAATGAGTTCATCAGCGAGCCACTCAGCAATTGTCTTAATATTCACGGCACTCTCACCGCGCACCAGCTTTAGAGATATATTGCCTGGTTCACACCTCAATGGAGAAATATCAACAGCGGCCTGACCTCAGAAACCAGCCAATACGAGGTTGCATCTTCTCATGGTCCAATGTTATGACATCAACAATGACACTGAATGGGGTTCGGTCATTCAGACAAATGAATAATTTCCATAGCATGCTTGACAATACGAACAGCCATCAGCTTCTTTCCATTCTTACGCCCATGCATCATCAGCTAGTTGGTCAACCTCTCCAGGATTGGGCATTGGGCCTTCCTAAACCTCTTCACTTGGTACCTCCTAGCTATGTGGGGCAAGTAAACAGGATGCTTGGCCCCAGTTGCAGTTATGTAATCTTCAACAGACATGTCATTGATCTAAACATCGTCATAAGCCCATCAATTAAAGAGCAAGACGCCACTATGAAACTTCCCCTCCTCATCAGCTGCGACCGCCATTGCTCTCTATCTCTGTGTGTGTGTGTGTGTGTGTGGGCGGGAGGTTTCTGGAGTTGAAAACAACAATGCTGTGCTAGAATTCTATGGCTTCGAAGACAATCTAAATTCGGATTTCATGGTCAGATATTAAAAAACCAGACTAATAACATGGTACTACCACATTCCATGGATAATTTTTACAGTCATTTGGGTGCCTAAAAAAAGAAATAGCATTTTATCTCCAGAACTAGCATGTCTACCTAATAAAAGAACAACCTCATTCCTACACCCGGACGGTCAGGTTACACAAGCTTGCAGCCATGGTCAAAAGCCGAGAACACAAAGGGACTTTCCAGTAACACCAAAATATCGAATACTTGCACCCCACTTTGCGACCTTACCACAAACGCCTAACGGGACTTCCCAACTTTCCACAACAATTCTTGTACATCCCTCTAAGACATTATCACAAGCACCTCGAAGACCAAACGAGCAGGAGCCTTCAGGACTCTACCATCACCTTCAAACCCGCCACCCATTTCACATACCCTCTCCCACATTCAGACGACATTTATCTCCCAACCGAAATAAAAAATCCAAAAATGTAAATATACTATATGAAAACAACTAACACTTAGATAAACCAAACAGGAAGCAGAATTTTAGAAACCAACGTAATGAAACTCCAATACATTACAAAAATGGCAAAATGCCCAAAATGCTTTGACAAGATAATGATAGTTGAGCAGAAATTTACCTGATGAAAACTCCAAAATCGGTCTTCAAGGCTTCAAGCAGATACGGTTTTACAAAGGGGATTCAAAAATTGGGACTTTACTTCTTCAAGTCAAGCCGTGTGGTTGCTTGAAACAAGGTTTGATTTTAATTGGTATCAAAAGAAAAAAGAAGAAGAAGATTAGGTTTGCTAGTACTACATCGGTGTGTTGAGCTAAGAAGAGAAGCTCCGTCAGTGTGCCTTGGTGAGAATGTGAGTGGTGTGTTCAGAAATGAGACTAAGTGTTTCACTAAGTGGTGTATCTGATGGTACCAAACGACGTCGTTCAATTTGGTGAGTTCTTCTTTCAATTTTTTGTCTCTTTTTTTCAACTTCCGATGCCTATTGATACCAAAAAATTTAGTGGGAAAATTAGGCGGGAGCTGAATTTCTTTTTGTGATGAAAATTAAACGTATTTGTGACAGTATCATCGTCACCATAATAAATTTTCAACAATGAACTATATAATTAAAAAATTAACATAAACTACTTGTCCACCAATATTTCCCGCTATTTAGCGCTAAATGGAGTACGCAAAATTTTAACTTTTTGTGACAAAGTAGTGAAATTTTGGTGATAACAGCTTCAAATTAGAATATACAATCTACTTTGGGTGATGAAAATGTTGAATTCGTCATAAAAAATTATAGTTTTTGTGACAACTGAGGATCTTGTCATAAAAAGTATCTTTTTTTGTAGTGTTATTTCCTTTCTACCACCAATTGGATGTCTTCGACACCTAGCGGTCGGTTTTATTTGCTTAATCCTTCTTCCTAAGGACGGTTTACCGCCTTCTCCCTTTATATCTTTCTTGTGATAGTCTAAATAATAGAGGAGTTTGAAAATCACCAGTACTTGACACTCTTCCTCGTGGGATCGACACTTTATTTCCCTATACTCAATAAACGATCCGTATACTTGCGGTAATATAGGGTTATAAAGGTTATTTAAAATTTGAGGAGTAAAGAAAATCCCTATCAAGTTTTTGGCGCCGTTGCCGTGGAAGAATTTGTTCAATATCGGTGTTAAGAACAATTCTATTACTTTAGACATTTTTTATGTTCTTGTTTATGTATTAGCCATTCTTCTTAACTAATTTTGCTTTTGAAGTTTTTGAAAGCATTTTTAGGTTTTAAGGAAGGATAGCAAAGAAGTAGATCAAAGCTTGAGAGAAGGAAGCCTGGCAATGGACCCCTACAATTTTCAAGGCTATATCTATGGAGGTAATCAAAGGATGTTTGAAGGTATGTCATTTGAAGATTGCACAAGGAGTATTAAAGCTAATCTTGATTATATTGCCTTAAAAGTGCAAATGGACACCATGACAAATTTGCTTGAACAAAAAAGGAATGCAAACGATTTTAATTCTAATTATGTGGTTTGTGACTTGTGTGGAAGAAACCATGCTATACATATATGTATGCAAGCACAACATGTGGATTATGGTGAATTTGAGCATTATAATTCTTGTTTTGATCAATATGGTGCTAACTGTGATAATTCTTATACTTATGGTTGGAATAATCCATGTGATTATGATACTTCTTCACATTTTCATGATTACCAACCTAATGGTGTTCAATGTAAATCAAAACCATCTTGGGAAGTGGCTTTTGAAAAATTTGCTAAAACAATTTCCGATCGTTTTGAATGGGTTGAGAAAAGATTAGATGAAAGAATTGATAGATTACAACAACAATTGCAATCTTTGAGTGAAGCTATGTCATGTGGTGAAATGCAAATTGACCCTAACATTAATGATGGGAATGTTGCATGTGAAAGGGGATTACATTTGGATGATAATGATGAATCTTATTTGCATTTTAATGATGAAATGTCCATTTCACATGATGATAACTTTGGAATGGATTTTGAACCTCAAAAGGTAAGCATGAATGATGCGTATATAACCCCTTTTGAGGAATGTGATGAATGTATAGATTCCAAGGTCATTTTACCCCAAGAAGGCCATATGGACATTCCTTTGATAAGTTCTCAAGTGGTGGAACAAGGTAATATTTATGACTCACTTAAGATTGGTAAACCTCTTCCTTCTTTCATATCATTTGATAAGACTCACATGATTGAGTCACCTTTCAATGATCCACCTCGCCCTCAATTGGTGGATTATTCATTGACAAAACCTCCTTGATGAAATGGTGATATAGTCAAGCTAATGACTATAAAAGAGCGCTTGTTGGGAGGCAACCCAATTTTTTTTAAGTTTTGTGTTAGTTTGTTTGGTTTTTATGTTTAAAGCATGTTTGTTTTATGTTTTTAAGTGTGTTTGTTTCGTTTGTTTTGTAGGAATATCAAGCATTGCAAAATTTGACTTTTTTGGTGCACGATGAATAGTGAAAATGCAAACATCTTCATACCTCAATTTGTGTTTTAGTTGTTTTTGATTCAAGAATTGAGGTTAATTATGTTGTTTTGATCATATTACATGTGTTAGAGAATGTGCATTGCATAATTAACATGCAGGATTTTTATTCTGGAAATAATAGAAAATGAGAAACCAATGAAACAGTTGCAGAAAAACTGCAGAACTGAATTTCCAGAAGGATCCGCGACTCTATACGCGAGGTCTTCCTCGTGGATTTGAGGCTCGCGGATCAGGATCAGAGGAGTTTTCTATACATCCGCGAAGTCGATACGCGAGTTACTCCTCGCGGATCCATAGGTCGCGGATCTTCTTCTGAGAGCTACCCAGCCAAATCCGCGAACTGAAATGCAACCTGTGCTTTGCTGATCAAGGAGATTAACCTTTTCCTACAGTTTCTTATCCAATTTTCAGGAATTAAAGGTTATCAAATGGACCTTATCAAGATTGGAGTAAAGTGGACCAATTCAATCACGTTAACAAGGGGAGTATTACTTTCTTATCTATCTTATCTTTTTATTCCTTCCTTACACATTGAGGACAATGTGCATTTTAAGTGTGGGGGAGGAATTAGATTTGTTATATGTTAAAGGTCAAAATTTTTTCACAAAAATCCTGTACCAATATGTTTCAAATTCTCAATTAACTTGGAGATGACTATTTTGTGATTAAAATTTTTACAATTTAAGGAAAGTATATCTTGTAAAATGGAGGAAATTATGCCTAATTTTGTATGTTGTATGAGATTTCTTTTCTTTATTTGATTTTTATATAGTAGAGTGATAAATATGGTTGATATATGCAGTACTTTTCTTATGATTATTCTTTTGAGGGAATATTTATTTATGTTTCTAAAGAAAAAAAAAGAAAAAAAAGAGAAAAAGAAAAAGTGAAAGCTCTACTTTCTTGTGCTTAGTAACCGGGAGTCTTCATCTAAAAATGTCGATCTTCTCGTCAAAAGGCATTTTCACAATTTAAATATATGTTTGATATGTTATATGAATAAATCCCTCTTTTAAAGATGATCATGGGTTTAGGAAGCATTATTGACTATATGATTCACTTTGCGTGTGAAATTGGGTGAGAAATGAGAAATTGAATTGAGCTAGTTGAAATTATGGTATGATTACTCTCTTTTACTTGATAGTATGAGTACTTGGGATTTAATGGATGATTGCAAAATGGTTTTCTACCTTGTTTTGAGAAATTGAATTTAAAGGTGCACAAACACTTAAATCATTGTTGGTTTGTATTTCTTATTGCTTGAGGACAAGCAATGGTTCAAGTGTGGGGGAGTTTGATAAGTCAATATTTTGCATGTTTTTATTAAGATTAATTATGTAGTTTTTGTGTGTTTTTGTTAGTTTAATGGCTAATGAGCTAGGGTTTCTATTGAAATTCTACATTTTGTGGTTTAAATAGAAAAGTGCATTTTTGTGGATTAATGTGGTGAAATCTTTATGTTTTTGTAGGATTACTTGTTCAATTATCAAATGAAATGAAAATGTGGATATTTGCCAAGAAGCTTGGAAGAAAAATTGGAATATCAAGGAATCAAAGGGATAAAAGTCAGAGCAATTAACGCGCCAATTTCATGACAAAAAGCTCAGAATTTGCAAGTTTCAAGGAGATTGGCGAGTCAATACGCGAACCAACAAGTGGAAATTTCAAATAGCTCGCGAATCCCTCTCATAGGAGCCAGGGGACCGGATCCGCGATGTGATCCGCGAGCCTCTTTCTCGCTGATATACCTCGCAGATCCTCAGAAAGTGACGGCTGCAACTTGCAGCCGAATTCCAGTTTTTCCAGCTCCCTTCCAGCTTAATTTTTGGACGAATTTCAGCCAAAGTTACGTGAAGAATTTTGTGAAGTTGAAGAAACAACTCATAGAAAATTCAAAACACAACTTTACAACTCATTTGAGATTGGAATTTATTGGATTCAATGCATGAAGACATTTTTGAAGGAAGTTCAAAGGATGAAGATTCATGAGCCATTTTCCTTGACTTTTGAAGCACAATTTATCTTGTATTCACATGATAGAATTTTGGATGCTTATCAATTCATTCATCTATAAATAGGACCTCTTGTAGACATTTGAAGAGATGTAGAGAGGAGGCATGTAGTCTTCACTAGTTCATTAGTTTAGTTAGTAGTAGTATGTTTAGTTAAGCCTCTCAATTCCTAGAGTAAGGATGAACTTGTTTTAGTTGTGATTATGAAGTAGTTGAGTTATTTATGTTCTCCATGATTTTGCTAGTTTAAGACTTGTGCTTGTGCTTTATGGTTGATTAGCTACCAACTATAAATGATTTGAGGTTGATGAGCAGTGAAAAACTTGCCTTCAATAAGATCTAAGTTCTTAAACACTAACTTATATTCTCACGAAAGTAGTGAATATAGTTGGTTGGTTTTGGTTTTAAACTATAACTTCATTGAGCTTATTTAATTTGTTTCTCTCTTTTCTCTATGAAAATAGGTCAAGGAAGATTCCAAGGAGTTAAGGAATTGGCGAAAGCGATTCCGAGTGACAAGCTTATCTTAAATTAGAGCTTGCACTACGCATGACCATTGACGAAAGTGATGGTATGAAAAAGGAAGTTATACCTTAGCAAATCATTAGAGAAGGGACATAATTAACTTGACTAACTTCTAATCTAACTTAACAAGGGATTCTAAATCTCTAGGATCTTAACTCTTTACTTGCTTTCTTGTTATTTCCTTTCTACCGCCAATTGGATGTCTTCGACACCTAGCGGTCGGTTTTATTTGCTTAATCCTTCTTCCTAAGGACGGTTTACCGCCTTCTCCCTTTATATCTTTCTTGTGATAGTCTAAATAATAGAGGAGTTTAAAAATCACCGGTACTTGACACTGTTCCTCGTGGGATCGACACCTTATTTTCCTATACTCAATAAATGATCCGTATACTTGCGGTAATATAGGGTTATAAAGGTTATTTAAAATATGAGGAGTAAAGAAAATCCCTATCAGAGGAAGTCATGTGCACACTTCATCATTTTCATGCATTTCACACTCTAGAACAATGCACTCATCAAACAATGCATCATCTTCTTCATTCATTTCATAATCTGAATCTGTGAAGTCAGCTTGGTATGTGGGATCTGGTTTACTATTTGAATGGGTTTGACATTTACATCATGTAGTTCTCCAATTATGGGACTTCTTTTATCAGGTACTACACTAGTTTTGCCGTCATTAACTATACCATTTTTGCCGTCATCAACTATACTAGTAGCATTGTTCCATAGATCAAAGCTGTCATTTATTTGATGTTCATGACCATGGTTCTCATATTCTACTAGGACATTTTCCCCCACCCCTAAGACTCCCTTATCGCCATTACTAGTTTGATTGTCAATCACACCATGGATATCTTTACCCATATTCTTACTATTGCCTATTGGCATATTCAGCAAGCCTAAAGCCATCATAACGCATTAGGTACACCTCAGCTACTCTATTAGATGGTAGTGTATTTACCATCATCATACAATCCTTATCAGTCATGCAAAAGACTAACCCATTATCAAGTGACATGCTTGGAATTTTAAAGTTCCACCTAAAATAGTCATTGTAACCGAGTTTTTGTACTGGCTCATCTAATACTTTCAATGACCACCTTAAAGGGTTACAATCATGAATATAATCAACCTTTCCCCCAACATATACCTTTTCTGGTGAATCTCGAAATTCACCCCCATGGTGAACTTCCGTAATAAAGAGTTCAACGTTAATCCCTGACAACCACAATCAAAGACAGTAGACAAAATATAATATTAAAACTCATGTTAAATTATTCAAGCAAACTCCTTAATCTGTGCTTCAAGGCATAAAAATTCATGAAGGGGACAACAACTTGAAAGCATTAAAGATAGTATTTGGACAAGTATTGTCCCTTAGTGCCATGCACTCAACAACACATGAAAATAGATTAATATTAATATAAAGGAATGCCAAAACAGTAACGAGATACATGTATACCCAAATAAAAGAATCACACTTTTTCACAAATCCCACTGTACCATTTGATATTAATGACTATAATATGTCACTGAAAGGAAAGTTTCTCCCAATAAAGTTGAAAATCACAAAACTTACTTGTACATATTGGTGGTTTTTGTGATTTTTTTCTCGGCCATGTTTTCTCATGCCATTCTCCAAAATTACCAGATCTAATCCTCAATTCAGTAGCCCCAACTGATACAGTTCGCTATTGGATTCTCATCTTTAGACATCTACCAAATTAACCTGTCTAACAGATTGGATCACCTATAAACCCTACTCCTTTTCCTTTTGCATTTTGAAAACCCAATTCTACTATATAGTGTAATTGGTTTTTCAATTTTGAATTGCACATATGCTAAATACCAATTTTGTTGTATTTTGACAAAAATTATGCAAATAGTGCGTTTGAAGCTCATGCTCCTTAGTTCCGTTACTCATGCTAATGCAGTTAACGATTGGACTGAAGCAGGTTGGATTTGAGAATTTAGGTTGGAAAATGTCTAAAATTGAAGTTCAGGTGCAAGTGGGAATGAGGTATAAGTTCAAGGGTGCAAAGTGGAATTCATCCGAGAAGATAATGCATTATGTATATTCAGGTATAAATTGCTATCAACAAAAAGGTGATAACAGGAATTGTAAATCTTAGTACCAACCTATTAACCATAAAGTTTAGATATATGAAAGCGTATAGATCCTTTGAGCCAAGTCGATAGAAGCCTGCTGCACTTTTTGTGGCATCACTATCAAATTTTTGGATGATGACCTTTTCATGTACCTGTACAGTTGCACTTGGAAAAACATATGCAAATATCAAATAGAAAGCCTTGCCACCTTACATAGGTGCAGACAATTAAGAACCACTTTGGTTCGAGATTGACATGGAAAACATGTTTATTAAAGAATTACAAGCATCCAGAGATAGCACAACCAGTGAAAATCTTGAACTAGCTATAGACCAGAAATATAATAGAAAAAAATAGACAGAAACAAACAGAAAAATATAGAATGGAATCCAGTGGGGAGCATACCATGCTGGAGAATGCCTCAAGCTTAAGATCAGATGCAAGACCTTTATGGGCATATGGTACGTGATATCCCCCGTCTAAGTGGTTGTCACAGAAAACCTGCAAGCAACTAATCTATGAGCAACGTCCACATAAAGCTAAATAGAATTTGTTAAAATTGTCTTCTAATAATTTGCCAAAGGAGACACCAAGATTCGATGTATATACTGAGGAAAAAGGCCAACTCAAATTGAATAGAAAGGTCGCAGGGAAAACAGCAGCCTAGTAAGGAGATCTCCTCTGAGCAAAACTAATGGAAGAAAGTAAATCCTAAATCACTACTAGAGTGCTTCAAAATTTCAACAGAAAGGTGAAGATTTCAAACCTTCTAGCTCCAATTAATGGTATATTCGTGTTAGCAAAGAAATGAAGATTCAAACGAAATAAAGACTAAATTCAAAAGTTTTAGATAGTATAAATAGACTCATTGTATTCAAGAAATGGCATGACTGTTTGAAGAAGCTCTCAGAAGTTTTCTAAAAACCACTCTTGATACCCTTAAAACTTCTAGAGATTTTCTATACTCAAAACCTTCTTATATCTATTTCCATTCAAGAATAAAGAAATCAAAGGTTTACATTCAACATCCTTCAGAAATTTATCAATTTCATCATTCAAGTAAGTCTGCTTAACTCAGTATTTAGTTCTTTTAAAATCGGATTATGACCTGGGCTGGTTCTGGTATCAGAGCCACCAGTAGTTTTACAAATCTCGCTGTCAAATTATTTTATTTATTATTAAGTTTTGAATATTATTTGCATAGACTAGCATTGGTAAGATGTGACAGCCCCACCTTCCCTTAAGGCGAACCAAAGGGGTTAGCAGACTGCCTGCCCAACTCTCGCCAGGACTCGATAGCTGATATAAACCAACAACTCGAAATTTATAAAACTAAATTCTTCCAAATTCAAAAGTCACCCAACATAGATACATAAGTTTAACACCACCATTCAAACTTAAAATTCAACAGGGTGTTTAGGTTACAAAATCAAACAAAACTAAGCTTATACATGATAAGGTTTTCCAGTACATCATCCCTTAACAAAAGTTACAACAAAACTTATACTATCCACACGTACTTCCAACCCTAATCTCAAGCAAATTCCCCTGCGAAGGAAAACAAAAGGGAAATAGGGTAAGCTAATAGCTCAATGAGGTTCCAAAAACAAGCAGCCAGATATACAAGAAGAATTCACATGACAAACAAATGTCACAAATAAATTACCAAATAAATTGAACATATTCAATTAAAGGATACGGATGGCTTTCAAAAGCCAATTTCCCTGAAGCTTGATCAAATCACCTCCTGTTGACTCTCCGTCAACATTTATAGCTCAGAGCCAAACCGTAGATTCCCACTTATCATCAAACACCGTCCACCGTTTCACCCCCTTACCGAGCCCGAACACCCCAACAAATCAAATTTTAGGTGATACTCGAGTACACCAGATTTTCGGATTCACATATCATTCCTTGTGGCTCGTCAACTTTCCCGACCAAGCCCATGCCGACTCGAGTCGATTGACTCACCAACTAGGTTTTGAGCTCGAAACAAATCATATTTGTCGATGGGATATCACCCAAGCGACTCACGAATCAAATGTGGCCAAAAGCCATTTCACATGAAGTCAAATATCCAAGTACAAAATTCCAAGCACAAGAGGTCGAGTGTGATAAAGTACGCACTCATCTCGATCACATTAATTGGATCACAAGCCACAAGAATGCAAATCATCACATAGTTCAGGTATTTCAATATTTTAGCTATCACATTGGTCAAGTAACAAGCATGAAACACTCACCAAATCAAGCAAAGTAGCTTCAAGTGCTCACACCCAATTCTCCTCCTTCCAAGTCTAATAACAAATGAAATGAAAATATTTAAGTTGGACTCACCAAACAAGAAGACCTAATGCATGTGCTCATTGATTTGTACTTCATAAAATCACACTTGAATGCACAATTTATAAAATGACCAATCCCAACTATAAAGATGATCAAATGAAAAGCTCATCCATATGTTAGAATCATAAACGAGTGAGTCGGGACATGGCAAAGTTGCACAAGAGTCAAAAGGAACGAGAGAAGCCTTGGTGTAATGAAATCGGCATTTGACTGATTTGCCATGCTTCAGTAATCTACTCATAACTGTGGCCACACTTATCAGATTGGGCCATACTTTATGGTGTTTCGAAGCTAAGACCTAGCCCTACAACTTTCATGAAGAGGTTAAACATCAAATCATGCTTAATAATAGTCAAAATGGCAAATCTCAGAGAAACAAGAAAACTGTCGGAATGGCTGCAGGCTGGTCGAACAATCTCGGGAAAACAGTCATAACTCAACGTAGAAAAATCAAAATCAAGCTCCGTTAGTGGAATTTAAAACTAGGTTCATAGGGATTTCTAATGGTATAAGGCTCAAGCTCTAATTATTTTTCTACAGTCAACAGTAACCTCAGAAATTTCACTATTTTCCATTCCTGTTTTCCTGCGAAAATTTCAGATTGGATGCATTTTCTTCTATCAATCCTTTAAAGTCATTTCCATCATTTTCCAAGGTGTTTAACAAGCTAAAACAGTAATTAACTCCATCATCAGAGCATCACAAAACAACAATCAATTTATCAAACACTTGGTGGCCAACAAATAAAACCCAAACTCTAGTTAGCAACCCCAAGATTTCCTTCCATAATCAATCCTTCCAAACAACAATAAGTACTTAATGTCACCTAACCAACATCCTCTAAGGATTTAAGCTCATTAAAGCATGATTAAGAGAGGTCTTACCTTGCTAGAAGTGTGAGCAAACCTGTGAGGCCCCGAATTTTCTCAATATTTGAAAAATATTAAATAATGTTAATTATAGTTATTTTGTTTGCCAAGGTGTTTATATGCTTGTTTTACTTTTAAAAAGTGTTTTGTTTTAATAATCCTGTTTTACACGTTTTAAAACCCTAACTTGAAACCTAAAACCCTAATTTGTTTATGGAAAACCCCAATTTGATTTCTTAAAACCCTAGTTTTGAAAATGAGTTTAAGTTTTATGTTTAATTACGAGTTTGTTAACTCTTTGATTTTATGTGTGATAATGCATGATTAAGAGGGGGAATTACAATTCCTAGGTGATTAGTAGCCTAAGTAAGGGTAATTAAGCTTTGATGGGCTAGGTTAAATTATGTACTTATGGACTAATTTGATAGGAAAAGAAGTTATGTGGGAAAGAGTGGAAATAGACCTAAGTTCATAAGTTATTTTGGCATGACATTTTTGACCAACATTTGACCAAGTAAAAAATATCTTTTTGTGATTATCTCTTGGCTTATTTAAGCCTTATAGCTGCCGGCCAAACCAAGGGAAAAATAGGAAAGGAAAACCGTGAGGGAAGAAAGAAAAAGAGGGGAAAAAAAGAGAGGAAAAAAAAGGAAGAAAACTTGGGAGATTCTTGCAACTTCAACCGTACGATTTCGATTCGGAGTTGGGAGGAGAAGCTTGGACTTGAGCACTTGAAGTTCCACCAAGAACAACCTCAAGAAAGGTTTCTCCTAGTTTCCTATAAGCTTGAATTGAGTTGAAGATTTTAAATTGAAGGATTTGGTAGTTTTCATGGCTTGAATCATGTCTATTTTAGCTCATGGAATGATGTTATGGTTTGGAATGGTGGAATTTGATGTTTGTATGCTTTGCCATAATCATGAGTTAGGGTTAGGGTTTTGGCTTTAATGCTAATGGTAGAAATCAAGGTTGGATTGCATGTTTAGTTGTTGGTGGGCTCTTGAATTCCCACCAAGTAAATTTGAGCGACACGGGCTCTTGAATTCCCACTTGGTGTTTTGTGTGTGTGTAGTGTGTGTATGTGCGTGCTGGTTTGGTGGCGTGTGAGGGGCTGTTTTGCGTGTTTGTAATCGCAGGCGAGTCGATGGAGTTTGCATGAATGTGTTTCGAGTGCATGAAGTTCGTTTGAGGTGTTGAACGGGAAAACAGGATTTTGTCGGCAGTGATTTTGGTGTCGTTTTTGGTGTTGTTCCTTTGTGATTTAGCTTTTGTCCAAAACACGAAAGTTATAGCCCTTTATTCTAGCTTTCCAACGCATTTGGAATTTCCTGATTTCGATTTGTGAGCGCTGAGTTATGCCCATTTGAATTTGGCCTGTTAAACATTCTGATGGCGAAACTTCTGAGACTGTTTTCTGCATTTTTGACCTAGATAGAGTAAATCTGGGTTGAACTTGTCTTCACGAAAGTTGTAGGTTGTTCTCTTAGCTTCGAAACGGCACCTCGTGCACTCTAATCCGATACTTGTAGCTTGAGTTATGAGTAAAGGCGTATAGGGTGTCAAAACTGCCTTTTACACCTTTTAGTGTGTGTTTTCCGTTTTCATTCCATTCTTATCCGTTTTTAGTCGAACGCCCATGCATGTACCTTATTTGCTGTTTTAAGTGTTTCTAAGTGGTTTTGGCGTCTTTTCACAGGAAGTGACGGGGTCGAGGAGATCGGGGAACTTTTCTAACCTCTTTGCTTTTGTACTACTGTTGGTGAGTAATTAGGACTTATCTGTGAATGTAATGTGAAATGTGTTAAGTGGACGGTTGGACGAGGGTGTACTTTATCGCACTCGACCAAAGCTCCACATATGATTCTTGAATGTACGTGTTGTGTGATATATGAATGCATATGATGGGTAATACATGAATTGTACATATGATATTTTTTGTGATGAGTGACCATGTGGATGGTCCGATCCCAAAGGTGCCTGGGGTCTCAATGTCGATATTTTTTGACCACTTGGGTGGTTTGATCTCAAGGGGTTGCCTTGGGGTCTCATTGGTAAATGTTATTTTGACCACTTGGATGGTTTGATCTCAAGGGGTTGCCTTGGGGTCTCAATGTTATTCCTGACCACTTGGATGGTTTGATCTCAAGGGGTTGCCTTGGGGTCTCATTGGTAAATATTGTTTCTGACCACTTGGGTGGTTTGATCTCAAGGGGTTGCCTTGGGGTTTCAATGGTAAATGTTGTTTTTCCGACCAAATAGATGGTCTGATCTCAATGCTTTTGGGATCTCAATGACATTATTGCTCAATAGAAATGGCTTTGAAGCCACCCGTATCCTTATTTGTGGTGTTACTTTTGCTATTGATTTGAAAATTTGTGGCAATGTGATTTACATGTATTTCCCCCCTCCTGATTATTCACTAAGCATATAGCTTACCCCTTTTCAATTTGTTTTCCTTAGCAGGGGGCTGAAGCGGGAATTGACGCGTGGGAGGCGTAGTGTAGCCTTTTAGCTTTAGTACTTGCTTTGGGTTGGGGTTTTGGCAATGTATATTGTATTTTGGATAGCGGTGTGAGAAACCTTGTTGGGAGTTGTACCCGAACACTTGTGGTCTTGTAGTGGATATTATGTATATATATAATGTACTTATCGTCCTTTGGTGAGAATTTGGCGCGTTTATCGTTTTTGTTATCGAGTCCTGGCGAGAAGCGATCAGCTAAGCTCCCTTTGAGTACTGGTGGGGGTCCACAGTTGGTATCAGAGCGCCTAGGTTAGAGAACTTGGGCAGTGGGGAGTATATTATAGGATTGGAGTATATCTAGTAAGATGAGATGCCGGGGTAACCGGTGGACTTAGTGGTAAGGAAGTGAGATTCTAGGGATTCCGTGTTGTCTGGGTAATGTTTTTAGAGCTGGCGTACTTGTGTAAATAGTTATTTTGTACTAACTGACTGGTGATGTGATGTGCATATTTTTGGCGTGACTTGTATATACATGTGTATTTATATATGATCCTTGTATGTTCTTTGTATGGTTGAGCTAGTATGTCAGGTAAGAACGGGCTTGGGTTGATTTACTCCTCGGGTGGCCAACCTTGGTGTGATAAAACTCGAGCTTGTTTTGGTGCTTGAATACGCTCGTGTCTTTTGAAATGTTTTAAAACAAACGATAGTGATGGAAATGAAGTTGGCTTTTCAGGGAAGTAGAACCTTTTGGATTCGCTATAACTGTTTGGTGAATAACTGTTAACTGTGTATATTTTTGGCGTATGCTTGTTTATATTTTTGGTGAGTGCTCTTTGATACTTTATTGTGCTTTCTTGTACCATATATTCAACTCTTGTTATTACATGTTGCTTATAATAGAGCACATTTAACTAAACCAATGGAAACCGGTGGTCCAAGTGGACGAGGTAGAGGTAGAGGTCGGGGTCGAACACCCGAAAGAGAGGAACGGGGAAATGAGGCGGAAAACCAGGTCGCTACCGCTATCCATCGGATGGCTGACTGAGCGGGTAGTTGACCAGCGAGAATCAAGGTCGGGAAATAATCATCATAATAATAATCATGAGGGGTGAGGACCGTGCTTTGGAGCGGTTCGAAGTTTTGCCACCTAAGTTTCTGGTGGACCCAACCGGATGTAGCCGAGGGTTGGCTGGATAGGATGATGGACATATTTGCCGCCTTAGGATATTCTGAAGAGCGACAGATAGCTTTCTCTGTTTTCCAATTTGAAGAGGCAGCTTCGAGCCGGTGGAATGTAATTGAGTCAAGTGGGATCGGGAACAAACCCGTGGACATGGGTCAATTTCACCGAGAGTTTAATGAGAAGTTCTTACCGCCTATTGTCCAAGGCCGGAGGACGAGTTTATCCGACTACCAAGGAACTCAAAGCGTGGAATATGAAACGCAGTTCACCAAACTTTCCGTTTGTTCCCGAGTTAGTGACCATGAGCGAAGAGAATTCCGGTTTGTCCAAGGATTAAGCGTGGAGATACAAGAGGCATTGGCGGCAGCCACTTGGAAACATTTGGTCAAGCTCTTGAGAAGGCATAAAATTGAAAGAGCCAAGGTTCAAGTAAAGGACTTTCCACGATAGAAAGAGGAAACAACTGAAACAAGCACCTACACTATTGAGCAGAGTTAGAGGTAAGCCACCGACTCAGATGGGTAGAGGAGTCGTTGAACCTTCGACCTGAGAATCCGGACCAAGGAAACCTTGGGAGGGACAAGTAGAAGAAATTCAGAAAGAAGATACACGTGGGGAATTGACACCAGGTTTTGGGCCATGTGGTTTTTGGGACCAACCACAAAGAGGATAAGCTGTTGGAAGAAAAATCGAAAGTGTTACCGTTGTGGTAGTCCTAAGCACTTGATTTCGGTTGCCAGATGCAAAAGAAGGGCCCACTTCAAGCCGACAAATGTAGGGGTAACCGGTTGGTACCGGCAAGAGTTTACGCAATGGGTCAGCCAGAGAAGATGGACCCGTCGGCATTCAATCAAGGTACTATTTCGAGGACGAAATAGTCTTAAGAGGGAGATTGTGAGGGCCAATTTTCTCAATATTTGAAAATATTAAATAATGTTAATTATAGTTATTTTGTTTGCCAAGGTGTTTATATGCTTGTTTTACTTTTAAAAGTGTTTTGTTTTAATAATCTGTTTTACCGTTTTAAAACCCTAACTTGAAACCTAAAACCCTAATTTGTTTATGGAAAACCCCAATTTGATTTCTTAAAACCCTAGTTTTGAAAATGAGTTTAAGTTTTATGTTTAATTACGAGTTTGTTAACTCTTTGATTTTATGTGTGATAATGCATGATTAAGAGGGGGAATTACAATTCCTAGGTGATTAGTAGCCTAAGTAAGGGTAATTAAGCTTTGATGGGCTAGGTTAAATTATGTACTTATGGACTAATTTGATAGGAAAAGAAGTTATGTGGGAAAGAGTGGAAATAGACCTAAGTTCATAGTTATTTTGGCATGACATTTTGACCAACATTTGACCAAGTAAAAATATCTTTTGTGATTATCTCTTGGCTTATTTAAGCCTTATAGCTGCCAAACCAAGGGAAAAAATAGGAAAGGAAAACCGTGAGGGAAGAAAGAAAAAGAGGGAAAAAAAAGAGAGGAAAAAAAAGAAAACTTGGAGATTCTTGCAACTTCAACCGTCTTGATTGGAGTTGGGAGGAGAAGCTTGGACTTGAGCACTTGAAGTTCCACCAAGAACAACCTCAAGAAAGGTTTCTCTAGTTTCCTATAAGCTTGAATTGAGTTGAAGATTTTAAATTGAAGGATTTGGTAGTTTTCATGGCTTGAATCATGTCTATTTTAGCTCATGGAATGATGTTATGGTTTGGAATGGTGGAATTTGATGTTTGTATGCTTTGCCATAATCATGAGTTAGGGTTAGGGTTTTGGCTTTAATGCTAATGGTAGAAATCAAGGTTGGATTGCATGTTTAGTTGTTGGTGGGCTCTTGAATTCCCACCATAAGTAAATTTGAGCACGTGGCTCTTGAATTCCACTTGGTGTTTTGTGTGTGTGTAGTGTGTGTATGTGCGTGCTGGTTTGGTGGCGTGTGAGGGGCTGTTTTATGCGTGTTTGTAATCAGGCGAGTCGATGGAGTTTGCATGAATGTGTTTCGAGTGCATGAAGTTCGTTTGAGGTGTTGAACGGGAAAACAGGATTTTGTCGGCAGTGATTTTGGTGTCGTTTTTGGTGTTGTTCCTTTGTGATTTAGCTTTTGTCCAAAACACGAAAGTTATAGCCCTTTATTCTAGCTTTCCAACGCATTTGGAATTTCCTGATTTCGATTTGTGAGCGCTGAGTTATGCCCATTTGAATTTGGCCTGTTGAACATTCTGATGGCGAAACTTCTGAGACTGTTTTCTGCATTTTTGACCTAGATAGAGTAAATCTGGGTTGAAGTTGTCTTCACGAAAGTTGTAGGTTGTTCTCTTAGCTTCGAAACGGCACCTCGTGCACTCTAATCCGATACTTGTAGCTTGAGTTATGAGTAAAGGCGCACAGGGTGTCAAAACTGCCTTTTACACCTTTTAGTGTGTGTTTTCCGTTTTCATTCCATTCTTATCCGTTTTTAGTCGAACGCCCATGCATGTACCTTATTTTCTGTTTTAAGTGTTTCTAAGTGGTTTTGGCGTCTTTTCACGAAGTGGGTCGAGAAGACCGGGAACTTTTCTAACCTCTTTGCTTTTGTACTACTGTTGGTGAGTAATTAGGACTTATCTGTGAATGTAATGTGAAATGTGTTAAGTGGACGGTTGGACGAGGGTGTACTTTATCGCACTCGACCAAAGCTCCACATATGATTCTTGAATGTACGTGTTGTGTGATATATGAATGCATATGATGGGTAATACATGAATTGTACATATGATATTTTTTGTGATGAGTGACCATGTGGATGGTGATCCCAAGGGTGTGGGGTCTCAATGTCGATATTATTTTTGACCACTTGGGTGGTTTGATCTCAAGGGGTTGCCTTGGGGTCTCATTGGTAAATGTTATTTTGACCACTTGGATGGTTTGATCTCAAGGTTGCCTTGGGGTCTCAATGTTATTCCTGACCACTTGGATGGTTTGATCTCAAGGGGTTGCCTTGGGGTCTCATTGGTAAATATTGTTTCTGACCACTTGGGTGGTTTGATCTCAAGGGGTTGCCTTGGGGTCTCAATGGTAAATGTTGTTTTTCCGACCAAATAGATGGTCTGATCTCAATGCTTTTGGGATCTCAATGACATTATTGCTCAATAGAAATGGCTTTGAAGCCACCCGTATCCTTATTTGTGGTGTTACTTTTGCTATTGATTTGAAAATTTGTGGCAATGTGATTTACATGTATTTCCCCCCTCCTGATTATTCACTAAGCATATAGCTTACCCCTTTTCAATTTGTTTTCCTTAGCAGGGGGCTGAAGCGGGGAATTGGCGTGGGAGGTAGTGTAGCCTTTAGCTTTAGTACTTGCTTTGGGTTGGGGTTTTGGCAATGTATATTGTATTTTGGATAGCGGTGTGAGAAACCTTGTTGGGAGTTGTACCCGAACACTTGTGGTCTTGTAGTGGATATTATGTATATATATAATGTACTTATCGTCCTTTGGTGAGAATTTGGCGCGTTTATCGTTTTTGTTATCGAGTCCTGGCGAGAGCCAGGCAGGCGATCAGCTAAGCCCTTTGGTACGCCTCTGGGTACGGTGGGGTCGTCACAGTTACCCAAAAATTCCACTCCTTGCCACCAAGCTTGAAGTTGTAGTAGTAATCTAAACTAGGGTTCCACCTAAAGCTGTTTTTCCTTCACTAAAAATCACCAATTTCTAGCTTAGGTTTGGATGTTCTTCATTGTTGGAGTGGCCGGCCAAGAAGGTGAGAGAGAGAGGGAAATTTAATTCAAATTTTTGAAATGGAAGGTTTAAATAGAAGGCTTAAAGTCAAGGGGTTAAGGAGGTGTTGACAAATGGCCAAATCTTGGCCATGAATTGGGTAAGATCTTGGCAAATTACCTTCTAATCCCTTAATTAAAATATGTCCCACATAAAACCACATAAGTTTCATGCATTTATCCATATAAAATATGAAAAATAAAATTTTAAAGTAAACCATACAATACACATGAAATTGAGCACTTTAGGAAAATTAATACACTAATGATTATATGATGCACTCAAGTAAAATTCCCTCTTTTCTTTCCTTTTTTCTTTTTTTTTTCTAGGGTTCTCACATAAGAGGTAGTAGATCTTGTAAGACTTGCTGGTAAGCCATAGGTCGGTGTTCCAAGCATAGACTCCCTTGTTCCAGTTAGGATATGCAAAGACAGATTTAAGACTTATTAATAATAAGATAAAATGGCAGCTAGACTAAGAAAGTTGTTGTTAGATTCTGATTCCAAGAATTTAGACATCATTCATAGTAGCAAAATTCATGCTCCAGTTAATCCTGCAAATTGGTCTATTCCAGAAAAAGAAATTGAAGAAATTCACAAAGTAGGTACATGGGGATTTTAAGATAGCATATTCAAAAACAAAACTCACAGCTACCTAAAAATTTAGATAAAGAGAAATAGATCAAATTATAGAAAAAACTAACGGAACTATATTATTAAAATTTAATTCATTTAGACAAAGACCAACCACTTCTTATTCAAATTATGTTCCTTCTAGACACTCCTATTGTGACGACCCCATCTCCCCTTAAGGTAAATCAAGGGGTTGAGACCTTTGTCCAACTCTCATGAAACTTACAATACTCTTAAGAACACAATCACGAACCCCAAAATATCAATTTAAAGACCACAAAAGTCATTAAAATCAACCTCTAGTACAAACCAAAAGATTGATTACTCTAGATAGGTAAACTTGACCACAACAGGCCAGTTATCCAGAATTTACCTTAGATACAACTCAAACTATAAACTATTACCATTTCTCCCCTCAGTACAGTTAATTACACTAGAAGTACAAGGATTTTCTCATACAACTCTTTCCTATCTTCGCTCATTTGTACTCAGACCCTTTTAAGGAAAACAAACGGAGGAGTGAGCTAAAAGCCCAGTGAGGTTCCAAAACATCACATGTAACATAAGTGATTACATAATAAACAGCTTATCAAGTCAATAAGCAATCATATGCTCGCTAGAAGAATAGAGCTCTCTAGGAGAATGTTGCTCGAGCCTTTTCACTAGGAGATCAATGCTCACCAAGAGGACATGCACCTAAACCTCTCAATTAGGAAAACCGTGCTCCCTAGGGGCTATTTTATTGGCACATTACATCAAATAATAAGAAATAAATCAAGATTAAAAGGATATAAGTGGCACTTAGAGGCCAAATTCCACAGCAGATTTTCCAGTAGCTTGATCATATCTGAACCCATCAACACTCTGTCAACTTTATAAAGATTCACCAACAAGTAGAACACCACTTCACGCCATTCTCCATCCATCTCACAACCCCTACGGTCCACCGCCAAAATCAAGATGGGTGATACACGAATACACCATTCAAGTACAAGTTCAAGATTGAACTCAAGTTCATGATTCAAGTGTCAAGATTTCCGTGTCAACACCCAAGTTCGTTGATCGCCTCAACCAAGCCCTTGCAGGCTCGAGTCGACCAACTAGCCAATGGGTTGGGATCCCAATCACTTAAGATGGTCAATGGATTAACAATCCCAATCAACTCACAATTCACGCACAAGAATAGTATTTCAATCATTCACTGGTAATTCGCGACAATTTGGGTTGAGTATGATAAAGTACGTACTTGCTCAGGCAATCACCTCTCAATCACTTATTCACAAGTCAATCGTGACAAATTGAGTTGAGTACGATAAAGTACGTACCCACTTAGGCAATTACATTTCAATCACTTATTCACAAATCAATCACATAGTTTTCATAGCATTTCATTTGCATAGCACTTAATACATGCATTGGAACACTCATCATAATTTCACAAGTTTTACTTGTCACTCGAACAACTGGTTTCTTCACTTATCCATAACAGATATCTCCATTTCAAGCCAAGTCCTAGAATCACATGTTTCATACCAAACATTTCATCAAACACTTGATGTGCATAACCACTAGTATCATACAAACATTTTACCAAACACTTGGTAGCCATAAATTAAAACCCTAAGATCACACATATATCATACCTGACATTTCATCAAACACTTGGTAGGCATTAAGATTTTTTACGAAGATAATCATCAAAATATCAAGTTTCTATCAACTTCTAGCGTTTTGGTCAAAACCAGAGCTTCACTTATCAGATTGAGATGAATTTCACACCATTTCGAAGATAAGACATAGACCTACCTTTCTTATGAAGACCTTGAGATCAAATTCATGCACTTTCATGGTCAAAAATTGAAATCTCAGAGGTTCAGAAAATTGTCGGGTAAAACAGGATTTTTGGGCTGTCAGGGGTATTTTGGTCATTTCACATGCTACAGTGTTCCGATTGATCTGACATTTTGTGAGTAAAAATTTAACTCAATCCACTACAATTTTCATGTTTTGTGTAAGAGCCAATTTAGCCTTTATCATAGAGGCATTTGTAGCTTAATTTAACATAATATGAGGCAATATATTAAACACCTGATATGTAACCTAACAAACCTACTTCTAAAGATGCTACTACTAGAAACCTTTACAAGCAATCTTTCCTTTAGGTTTCTAAAAACCTCAAACACCAATTAAACATTCATTAACCTTCAATCTAACATCATCAAGCTAGGGTTTAAAAAAGTTTATCTTGCACCAAAGCTAGCAAAGAAGTCCTCCCAAGTTGCCTTAAATTCCTTCTACCAAGCTTGAAGTATGGTTGATGATTACCTAGGTGATCTCTCTTTTTTTTTTTTCTCATTAGCTAAGCATGAAATCAAAGCTAATGTTTTGGAGTTTCTCTCTCTCTTTTTCCTCTCTTAAAAATCGGCCAAGGTGAAGACATGAAGATGAAGATTTATGTTAGAAATGAAGTTTTAAAAGTTGGAAGAAATTGGTCAAGTTTTGCTATTGGAACAAGTGGCCATTTTTCATTCCATTTCATCTCATGACTCACCACTTGAGTCACCACCTATTCATCTAGGTTTCATGAATCATCACTACTAGATTTTTCTCTTAAAATCTATTTTACATAAAGCTCTCTTTTTTTGTTTTATCAAAATGCTCTACAACCCCACAACTTATTAAAATTGTGGTAACCTACTAGGAAATTTTAACCTATCAGCTTGTAGAGAATTACTTGTGAAAGAAATAAACCAAGCAATGCATGCAAGTTAATTTAGATTGTAGGAAACAACTAAAATTTTGGGCCCTCACACCCTCTCCCTCTTAAAAGAATTTCGTCCTCGAAATTCCCACTTTTTTGTTTTACCTATAGAAATATTAAAGTATCTCTATAAACATATTTTGTGTCTTCTTCTCATTTCTTATTTTAACTAGATATACTCTTTTCAATGGTTGGATATCAATATTATTCAAATCAATCTTCATTCTATACTTTCAAACCTTGTATCAGATACAATGAGCATGTTCGATGAAAGAATGCTAGAATCTATGAGACAGAACTTAAAACTATCACCCCATTATAGTGCAAATCTAATGAAATGCATATATAAGTCAAGTTCAAGGAATCAAGTAGTAGATTGGCTAGGCTCTATTAAGGACTATCAAATTTATAGGCAAGGTTACACCAGGAATAACAACCTTGCTTTTGTTTTCAAATGTCACAAATTTAATATATAATATCCAACTTATAGGCAGCATTTAGCATGCATTCTTAGCAAAGGATATCATGAGGTCCAGTAGGTAAGATCTCAACTATTCATCAACAATGTTCTAATGTTCTAGAAATAAACATGGAACTCTTTTTGCAGTTTTCAGTTATCATGATCAGTTTCTAGCTACGTTTTCACCAAAATCTCCAAGATTATATGAAAAGGCACTCAAAACACTAAAATCCTATTTAAAAAAATAATTCTCGTATTTATGGTAGTTTTTAGAAATAAAATCTTAGTCATCTTTGAATATAAAGGAATAAGGTAGTGTGAATATCATGATATATATAGACTTGAAACCTTTCACTTTTCATGTCCAAGACCAAAACTATAAAAGACAATTATCGAAAGAAAATCATGGAAATAACTCACATTTAAAGGAAAAGTCACCCAAAGAAATTATCTCGATATATATTATATAAGTAAATCAACTTTTAAGGAAAATTAATATTACTTGACGTAGCATAGCCAAAGAAAGTAAAGAAACTTATTATGGGATAAAATTTTAGAGTCAAGTCTTTAAATCAAATTTTACACATAGTAAATCAAACTTGATCATAGGATTTGATCACACTACATATACCTAAGTAACTGCCAAGCATACAGAAACATGCTACACATCATTTTATCGTGTCTAGTTTACCAAAGGAAAATTCCAACAACTTATGGCCTATTATAATGTTAGGAAAACCACTAGAATCTGTGTAGCATTTAGTATCCAACTAATTTCTTACAAAACCCTTAGATTCATGACATATAAGCAAAGCATATTCTTGATAAGAACCTAGAAAACCATAAATAAATCCAGGAGGTATTATGTCCTCTAATTCACATGATACTATCATTTATACTAATCAATAACTTAAAGAAACTAAGAAATTTCTCCATGAAATTCATACTCGTAAGCTCGTAACATAATATTCTTTAAGTTGCGTACATTCACAAGGAAGTAATACTTGGCTTATGATATTTACTTCCTGAAGTAAACCAAATCAAGCAAATAGATGTTGTTCCAAGTTTAATATTACCACTAAGAGCTCATTTCCTAAGTATGCTTCTCAAGCGTTTGAAGTAGGATGAGGGGTCAAACAAAGTTTCAAAATTAAATTTTTATTTTTCTCCTTTCTTTCTTGGCCAACTTGATTGAAATTCTAGCTATATTTCTTATATTTGTTCCTTCAAAGTTTTACTTGCTTCACTTAATTTCATAGCAAATTCACAAATAACACATCAAGCATGTTATAAGATGCATGAGACATATATCTTAAATATTACTTTTCCCATTTCACTAGTTTTCAAAGATAACACTTGGTCAATTGTAAAGAGAATGATATAGTAAAAGAATTCTCGTTCAAATTCAAGAATAGTTTTGCATAAGGTGAATGATCCGACAATTTTCCTATAGAAAGCTAGCAACTTTCAGTATATAAACAATTAGAAAAGTAAGATATTCTTTAACAAAAGAATTTTTTTATATAATTTCTTTATATACCATATTCTTGAAATTCTTTAGTACCTGGTTTCAATCTAAATCTTTCTATCACAATTTAACACAAGTAAAATTACTATTGTCATAGAAGTTTTAAAGTTTTGAGGTTATTACCTCAATAATGCTTATTTAATTTCAAATCAATTTTCAAACCTTACATCAAATACAATAAAGGTTCTTGAATTTATAGAAGCCCTTGTATTTATCCTTATCTGTTAATCGTGATCTCAAATTTTGACAATTACAAAATAATTGAAGAAATTGATCTAACATTTTCCATTGAGATCATTGACAGCACAGGTCATCAAGGCAGGAATCTTGTTGAAGAATCTGTTGACTGTCGGACGGACGATACCTTGTATCGGACGTCCAATAAAACTTGAAACTTTCCTATTGGACGCTCAACCTGACGTATCGAATGTCCGTTAGACAGGGAATCTATCGGACACTTCTTTAGGATACACAACAACCACATCGGACGTCCGAAGATATCCAAGAAATTTTTCAAGCTCTCTGGCCGCTTTCAGACGTAAGCCATCGGACGCAAAAACATGTATCGACCGTCCGATCATTTTCATGAAGATTTTCTGAGTTTACTGGTCGCTATCGGACGCAAAGCCTATCGGACACAGAATCATCCATCAGTCGTCCGATAAAGAACGCAATAGCCTATCGGACGCTAGCATCGGACGCACAACAGAGTGTCGAACGTCCAATAACTCCAACGGCTAGTTGACCTTTCAGCTTCTTCTATCCGTTGACCTCAATTCCAAGGCACTTTTTGGTCTCTTATAAATACAAGCCTTGTCTGAAAATCAAAAATATAACTGTACACTTGGATAACTAGTTCTTAAGAGTGATTTTAGCTAGAAAATACTCTTTTTGAGTAAGAATTGTTAGTCTTGAAGCGTGAGTATATTGACAAGCTTTTCAATTGTGAATAAGTTGATCATTTGTGTAGCTTTGTGAGGGTTTTCTGTAAAGAGTGTAAAACTTCCTAACTTGACTAAGTGGAGCTTAGGGAAAGGAGGAAGTGATCCTTCTATTGTACACAAGGTTGATTGAATCTCATCAAATTGAAGAAGCTTTATTTGAGGAATTTTCTTCAAGCTCAAGTGGAGCTTTGAAGAAGTTTGGTTTGCTTTCTAAATCCGTTTCTTTTCAATCTTCTTTTTGAACTCTTTGATTGAAATATCATCTATACATCTCGGTCTTGATTGTCTATTTGCTTGACATATTATTTGTGTGAGAAGTTGTGATTAAAATTTGAAAAAGGGGCATTATTTGATTAGTTCTTAATCAACCTAATTCACCCCCCCCTCTTAGGTTGTCTTTGGGCCTTACAACTGGTATCAGAGCTTGGTCTCTAGGATCAAGCTTAACCGCTTAGAGTAAAGATGACAACCAACAATGCCATGTTTTTTGAAGGTCAATCAATCACTAGACCACCAATGTTCAATGGATCAAATTATGTGAGTTGGAAAGAACGTATGATTATTTTCTTGCAATCTATTGACATTGATCTATGGTTTATTGTTAGTGAAGGTCCTTACACTGCTATTATTGATGATCCTATCACTCATGTTCCTAGATTAAAAACAAGAGATGAGTTGAATCGTGAGGAGAGGGCTAATCTCATATCTAATGCAAAAGCCATGAATGTTCTATATAGTGCACTAGATTCAAATGAATCCATTAGAGTGAAAGGGTGTAAATCTGCCAAAGAAATTTAGGATAAACTAAGGGAGATTCATGAAGGTAGTGAGGATGTGAGAGAACAAAAGAAATCCATTCTAGTCACTAGATATGAATCATTCAAAATGAAACCTCATGAAAACATTGATAAGATGTATTGTCGATTCAATGATCTTATTAAGGACTTAGAGGTATTTGAAAAGGAATACACTCTTGGTGAAAAGAATAGAAAAATTTTGAATGCTCTACCTAAAGAGTGGGAAAACAAAGTGACTGCCATTGAGGAAGCCAAAGATTTGAATTCCATGTCTATTGAGTCTCTCATTAATTCTCTAACATCTTATGAATTGAAGCTTAAAAGCAAGGTACAAGATGAAGTGGAAGCAAGAGCAAAAAGAAGCATTGCTCTAAAAGTTGCTCAAGATGAGGATTACTTGGCTTCACAAGATGAAGAAGATGGTAACTGTGATGATAGTGACCTTGCTCTCATCACAAAAAGCTTCAAAAGGATACTCAACAAGAGAAGATTCAGAAAAGGAGGACCAAGCAATCAAAATAACAATCAATTCAATACTAAATACAAAGCAAGATATGATGCAAACAAGAAGCAAGGAGACAAATGCTTCGAGTGTGGGCAGCCCGGTCATTATGCGGTGGATTGTCCAACAAAGAAGAAGAAAGAAATGAAGAATGAAAGAAAACCAAAGTTCAACAATTTCCAAATCACTTGGAACAATTGCAACTCGGAAGGTGAAATTGAAGAAGAAGAAGAATCGGTTCAAATTGCCTTTATGGCAATTGGTGACAATAAGGTAACTTCTCATTCTCAATGTGAAAGTGACGATGATGATGATGATGATCTAGAGTCATTTGTTGCAAAATTGCATGAAAGCCTAAAAGAGTCTTATGCTAGAAACAAAGAACTAAAACAGAAAATTACTTTTCTTTTGCAAGACAATGCAAACTAGTTCCAAGATAACAAAAAATTAAAATATGATAATGATTGCCTAGTAAGGGCTGAAACGGAATTGCAACATGAACTTGATAAAAAAACAAGTCTTTGTGAAATGCTTAAGGAAAGACAAAATGACTTGAAAAGAAGAATGGATAATCTAGACATGATCCTACAAAACAAGAAATAAAATGTCACTACAAGAAATATGTTTAAGTCTCGCTTTAATCCGTATGAAAGGAAGCTCACCTTTAGTGCAAATGAATTTACAATTTATAGAAAAAGTGGAGTTAGGTTCATTAAACCAATTCATGCAAATGACCCCACTTTTATGTGTGATTTTTGTTGTCAAGTAGGACATTTAAAGCATGATTGCTATGTAAGAAGAAATATGAGAAAAGGAATGAAATGCATGTGGTTAGTCAAACATGATTCTAACCATCAAGGACCCAAAAATTAAAAAGGGTACCAAACTTTCTATCTCTTTATAGGTGAAAATTGAAAAAGCTATGAAAGAATCAAAGTGGTTCATTGATAGTGGATGCTCAAGGCACATGACCGGTGATCCATCACAATTCATCAAGCTCAAATCAAAGTCAAGTGGAAAAGTAACTTTTGGTGATGACATGAAAGCCAAAACAATTGGAGTAGGTGATGTTGGTAAGAATGGTAAAACATTTGTGCATAATGTTCTCTTAGTAGATAATTTGGGATATAATTTGCTTAGTGTTAGTCAATTATGTGTTAAAGATTTGTTTGTTTTATTCAAAAAATATGAATGTTTGATTCTTGACTCAAAATTCAATATCATTTTCAAAGGAAAAAGGTTCAATGATATCTATGTTGTAGTTCTTGAGAAAATTGACTTTTCTAGTTTTAAATGCCTTAAGATTTCAAATGAAGACCCTTGGTTGTGGCATAGAAGACTTTGTCATTTTAACATGGATGTGATAAATGAAATTTCCAAAAAAGGAACTTGTTAGAGGATTACCTAAAGTCAAGTTTGAAAAGGATAAGATTTGTGATGCATGTCAATTTGGCAAACAAACCAAAACATCATTTAAACTTAAAAGAAATGTTTCAATATCTAAGCCATTGGAACTCTTACATCTTGATTTATTTGGTCCTACACCTATAGCTAGCCTAGAAGGTAAGAGATATTGTTTTGTGATTGTTGATGACTATTCTAGATATACATGGACTGTTTTTCTTGCTCATAAAGATGATGCTTTCAAAAGTTTTGTTTCCCTATTTGCAAAAGTGTAAAATTTACTTGGTTTGCATATTATCAAAATTAGAAGTGATAATGGTTTGGAATTTAAATTTTGTGGCTTTCCGGAATTTTGTGATCACAATGGAATATCTCATGAATTTTCTATTGTAAAAACCCCTCAACAAAATGGTGTTGTTGAAAGAAAAAATAGAACACTTGTTGAAGCCGCAAGAACCATGTTAAGTGAAAATGATTTACCAAAATATTTTTGGGCGGAGGTCGTGAATACGGCTTGTTATGTAATGAATAGAGTTTTGCTAAGACCTATTTTGAACAAAACCTCTTATGAATTGATGTTTGATAAAAAGCCTATTGTTGGTTATTTTAGAGTTTTTGGATGCAAATGTTTTATTTTAAATGTTAAGGAACATCTTGAAAAATTTGATAAGAAAACCGATGAAGGAATTTTCTTGGGATATTGTGAAAATAAAAGAGGATATAGAGTTTGCAATAGAAGAACTCTTGTAATTGAGGAAGCAATTCACATTACATTTGATGAATCTATTGGTAATTCTTCAAATAGTACTTATGTAGATGATGATGTAGGTATTCAAAAAAATCTTGAAAAGCTTACACTTCAAAAAGGAAACAATGGTGAAATAGAAGAACATTCAAAGGAAGGTGATTCTCAAGAAAACCAAATGCTAGAAGAAAAAAACAAAGATGACGATGCACCAAAGGATCTTCCCAAAGCTTGGAAGTTCATTCAAAATCATCCTATGGATTTGATCATTGGTGATCCATCCGAAAGGGTAAGAACTCGCTCTTCATCAAAACCATTATTTGATAATATTGCATTTGTTTCTCATATTGAGCCTAAAAACATTAATGATGCCTTGAAAGATGATTATTGGATAGTAGCCATGCAAGAGGAATTAAATCAATTTGAAAGAAATAATGTTTAGACTTTAGTTGAAAGACCTCAAAACTATCCTATTATTGGCACTAAATGGGTGTTTAGAAATAAATTAAATGACAAAGGTGAAATTGTAAGAAATAAGGCTAGATTAGTAGTTAAAGGATATGCTCAAGAAGAAGATATTGATTATGATGAAACGCGTTTGCTCCGTTAAGATTAGAATCTATAAGAATGTTTCTTACATTTTCTTGTTTCAAAGGTTTTAAATTGTATCAAATGGATGTTAAAAGTGCTTTTCTAAATGGCTTCATTGATCAAGAAGTCTATGTGGATCAACCACCTGGTTTTGAGAGTGAAAAATTTCCTAACCATGTATTTAAGCTTTCAAAAGCATTATATGGTCTAAAACAAGCCCCTAGGGCTTGGTATGAACGTTTAAGTGGTTTCTTAATTGAAAATGGTTTTAAAAGAGGCATTGTGGACACTACTCTTTTTACAAAATAAAAATCAAATGATCTTCTTATTGTGCAAATTTATGTTGATGATATTATATTTGGTGCTACTAATGAGCATTTGTACAAGGATTTTTCCACTATTATGCAAAATGAGTTTGAGATGAGTTTAATGGGAGAATTGAACTTCTTCCTCGGACTCCAAGTCCTTCAAACAAGTGAAGGAACCTTCATCAACCAAATTAAATACACCAAAGAACTTCTCAAAAGGTTCAGCATGGAAAATTCAAAGCAAGTGGGAACACCGATGTGTACGTTCACCAAGCTTGAGAATGATGAAGAAGGCACTAATGTAGATGAGAAAAAGTATAGAGGTATGATCGGAAGCCTTCTTTATTTAACCGCAAGTAAACCGGATATTATGTTTGCTGTATGTTTATGTACTCGTTTTCAATCTTGTCCAAAAGAATCTCATTTGAATACCGTTAAAAGAATTTTTCGTTATTTAAAAGGAACTATGAATTTTGGTCTTTGGTATTCTAAATGTCATGAATTTGCCTTGTGTGGTTTTACGGATGCTGATTTTGGTAGTTGTAGGATTGATAGAAAAAGTACTAGTGGTTCTTGTCATTTTCTTGGAAATTGCTTAGTCTCTTGGTTTAGTAAGAAACAAAATGCCATTTCCTTGTCAACAACCGAAGAAGCGGAATATGTTGCCGCTAGTGCATGTTGTGCTCAATTACTATGGATGAAACATACCTTGAATGATTATGGTTTGACATATGATAATATGCCTATATTTTGTGATAATACTAGTGCAATAAATCTGACAAAAAATCCCATTCAATATTCTAGGACAAAACACATAGACATTAAGCATCATTTCATTCGTGATCTTGTTCAAAAAGGTGAAATTTGTGTAAATTATGTTTGTTCAAATGACCAAATTGCTGACATTTTTGCAAAAGCACTGCCCTTAGAACACTTTGTAAATCTTCGTTCGAAATTGGGTATTTTAGAAAAGGAACCTTAAGCTTTTCTGGTCGAAACTTATCAGACGTCCGACCTTGATGAACGGACGTCCGATAGTGTTCTTGGTCTTTTTCCAGAAATGCTATCGGACGGATATATCGGATGCTTCACGACGTTCGGACGTCCGACACACGAACAGTCACACTACATCAGGTCACTTCATTTCATTTCCATCAGTCAAACACATTTAATTCGGATGCACCTTCCCAACCACCTCAATTCAAAACTCCAAATTCCAAGCCAAATTTTCACCATTTCTCAAAATTGAAGGTTCAGACTTCTTCACTTACCTATTGCAGTCGAACTTTCATCAATCTTCTTCCCTATAAAACACTCCTCTTTGCATCCCCAAATTTCATCCGAAACCCTAAACCTTCTTTTCACCTATTTCTGATCTAAAAAATCGATATATTATCACCCAGTTTGCTAGTTCATCACTCTACATATCACATAGACAGTCTTTCATCACTTAAATCACACACTCAAGCAAAATGGTGCGCACTCGTGGAGCTCTATCATCTACCGGACGCAAGAGCATGCTAAGAGATGAGGATACTCCTCCTTCTAAAGCCAAACAGACTTCATCAAGGACCAGACGTGGCTCTAGTTCTGCTCAAACAACCCAGTCTACTCAAACCAATCCTCAGGTTATCACAGAACCCATGTCATTGCCTAAGTTCATTGATAGTGATGCTAAGTCTAGGTTTGCTCTGTTTTCTCAAAAAGGTTTCATCATTCAGAGGTCCATTGACCCCTCTGAATTTAGGAAAATCGATCTAGAGTCAGTTCTTAGGCTGTTTGAATTCTAGAAATGGTCTCACATCATTGTTATGCCTAACATCTATTATCCTGATATGATGTATCAGTTATTTGCTAACCTTAGGAAGGGTAATTCTCGTGATGAACTGAAGTCTCGTGTCAATGGTGTTGATTTAGTATTTGACTCTGATGTGGTTAGTGAAATCTTGAAAACTACCATTGAGTTTGGTTGCAAAAGCAAGATTGCAAATTTCTTTTCTTATGAGGAAAATCCGACTAGCTTAAACAATTTCAATGCTGAAAAATTAATGACTTACTTTCAATCCCCTTTTCAAACCCCTATGGATGCCAAGTTGGAAGATTTGAGTCCAAAAAATCTGATCATTTTTACAATTATTTCAAATCTGCTTGTTCCAACTGATGGTCACCTTATTGATGCAAATAAAATGGAGTTGTATTTATTTTATTGTTTTGTTGAAAAAATTAGGATTGATTTCGGCTTTGTCATGTGCAAATTTCTGATGAAACTATGCACTGATACAAGAAGGAAACTATCCTATAGCAAGTTTTTAACCCCCATTTTCAAACACTTTAAAGTTCCTATAAGTGGTGTTTGTCCTAAGGACTCAATCACTTCTGTCTTTCCAAAATCATATTTTGAAAGAAAGAATTTGAAATTCTTTGACGGTGCTTGGTGCACCAAGGATGCTACATCTAAGTCACGTTCTAAAAAAACACATGATACTCCTATGTTTCCCAGTATCACCAGAACTCTTAGGTTCACTCCAGGTCTATCTATTCATCCTAGGAAGTCTGTATCTAGAATTTCTCCTCAATCTGAAGTCATGGAACTACTAAATGAGCTCAAGAGTCATGTTCTTCTCCTCGAACATTGTCTTGTGTTAACCATGACATCCGACCAAAAATCTGATTTTCTTGACAAAAGAAGTCTGTTATTTCCTCCTCCCTTGGATGAAAATCCTTCTCAAGTCAAAGAGCCACGAACTGATCCTACATTGGAGGCCCAAGAGGTGACTGAATCACCAATCCCACAGCATGATCCCTCATCATCTGAAAAAGGAAAAGAACCAGTTGGTGTGGAAGGGGAAGAGGAAGAGGAAGAGGAAGAGGAAGATGGTGAAGAGACTAAACAAGAGGATGATTCAGCCTACCAGTTTATCAGAAGACGACCTAGAACAAGATCCACATTTACACTTTAGGCACTCTAAGATGCATCTACACTTCACATTAGAATGCTCAAATTTCTTTTTGTTCCCTTATGCTAATGTTGGAAGTATATCAAACTATTTTACTACTTTCTTTCAGTCTTTTGTAATTCCCTTTGGGAATCAGCACTTCAGTACTTTTATCAACTTTGTTTGCAGTTAATGATGATGAATTTGACTTCCTTTCATATATATGTGTGTTGAGTTTGTGCTCTTACTGTATTTTGTGTGACTGTGATAAATTAGACTTGGCTTGTGATGGTAAATGCCATTGAATGGCTGTGAAATGTGATGCTGTGATGATTGAACATTGTTATTATTGAATGGTGTTGAATGTTGTTGTTAAATGTTGGATTTGGATTGCTGATGTTGGTAACATTTTTGGATTTGGCATATTGCTGCAAGCACATTTGGTATTGAAGATTTCACTGCTTGCTTAGCACATTTTGTGTTGAAAAATTTCATATGTGATGACAAAAAGGGGGAGAAAACTGTGATTTGAACTCATATTTTGATATATTGAATTGTTAAGTAGTAGTGACCGAGTAAGGGGGAGCTTGTTAATCAGCCAAATTTAGACAGGCATTCGAGTAAGGGGGAGTTTTTGAGCTTTTGAGCTTTCAAATTCAATATTTTTCAAATCACATTCAATTGTTTTGTCATCATCAAAAAGGGGGAGAATGTTAATCGTGACCCCGAATTTTGAAAATTACAAAACAATTGAAGAAATTGATCTAACATTTTCCATCGAGATCATTGATAGCACAGGTCATCAAGGCAGGAATCTTGTTGAAGAATCTGTTGACTGTCGGAAGGATGATACTTTGTATCAGACGTCCGATAAACTCGAAACTTTCCTATCGGACGCTCAACCTGAAGTATCGGACATCCGTTAGATAGGGGATCTATCAAACACTTCTTTAGGATGCACAACAACCACATCGGACATCTGAAGATATCCAAGAAATTTTTCTAGGTCTCTGGCCGCTTTCGGACGTAAGCCATCGGACGCAAAAACATGTATCGGCCATCCGATCATTTTCATGAAGATTTTCTGAGATTACTAGTCACTATCGGACGTAGAATCATCCATCAGCCGTCTGATAAAGAACGCAACAGCCTATCGGACGCTAGCGTCGGACGCACAACAGAGTGTCGGACGTCCGATAGTTCCAACGGCTAGTTAACCTTTTATAATGCAAATCCGGTGGGCTACCATATGTTCAAGTTCAAGCCATCTCATGGTTTAAGTCCATCATGCAAGGATTCGTAGAATTCAAGCATGATTCAAGTGACATTCACATTTGGTTAAGTGTGTATGAGGGTTCAAGCAACATCACTCCAAGATTTGATTTACGTTAGTTCATAAAGTGCAAACCGTAAGACTTTGCACACATTGGCAGTGACGCATGCTTACAAGCGAGTCTTGATCCCTCTCATACATGTAGAGAGTGGGCACGCCTTACAAGCTAAAGTCTTCTGGTCGTTGAATTATTGAGCAGTCTTTTTCCATTCTTAGTTAAGTAAAATAAATTCCAAATTGTTTAGCCTCTAGTATTATTAGTAGTTTCCTAAAAACTAGTTTCCTAGTTAGTTAAGGTTTCGGTTCTTCAAGCTTCCAAAGCTGGCGAATTTAGGTTTCCTACTTAGATTAGATTTCATTATCTTGTAGGCTATAAATAGCCCTTCTTATTTTGATTTTAACAACAAGAATTTTCAGAAATAACCCAGTGTTTAATCACCTCTCTGCTTCCTTGAAACGACTTGAATACCTTAGAGTGCTCTTTGGGGTTCATTGACTTATCAATTCAAGAACACGTTGAATTGTGGCCTTTCCTTTACCAGCGTTCGTTGTCCAAGTGCTCAACGGATGAAGGTCTTCCGCTGTGTGTGTTTTCAATTTTATTTACCAATATCCTAGATCCTACGTTCTTGGGTATGTTAACTTGTTAGGTAGTTCATCATTGGCCTCGAGAACTAGTTGGAGGTAACAAAGTATATCTTTTTTCTTGTTTTGAGTCAATTGTTGTCGTTCCTTGTGTTCTCAAATTCAGTTGTGTCCCAAAAAAAAAAAAAATCAGTCTGTTCAAGCACCGAAATCATTCACCATTCTTGTTCATCCAATTTCTCTTGATTGCATCATTCAAATTCTGTCTCTTTTTCTTTGTGTCCTTGTTGTCTTTTTGTGTCTCTTGTGTGTCAAGAAAATTAACAAAAAAAAAATTTCTGTTGTTGATTTTTGTCCAAACTCTAGTTGCTGGAAAATTAGGTTTTCTTGTATGGTTCTCACAAATCTGAAATTCCTTGGGCAAGTTAATTGAATCTTGAAGCTTTCTTGAAGTATTATCTTGAGATCTTGAATTCTTGTGTGAATCTTGAAAGTATTGCCTTGAATATCTGATCTTCCAATCGGTCCTTGAGTTGCCAGATTACTCTTCAAGTTCTGTTCAAATTCTCTTGATTACCGAAGCTTGTTGCTGTTGTGAAAAAAAAAAAAGAGAAAGAAAAGAAAAGACAACGAACAGCAAAAGAAAAAGGAAAGCCTAAAGCCAAGAATCATCAAGAAAGAAAGCTTCTAAAGGCGGGGGAGATAAACTTTCCAAAACAGTTTTGGAAACAAGTTTCCAAATCTGATTTTGAGCCAAGAAATCGCCCCACTTGTTTCCTTTTTACTAACCGAATCTGCTCCTATTTGGAAACAAGCTTGTGCCATTCATTTGCTACCGAAATCCACCTGGGAAGTTGCTAAATTCCTTCACAACCACTGCCCAAATTCCAGAAAATTCAACCAACAAAATTTGAAGGAAAGAAAAGCTGTCCAAGAATCGGGTTAAGATTTCTTGTTTTGAGAAAATTTGAGTTTTGCTTCTAGGGTTGTTTTCAGCTTTTGAGTTAAATTTCCAGCATCCTAAATTGTCTAAATTTTGTATTTTCTCTATTCTTGTTGAGCACGTAATAGGCTTAAGTCTTTGTTTCCTAATCCTTGTTGTTTCCTAATTCCTTTTGTCTTAGTTTCCTAATTCTTCTTATGTCTTTGTTTCCTAATCATTGTTTCCTATTCGTTTATGGTCTTTGTTTCCTAATCTATTATATCTTTTCTTTCCTATTTTTGTGTCTTTATTTCCTAATTTTTTGTCATTCTTGCCTAATTCACAGTGGTCTAATTTGGTAAGTGGGTTAACACTAGAAGAAGCTCTAATTTCTTCAAGTTGTTACCAAAGTTGACTTGAGAAGTGATTGGTGAGAGTAATAGAGAGTTTATTGAGTGTAAACACGAGGGTTGAGTGTATACACGTAAGAGAGTGTATGAGGTCTATTTGCTTTTATTACTAATCATTTTTGCAGGTTTAAATGGCATCCCAACAAGCTGAAATTAGTCTCATGATGGAGTCCTTGAGGGAGGCATTAAAACAAGTGATAAATGACAGTTTTGAGCCTCTTGAAAGATGACTTGATCAAATGGTGAATAAAGAAGTCAAGAGGAGGGGCTCC
Source organism: Gardenia jasminoides (assembly GCA_013103745.1). NCBI lineage: Eukaryota > Viridiplantae > Streptophyta > Magnoliopsida > Gentianales > Rubiaceae > Gardenia > Gardenia jasminoides. The sequence continues at coordinate 25,432,813 of CM023095.1, forward strand.
ATGCGCTCTAATCATGATTGTCACACACTCAAAGAAAGGACGGATCATCTTCATGCTAAGGAAGTATACAATGGACGACGTGCTTATGAAGAAAATCAAAAGTGGCAATGTCAAGAATCTAAGCGTCGTCAATCCAAGTATTGTGAGCAAAAGGAACAAAATTCATCAATTTCTTCCAAATCTAAGTCTAGGGATGACCCATATAAGGAGGAATCGTGGTGGGACACTTATCAACGTCTTCTACATGAAAAGCAATTGAAGGAACAAGTTGAAACCAATATCCAAGAATCTCCTAAAGAAGAGCTTGTAGAGATCGTTGCTCATGAAAGCCAACATAATCCCATTCAAAGTGAAGTTGCACTAGAAGAAATCATAATTGAACCTGAGAAATGGGAGAATGTAGTTGAGAGTGCCATACAAAATATGAGTGTGAGTGAAGAGATAAAATTAGAGAATTTAAATGAGGTAAAATCCATGAGTAGTGAGGAAGAAAAAAAGAGTGCAGATTCACAAAAGTTGAGAGAATTAGTCACTTCTACTGGTCGCTATCGGACGTAGAATCATCCATCAGCCGTCTGATAAAGAACGCAACAGCCTATCGGACGTTAGCGTCGGACGCACAACAGAGTGTCAGACGTCCGATAGTTCCAACGGCTAGTTAACCTTTTATAATGCGAATCCGGTGGGCTACCATATGTTCAAGTTCAAGCCATCTCATGGTTTAAGTCCATCATGCAAGGATTCGTAGAATTCAAGCATGATTCAAGTGACATTCACATTTGGCTAAGTGTGTATGAGGGTTCAAGCAACATCACTCCAAGATTTGATTTACGTTAGTTCATAAAAGTGCAAACCAGAAGACTTGCACCTGTTAGCCGTGGGCACGCCTTACAAGCCAGAGTCTTCTAATCCTCTCCTACATGTAGAGAGTGGGCACGCCTTACAAGCTAAAGTCTTCTGGTCGTTGAATTATTGAGCAGTCTTTTTCCATTCTTAGTTAGGTAAAATAAAGTCCTCATTGTCTAGCCTCTAGTATTATTAGTAGTTTCCTAAAAACTAGTTTCCTAGTTAGTTAAGGTTTCGGTTCTTCAAGCTTCCAAAGCTGGCCGAATTTAGGTTTCCTACTTAGATTAGGATTTCGTATCTTGTAGGCTATAAATAGCCCTTCTTATTTCGATTTTTAACAACAAGAATTTTCAGAAATAACCTGAGTATTTAATCACCTCTCTTGCTTCCTTGAAACGACTTGAATACCTTAGAGTTTAAAGGTTCATTGACTTATCAATTCAAGAACACGTTGAATTGTGGCGTCTTCTACCTTATACCAACGTTCGTTGTCCAAGTGCTCAATGGGTGAAGGTCTTCCGCTGTGTGTGTTTTCAACTTTGTTTACCAATATCCTAGATCCTACGTTCTTCGTGTACGGGTTGCGTTACTTGTTAACGTAGTTCGTATCATTTTAGCTTCTTCTATCCGTTGATCTCAATTCCAAGGCACTTTTTGGTCTCCTATAAATACAAGCCTTGTCTGAAAATCAAAAATATAACTGTACACTTGGATAACTAGTTCTTAAGAGTGATTTTAGTTAGAAAATACTCTTTTTGAGTAAGAATTGTTAGTCTTGAAGTATGAGTACATTGACAAGCTTTTCAATTGTGAATGAGTTGATCATTTGTGTAGCTTTGTGAGGGTTTTCTGTAAAGAGTGTAAAACTTCCTAACTTGACTAAGTGGAGCTTGGGGTAAGGAGGAAGTGATCCTTCTATTGTACACAAGGTTGATCGAATCTCATCAAATTGAAGAAGCTTTATTTGAGGAATTTTCTTCAAGCTCAAATGGAGCTTTGAAGAAGTTTGGTTTGCTTTCTAAATCCGTTTCTTTTCAATCTTCTTTTCGAACTCTTTGATTGAAATATCATCTATACATCTCGGTCTTGATTGTCTATTTGCTTGACATATTATTTGTGTGAGAAGTTGTGATTAAAATTTGAAAAAGGGGCATTATTTGATTAGTTCTTAATCAATATAATTAACCCCCCCCCTCTTAGGTTGTCTTTGGGCCTTACATTATCCATTAAAGACAAAACATGAATCTATGGGACAAAATTCAAAATGATTAACGTATTAAGAAGAGAATGTCTAGTTTGATCTTAAACAGAATACTATGAACAAGAATATATTCTTACATTTGTGATTGTTTCAAAAGTAAACATGTAATTACTTTGAGGAGATAGGATCAAGTTACTGAGGGCAATATATATATATATATATATATATATATATATATATACGTGAAAACTTTTCTTCGTTTTGATATCCAAGACCATAGCCTTAAAAGAAAATTATTGAGAACATTTAAACAATCCACATAAGAAAATCCATTTTACAAAGTTTGTACAACTATAAAGATAACTTAATATAACAAAATCATTTTCATTTTTTTTTGAAGTTTATAATACTTTCAAGTGTAGTGATTAAGGAAGAGAAAGAAAGTTAACATTGGCAAATTTTAAAACCGAATCTTTGAATCAAACTTTCCACATATCAAAATCAAACTTGAGCATGATGTATCAACAATCTATCTAAACATTAACAATTTACCAATATTACAACATGCAATTGATATACACATAAACAATTACGAGCCACACGTAAACATGTCACATAGTACAATTATCATGTCAAGTTCAGTAGATAAGAAATTCAAATAAATCAAAATTCAACAGATATAAAATTCAAACAAATCAAACAAACCGATAATAAGAGTGTATTAAATGAACCGACTTAGGGTGTCACAAAAGTAATTCCTAATGGATCCAAAAGATTCTATATTTCCACCAAAATCAACTTTATTCCAACACTAAGATCCAAATGATATACTCATACTCAAGCACCAAGATAAGAATGATGCCATTTTATATCATGGTCGACCGCCCAATGGTACAAATTAACTCAATCCTCATTCCTGCCTGACATATGAACAAGATCACACACACAAATTCACACAACTAACAGAAAATGTTCACACCCACAGTGCAGAAAGATTTGAACCTAGCGCTCCCCCTAATGTGAACCAAGGGGTTTGGAGGACCGCCTACACAGCTCTCACCAGAACTCACTACAATACTCTTAAGAAAACAATCACAAAGCCCAAAATATCATTTAAAGACCACAAAGTCATTAAAATCAACCTCTAGTACAAACCAAAAGATTGATTACTCTAGATAGGTAAACTTGACCACAATAGGTCAGTCATCCAGAATTTACCTTAGATACAACTCAAACTATAAACTATTACCATTTCTCCCCTCAGTACAATTAATTACACTACAAGTACAAGCATTTTCTTATACAACTCTTTCTTATATTCACTCATTTGTACTCAGGCCCTGTTAAGGAAAACAAATAGAGGAGTGAGTTGAAAGCCCAGTAAGGTTCCAAAACATCACATGTAACATAGTCACTAGATAATAAACAACTTATCGAGTCAATAAGCAAGTCGACATACTACAAGTATCATTTCGTGAAATAAATAATATAATCATATGCTCGATAGAAGAACAGAGCTCTCTATGAGAATATTGCTCGAGCCTCTCGACTGGGAGATCAATGCCAACTAGGAGGATATGCACCTGAGCCTCTCAACTAGGAAAGCCGTGCTCCCTGGGGATATTTCATTGGCACATTACATCAAATAATAAGAAGTAGATCAAGATTAAAAGGATATAAGTGGCTCTTAAGGGCCAAATTCTACAGCAGATTTTCCAGTAGCTTGATCATATATGAACCCGTTGACACTCCATCAACTTTATACAGATTCACCAACAAGTAGAACACCACTTCACGCCATTCTCCATCCACCTCACAACCCCCTACCGGGCCCACACGCCAAAATCAAGATAGGTGATACTCGAGTACACTATTCAAGTACAAGTTCAAGATTGAACCCAACTTCATTTTTCAAGTGTCAAGATTTCACGTGCCAACACCCAAGGTTCGTTGATCGCCTTGACCAAGTCCTTGCTTGCTTGAGTTGACCAACTAACCAATGGGTTGGGATCCCAAGCACTTAAGATAGTCAATGGATTAACAATCCCAATCGACTTACAATTCAAGCACAAGAATAGTACTTCAATCATTCACTGGCAATTCAAGACAATTTGGATCGAGTACGATAAAGTACGTACTCGCTTAGGTAATCATATATCAATCACTTATTCACAAGTCAGTCTTGACAAATTGGGTCGAGTACAATGAAGTACATATCCGCTTAGGCAATCTGTGAGGACTCTCAAATTTTTATCTTTTTTGAAAATAAATAATAATAATAATAATAATAATAACTATTTTACTTGGTTGCACAAAATTAGTAGTATATTTAACTATTCAGTTATCTTTTTACGATTAGTAAATTTTTCTTTGAAATATTTGCCCAATTTTCTATTGCTTAGCATTAAGTGTTAAATTTTTAGACGTGACGTGAATCTTGGTTTTAAGATAAAACTTAGAGTATGTAGAGATAATTAATGATATGTGGAATGAATTTTAAAGAGACCATAGGGAGTTATAGTGAAAAAAGAGAAAGTTGTGGATAAGATAAGATTACCTTAGACTGCAAATCAATAGGAATGTTGTGACAGCCCACCTTCCCCTAAGGCGAACCAAAGGGGTTAGCGGACCGCCTGCCCAACTCTCGCCAGGACTCGATAGCTAATATAGACCAACAACTTGAAACTGATAAAACTAAAATCTTCCAAAAATCAAAAGTCACCCAACATAGATACATAAGTTTCGTACCATCATTCAAACTTAAATTTAACAGGTTATTCAGGTTACAAGCCAAACAAAACTAAGCTTATACATGATAGGGTTTCCAGTACATCGTCTCTTAACAGCAGTTACCCCCAAAAGCTTATACCACTCGCACGTACTTCCAACCCTGACCTCAAGCAAATCCCCCTGCTAAGGAAAACAAAAGGGGAAATAGGGTGAGCTAGAAGTTCAATGAGGTTTCAAAAGCATGCAGTCACATTAATACATGAGAGAAATCCAGAGGTCAAATATCGCATTTAAAATATGCAATAAGGGACAAATGATACAACCAAATACAAAATACATTGAGCCTCTCGACTAGGAGAAGGTGTTCATGAGGAGAACACTGCTCGAGCCTCTCAACTAGGAGATGGTGGTAGAGCACTACTCGACCCTCTCGACTAGGAGATGGTATTCACGAGGAGAACACTGCTCGAGTTAGCAAAAGTAATTAGACAATATAATAACAGATATATTTAAAAGGATATGGGTGGCTTCCAAAAGCCAATTTCCCCGAAGCTTGATCAAATCACATCCTGTTGACTCTCCGTCAACATTTATAGCTCAGAGCCAGACCGTAGATCCCCACTTTTCATCAAACACCGTCCACCGTTTCACCCCCTACCGGGCCCGAACACCTCAACAAATCAAATGTAGGTAATACTCGAGTATACCAGATTTCCAGATTCACATATCATATCCAGTGGTTTGTCAACATCCCCGACCAAGCCCGTGCCGGCTCAAGTCGATTGATTCACCAACTAGGTTTTGAGCTCGAATCAAATCATATTTGTCGATGGGATATCACCCAAGCGACTCACAAATCAAATGTGGCCAAAAGCCATTTCACACGAATTCGAATATCCAAGTACAAAATTCCAAACACAAGAGATCGAGTGTGATAAAGTTCGTCTCGATCATATTAACTGGCTCACAAATCACAAGAATGCAAATCATCACATAATTCAAGTATTTCAGTATTTCAGCTATCACATAGGTCAAGTAACAAGCATGAAACACTCACCGAGTCGAGCAAAATATCTTCAAGTATTCGCACCCAAGTCCTCTTTATTTCCTCCTTCCAAGTCTATTAACAAATAAAATAGAACATATTTAAGCTCGACTACCCAACCAAATGTGATCAAATGCATATGCTCAAGGTTTCTTTTCATGTGATAAAAGTCGTATTTTGGATGCACAAATCATGAAATGACCAATCCAGTTTATGAAGATGAGCAAATAAAAGTCTTAACAACATCCTAGAACCATGCATGAGTGGGTCAGGGCACGGCAAGAAGACACGAGAATCGAAAGGAATAAAAGAAGCAATCGCAGGATTGAAATCAATGTTGGACAGGTTTGTCAAGGTTCAGTAACTTGATCATAACTGTGCCCACGCTTATCGGATTGGAGTGTACTTTATGACGTTTTGAAGCTAAGACATAGCTCTACAACTTTCATGAAGAGGTCAGATATCAATTCATGCTTTATCACAGTCAAAACGGCAGATATCAGAGAAGCAGGAAATCTGTCGGGAAAAATTCAGACTGGACGAACAGTCTCAAGAAAATAGTCATAACTCGACGTAGAAAAATCGAAATCAAGCTCCGTCAGTGGCATTTAAAACTAGGTTCATAGATATTTCTAACGGTATAAGTCTCGGATGCTAGTTCATTTTCTACAGGTAACAGTAACCTTGAGAAGTGGGCTGTTTCTCATTCCTGCTTTCTGAAAAAAATTTCTGCTTAGTTGCTTTTCTTCTATCAACCTTTTAAAACCATTTCCCTCACTTGCCAAGGTGTTAAACCAGCTAAAACAGCAATTAACTTCATCATTGAAGCATCACAAAATATCAAGCAATTTATCAAACATTTGGCGGCTAACGAATGAAACCTAAACTCATGTTAGCAAACATAAGATTTCCTTCCATTATCTCTTCTTCCAAACATCAAGAAAGACCTCAAGACATCTAACCAACATTTCCCCAAGGAGTTAAAGCTCATTAAAGCATAATTAGGAGAGGTTTTACCTTGCCAAAGGTGTGAGCAAAACCACCAAAACTCCACTCCTTGCCACCAAGTTGGAAGTCTATGGATTAACCTAGCTTAGGGTTTCACTCCAAGTAGTTTTTCCTTCACCAAAATTGACTAATTTTAGCTTAGGTTTGGATGTTTTTGCTTGAGAGGTTGGCCGGCCAAGAGGTGAGAGAGAGAGGGAAATTTTGCTTCAAATTTTTGAATTGGATGATTTATATAGGATGGCTTAAGGTCAAGATGTCATAGGTAGTTGACACTTGGCACTTTCTTGGCCAAAAGATGATATAATGTCTTGCTAATTAGCATCAAACCCCTAGTTAAAATATAACTCACATAAAACCACATAAATTTAATGCATTTATCCATGTAAAACATGAAAAATAAAATTCTAAATTAAACCATGCAATACACATGAAATTGAACACTTTAGGAAAATTTATGCACTACTAATTATATGATGCACTCAAGTAGAATTCCTTCTTTTCTCCCTCTCTTTCTTTTTTTTTTTTCCTTTTTTTTTTCTAGGGTTCTCACAAATGTGACACGTGGCGTAGTTGTTGGCTAACTCTTATATAAGCCAAAAACAAGACTTCGGATTTCATTTCTTCTTCTTCCTCTTCATTCCAACCGACCAAGAGAGAGAGAGTAGAGAGAGGAGCTCCATCAATTCTTCATCTTCCAACCTTGAAGCAAGATACTTGAGAATCACCAAAGCCCACAAATTTCTTCTCTTTTCTTGTTGATAGCCGAGAGAGAGAAAGAGAAAGAGGGCCGAGAGAGAAAGAGAGAGAGTTGAGAGAGAGAGATACAGCTATCATCTTTGGATTTTTGAAGATTTTTGGAAGAAATCACCAAGAAGACAAGAAGATCTTCGACATTCTTGAGGAAACTCGAAGGAGGAAGCTTGGAAGGAAACTTTGGTGTAAAATCTCACTAGATCTTGCTATATCTAGAGGTAAAATATGAAACTCACTTAGATCCTTTAATTATAGCCGTGAAAATAGTAGATCTACTTGATTTGAGGTTGATCTATGGTGGGTTTAGCAATTTACTTGAGAAAATAGCCCCAGATGTTCTAGTGGCTAAACTATTAGCATAGATCTTGATTTGTTGAATAGATTTGGTTGGAAATTGCTTAATGATACTCAAGGGCTAATGATTAATGAAGCCTTTATGGATTTGAGTGAGATTATGTCATTTTATGGTTGAATCTTGGAGAAAATTGGATGAAAACTTGAGAAAACTGGACTGCTTGCTAGCCGAATGAAAATTGGAATTTCCAGCTTTGCTTTTCAAATTTTCTTAATGTTTCTTGGCTTGATTTCATTCAAACAACTTGGTACTATGAGTGTCTATTGGATTTGAATCAAAACTATGACTTTTTGAGGGAAAGAAACCATTTTTCTCCAACTTGACACGTTCTGCTAATTTTTGCAGGGTTGCCTGCGCAGTCTTGGGAAAATGAGCACAACTCTATGTAGAAAAATCAGATTTGATATCCGTCTATTGACTTGGAAACTAGACTCATAGATATTTAAAACCTATAAATTTTAGAGTTTAATTCATTTTCTAAAATTCCCAATAAATCTGTAAATGTGACTGATTTTCAATTCTGTTCTGTTCGGGTGTATTGTTGAAGCTGTGATTTGAAGTCAAAATTTGATCTACTTATGAATTTAATCTTACTAAAGTGTCTTCTGAATAATTTTAGTACTTTGAATCTATTTTCCAACGGTATAAAGTTCATGATTTTTGGACTTATGAAACTCAAGATATGATTTCCAAACTTGGTCGTGAAAAGTTGGAAACTTCCTATTTTGAATCAAAAGATGCTTCGTTGAAACCTTGGCCCTTCCTTTGAACATGGTGAACCATTTTGGGTGTATTTTGATGCACATATGATCACTAAACATTGCTAATTTTCCATTCTAGAAGATAAAGTCAATTTCGAGTCAAAATGATGAACTTTTTAAAGGTTAAAAGAAAGGAGAAATTTCCACTCTTATTGGTCAAGCAGGGCTGATTTTACCCTTCCCTTTTTCCTCAAATTTTAATGATTTATTTTAGTAAAGTTGCATGTTACCTCTTTTTAAATAATGGTCTTGATATGTATGTTTGGTTTGGGCGAAACGAACATGGTTTAAGAAACAAAGTAAATGATTTTATCGAATCGGCACAAGCCAAAGTTTTGTTATATAACTCAAATTTCTTAAGTGACTTTAAGTGGGTAAGAGGGCTGTAATTCGTGAGATCATGTTGTGAGTGGCATAAGGGACTCATTTGCAGCATTTGACTCAGGTGATCAAGACCGGGTTGAAGACTATCCAATTCTGGGAGTTTGAAATTGCTTACTTGCTTGAATTGCACTTTTGGTGGGTGTCAAGTTCATGATTTTTTGACTTGTTTGAACTCGTTACATGCTTGAATTGAACATATTATTGGACTTGTCAATGCGGATGTGTACTTTATCTCGTCCGACCTCTCTTACTTAACTTGAACTTACTTGCTTGTACTTGCTCGTACTTGAAATGACTTGCCTGAACATGTACTTGCTTGTCGATTGAGCGTTGTCTTGTCGACTTACCAGTAATTTATGGGGATGCCCAAACCTCTCGATTAGTCAATTGACTCGCATCCAAGCATGAGGCCTTGGTCGAGGAGATTTGATGAGCCATGGATCCTTACCTTCTTCGTCGATTGGAATGCGTTTGCCTACTACTTGCATGGGTATACTCGAGTATTACCAACTTAACATGTTATGATGAGCGGGCCCCGTTGGGGGGTCGAAACGGTGGACGGAGATGGTTGACAAGTGGGATCTACGGATTGACTCTTGCTATGTTGACAGAGTGTCAACTCAACCAGAAATCTTGATCAAGCGGTGGACTAGCTCTTGAGAGCTCCTGTATCCTTTATTGAATGTGTAATTAATTTTCTTACTTGTGTTCTTACTTGAGAATTGTGGTTACTTATCATGCTTAGTGAAAATGTGTATTACTTGACCTTACTTGCTTGCATGATCTTCATGGCCTCACTAAGGATTCGCTCACCCCATTATATTTGTTATTTGTTAATAGGGACTTGAAGTAAGGGTTCTTGGTGGATCTAGTTTTGAAGATCTTTTGTGCAATCTATTGCGTACCTGTTTAAGATAATTGACTTTTATAAATAAGCACTTGAGAGGCATTTGGAAGTGACTTTTGACTTTGTAATAGAATCCTAAACTTTGTATTTTTTGTAAGGTTAAAGTTTGATGGCAATTCAAGTGTTATAACTTGTAACTTTTATTGAGTTGGAATGTAAGTTAAAATAATTCTACTTAAGTGTCATTGGTTCGGAATTGTTCTTTTATTTTAAAGGATTGTTAGTCACTTTTTAGTGAGTGAGTCCTAGCGAGAGTTAACCCGTCGAACCCTCTGGTTCGGCTTAGGTGGGAGTGGGGTCATCACAGTTGGTATCAGATCTCTGTAGAGTATGTTAGGCTTAAAGCCTAGGATGTCGGACTGTGGGGTTAGTTTGAGTATTAGTTTGAGGATTCAATAATTGAGGATTTATTATATCGAATTGGTAAGAAATAAGAGAATTGTGGGAGGCTAACACTGCTTGTGAGGTAATGGGGAAATTCTTGAACAATGATAATAGCTATGAGGCTAACATTGACCTAAGGACTTATAAAGAAATTATGGGATTTTCATTTAGTATGGGATATCCTTTAGTGCTTGATCTTTATAATTGGATGTACCGGGTATTGATTGACTTTGTTCTTGTTTTGGTGCTTGAATATGATTATATCTCTAGAGTTGGAAAGTGTATAGGTAACTATAAGTTTCTAATCTTGAATCTTATGATTCTTGCCTTGTAGGAAATGGAAAATGGAAATAGTGGAACGAGAGGCCTCCTCGAGTCATAAGGTTTTAGGAGAGATTGGAAAGGCCTATTCCTTTGTAGTCCCCAGTTAGTTGAGATATGACTTGTGATTGTCGGAGGACATTATAACTAAATGTGGGGCTATAATTGAAGAGATAGTTGATGCAGCCCTAGTTTTCAAAATGAATTTGACTCTATTCAAGAGATTGAGCCCTCTAAGTTCATTTGTGAACTAGTCTAGGGACGCCCCGACCTTTTATACCTTTTTCTAATGATAGTTGGGGTGATGCTTGTGCTCTGGCCTGTATATTTTGTTAAATATGATGCTTGTTTCCTCCAAAGCCCTTGAGTGCCATACGTTTTGTACCTGATCCTGTTGACTTGTTAATTTGTTTGAAAACTTTAGAATGTACACCTACAAGGTTATGTTTATTTTTAAAGTATTTTTGTTGTCGACATACATATTTATACTTTGCTCATGCCCTTTTAATTTTGTTCATGCATCTAGACCTATAATAAAACTATTGATTGTTGGAGACAAGATAGGGGTCGAGGACGTGGGCTTAGGTTGCCCCAAGCCTCCAAAAGTGATCCAGTGTTCGAGATTAGATAGGAATGAAGATAGAGTGGCGAAGAGGGAGATTAAGTAGTCGCCGTCATTAATCGGATGATTGACATTTGAGAACATTTGGCTAATTGTCAAGGTCCTAAACCTATGGACTAACCTAGGAATTAAGAGAAAAGAGGGGTAAAGTCTTGTTAGGAGGAGAGTTAGCATGGCCTCTTCTTAGACATACCTTTTCAAAATAAGCAAAGAAATAGGGATCTAGATAAGGTGTGAGAATTTTGAATCAAGGAATAGGAGTGATTCCTTGAGTGAATGGTTTAGTGATTTGAGATAAGCATAAGAGAGAATAATTATCACTTGTTTAAGCACCAAGGATAGAAGGAAGTGTAATTGAATCTCTCGTTGTTGCCTTATTTGAGCTTTGATCTCTTGTTTACTAATTTAGAGATTTTGGTTTGTCTAGTAGGTCAACATCAAAAGTTGAGTAAATTAGAGATATGAAGAAATTGAAGGATATGCACGAGAAAATAGAGGTTCTTCAAAAGGAAGTAGAATTTCAGACAAGACTGCCTGCATACTAGAAAGGACGATGGAAACAACGCAGAGAAAACTGAGATAGTGAGCAAGTACATGGAAATGGAAAAAAAATATGAAGGGATATATGAGGAGTTACAAAATAAGTCTAAACTGATGTGTTCAACTATTCCAATTGCATCTCAAGGTACTCCTAGCAATCAAGTTAGGAATGATGAATGAAGTTCACGTGATGTCAAAGAGAAATGCAAAGATATTAGCGGAGATAAATTTGCAGTTCCGAATAGAGGAAACAAGAAAAGAAATAATGGGTGCTTCCCAAAGAAAGATGTAGTTGTTAAGTGTGAATTTTGTGGCAAACTTCATAGTGGAATATGTCGTCGGAAAATTGGCACATGTCTCAGGTGTGGCAAATTTGGGCATTAAGTAGGAAGTTGCCCAAAACAATGGATTAGGCTATGGTGAATCTGATGTAATTGTCTAGTCTAGCAGTTGTTGATGTATCGATTGAAGTAGTCCTATGAATTGTGATGTATGCCACTGGCTGCCAACGGTTATATAGGCCATGGGCTGTACACAAATAAAGGTGCATGTTTAGTGCCTTGTATGCTTCAGAATTCAAATTCAAATTCCTGGAAAACAGTGTTATCGGATTGTAGGCTAGCTGTATAGCTGGTTTCTGGGCTTGGGACACATGTCAACATCTGAGAGGCTGTGCATTTCAACAATTAAAAGTCAAGTTGCATGTTTGGAATGCAGAGATTGTACAAGTAGAGCTCATTTACTTGGATGGTATATTAGAAAAATGGTTGATAAGAGAGATTATGAAGGATTTTTTAGAGTGATAATGTATCTCAAAATGGAGAAGGAGATTTACATGGGATGCATGCGGCTCTGAAGACTGGCCCACCCGTTCAAGTTCATGAAGAAGCTGGATTGGCTATTTCATGCAGTAGAGAAGGTCAAAGAAATGCTGATGATAGAGAGTAAGCACTATAGAGAGCCTGGTTTGGTGGCCAACTGCAGTGACGGAAATTGACGGAGATTTCAATATTCAATAGAAAAAGTGGTCCCCATCATGAAGAGGCATCGTATATAGCGTCCAGATAAAAAATTATGTAATATATGCACTGAGTGCATAATGTAATTTCTTTTATTAATAAAATAGAATTTATTACATTTCGTCTTGAAATTTTATACACTCAAATCCAAAGTAAGCATGATTAAAGTTGATCCAGACACGTGGTAACTGATTACACGTTAAGTCGATCATACGTGGATTGATAAGACCATAATTACTATGTGTGCGCATGACAAATGCATGAACCCTCTGATTAATGCTATTTTTGGATACATTCTCTAGCTTAGATAGGGTCCATATCTGAATCCTTGTCCGCAACATGTTCAGTCGGAGTTTTCATCGGAGATTATAATTTACGTGTATTAACACCAATCAACTGGTCTGTGTAATCTGATATGTCATGAAGTGAAGCAGATCCTTCGAAAATTCACATGTATAGCATCCTCGTCGCACTAATTTGGAGAACATAGTGCCCGTCTGTGCATCCATGCCTATTTATTAATTAGCATCCACAGTGGAACTTAACTTATCTCCTGCTCTTGCTCCTATTGTTCTTGGTCCATTTGTGGCTACTGTCTATCCGTGAAGAATGGATAATTGAGGAAGTAGAATTTAGCATTCTGTTTTGTCCAATTGTATAAATCTGCCCAATCTAATGAGGTAAAATAGTCGTGGTATGACAAATTTGAGCCTAGATTTTATGGCATGATTGATAGAATTTTCCCTTTTACTCTATTGAGTTTTGCATATTTATAATTAGAAACCCAATCATGTTAGTCCCCAGTGAATTCCTTCCAGTGCTTGAGGAATTGGGGATTGATATCATTAATGATGTTATATCGTGTGTTATCAGAATGTTGGGCCAGATCAATGTGGCTAGCATATTAGTTGTGGGCCTGTGGGTTTAGATGTCTGGCCCAACAGGTCTTTCCTGTTCAACTTTGTCCTTCTATTATTATTAATTTGGGCCTGTGGGGCCTAATCTCTGGCCCAGTTTTATTTTTTGTGGTCCACTAGGTCAGGATTTCTAGAACATTCTAAAATAGGGAAAAGTTGCTCTGTTATGACTCCGGTGGCTTATGGAATATTCAGTCGAGATTGCTCAACATCCAATTATAGTGTATGACAAAGGACCAAGAATTGCCCTTCTTAATGACATCCAATGCCATTCCCTTATCTTTACTGGCAAGCGCAGTGGCATATACATCATCTAGTTGGTCGGTAGGTCGTCTACTCCAATCATTAGCTCTGAAAGTGGCCCATTTGACTAATTCATCTTACTCTGAAATGTAATTCCTAACTGCGCTTGAGTTCCTTGCATCTTGGACGTTTGGATGGAAGATGGAATCCAATGCAGTTGACTGAATGTTTAAGAATCATAGACTTTCAGTTCGAAACTTGTTGAAGAATTGGAGTAGGCAGTGGAGGTGTGGTGTTCCGTCCTGGTGCTACTCTGCAGCAACATGGATATAGACTGGTAGGATCGGAAACTACTTATACCTGAGAGAATTGAGGGCCTATTCATTTGATACTGTACATTTAGGATATATAAGGAAGATGTTCTTTGAGTTCATAAAGAAGAAAGAGGGAGCTCTCGACATGATGTACTAGAAGCAATCTGATGACATTGCCCCACCCAATTGTAAAGTATCCCTAGTATTAGGTGTGAGAACCCTAGAAAAAAATTTTCAATTAAGAGCACCATTTAATCAACTAGTGCATTATTTCTCCCAAAGTACTTAATTTCGTGTGTATTGCATGGTTTAATTTAGGATTTCATTTTTCATGTTTTATATGGGCAAATGCATGAAACTTATGTGGAATAAGTGGGTCACAATTTGCATTAAGGGATTTGATGGCAATTAGCAAAGATATCATCCAATTCATGGCCAAGAATTAGCCACTTGTCAACCCATCCTTAACCCCTTGACTTAAGACTTCTATTTAAACCTTCCATTTCAAAAATTTGAACTAAATTTCCCTCTTCTCTTCTCTCTCTTGGCCGGCTACATGAAGAAGAAAAACCCAAAACCCTAAGCTAGAAATTGGTGGTTTTAGTGAAGGAAAAACAGCTTTAGGTAAAATCCAACCTAGATTACCACTTAAACTTCAAGTTTTGTTGCAAGAAGTGAAGCTCCTTGGTGGTTTTCCTCACTCTTCTAGCAAGGTAAAACCTCTCTTATCTATGCTTTAATGAGTCTTAAATTCTAAGAGGATGTTAGTTAGACATAATTAATGTGCTTATGGTTGTTTGGAAGGAAGGATTATGGAAGGAAATCTTGAGTTTGATAAGTAGAGTTTGGGTTTTTATTGTAGGCCGCCAAGTGTTTGATGAATTGTTTGTTGATTTGTGATGCTTTAATGATGGAGTTAATTGCTGTTTTAGCATGTTAAACACCTTGTTAAGTGATGGAAATGACTATAAAGAATTGATTGAAGAAAATGTTCTAAGGCTGAATTTTTGCAGGAAATCAGAAATGGAAATCAGTCCACTTCCTGAGATTACTATTGACTTTAGAAAATGAACTAGTGCCCTAGCCTTATACCGTTAGAAAGCTCTATGAACCTAGTTTTAAACGCTGCTGACAGAGCTTGATTTCGATTTTCCTACGTTGAGTTATGGCTGTTTTCCCGAGACTGCTCGGCCAACCTGTCACTAATCTGGCAGTTTTCTTGCGACTCTGAGATTTGCCATTTTGACCCTGAATAAGCATGAATTGATATCTGACCTCTTCATGAAATTTGTAGGGATATGTCTTAGCTTCGAAATTCCATATAGTACACCCCAATCTGATAAGTGTAGCCACAGTTATGATCCAACTTCTGAAGGGCGGCAAAGCTGTCACCCTTAAATCTTCACTTGTGAATCCTCATTCTTCACTTTCCACTTTTCTTGGTTCATTATGCCCTTTTTCTGCACCATAACCTACTTGACTCATTGTTCTCCTGTAAATATGACATTTTTCCTTGTTATACACCCTTGATTTGAACTTGATACATTGTGACGATTTGGATTAGCGATCTAAGTGACGATTAGCATGTGCATTTTAGTTCACCTGAGTTTGGGATAGCTCAAACCTAAATGTCTCTTATTTGCTTGTTATTAGGCCTTGACGGTGGACGAAGGGAATCTCGAAGTAGATACTTAAAGTTGTTTTGAGTACAAAGGTGGGTGTTCCAATGCTTGTTTACTTGTTAAATGTGACTAGTTAGATTATCTGATCTTGACCTACTTGATTATGTGAACTACTTGAAATCTGTTGGCTTGAACACTTTCTTATGTTATTATGATCGAGATGAGTGCGCACCTTATCACACTCGATCTCTTTTGCTTGAACTTATATCCTTGATATCATGACACTTGTGGATTTGGCCCTTGTCTATATTTGATCAGTGAGTCGTTTGGGTAATATCCCATCGACTAATCTGTTTAGATGCTTGTTTACCTGTGCTTGTTAACTGTGCCTGTGAAATGGCCACTTGTGTGATATCACAAGGGCTAATCTTGTTATCAGTTCCTGGGACTCGTGATCGGAGTCCACCCCATCGGCTCATTGGTCGAATCAAGCCAGTTAGGGCTTGGTCGAGGAGACTAATGATGCCCTTGGATCCTGTTTCTTGCTTTTGGTATACTCGAGTATTACCTTCTGTGTTTGTGTTCGGTCCCGGTAAGGTGGGAGAATCGGCGAACGGGAATGGCTGGTGAGTGGGGTTCTACTGGACATTAATTCTTGCATTTCCTTGGTTGACGGAGTGTCAACGGACTTGGATCAAGCTGCTCCTGAGAGCCACCTGTATCCTTTTATATTTAAATTGTTATCTAAGTGATTCTTGTGCACTGATCTTCCAGTAAGAGAAGCTTGAGTGCTAAACTCCTCGTGAGCACTGATCTCCGAGTCGAGCGGCTTGAGTAGTGCATGAGCACCATCTCCTGGTTGACAGTGCTACTATGATCATCCCTGTACTTATACTTGAAATTCTAAATTTTATGCGGATATGCTAGTGTGTTTATTTATCAAAAGCTTTGTGGTGTAAATATGCTAATTGCTATTTTGCATGCCTGTCTTTTGGAACCTCACTGGGCTTTTAGCTCACCCTATTTTCCCTTTTGTTTTCCTTAGCAGGGGGGTTTGCTTGAGTTCAAGGTTGGAAGTACGTGCGAGTAGTATAAGTTTTGTTGTCACTTTTGTGTAAGGGATGATGTACTAGTAAACCCTATCATGGATAAGTTTAGATGTTGGTCTTGTATCCTTAATTCCCTGATGAATTTTAAGTTTGAATGGTGGTGTTAAACTTATGTATCTATGTTGGGTGACTTTTGAATTTGGAAGATTTTAGTTTTATAAGTTTCTAGTTGTTGGTTTGTATTGGCTATTGAGTCCTGGAGAGAGTTGGGCAGGCAGTCCGCTGACCCCTTTGGTTCGCCTTAGGGGAAGGTGGGGCTGTCACATTAGGTAGAATGGATTGAATAAAAAGTAATCCATTAAGACCCCCGAGTGCCTTATGTAATATTACAAAGATGCTTGGGCTGCCACATAGACGGTGGATAGAAGTGCCATGTGGATTCCACCCAATATGGCTGGACGGCCAGAATTAACTTGAAGAGTTGTAGATTGGTGGCCTCCATAGCGGACCCCTTCCTGTCCTATGTACCATTAGGCATGCGGGCTGATGGGTTCTTTGCCACATGGCATCATGCCATTGGCTGATGAGTAAATGTTTCTGTCCCACGAAATTGGCCCCTGTCTTTCCTTTGGCACGGGAGGTGCATTATCCGTACAGCCATGTGGCAGCATGCCACTGGCTACTAACTGTCATGTAGGCCATCGATCATACACAAATAAAGATGCATGTTTAGTGCCATGTATGTTTTAGGGTTTGAATCTGAATACGAATTCAAATGCTCACCGAATAGTGTTATCGAATTGTATGCCAACTGTAAAGTTGGCTTCTAGGCTTGGGACACATGTCAACATATGGGAGACTGTACATGTCAGCAATTAAAAGTCATGTTGCATGTCTAGGATGCTGAAACTATATAAGTAGAACCTGTTTACTTGGATGGTATGTTAGAAAAATGGTTGATAGGAGAGATCATGAAGGATTTTTTAGAGTGATGATGCATCTCGGAATGGAGAAGGTGATTCATATGGGGATGCTGCGGCTTTGAAGGCTGGCCCATTCAAGTTCGTGAAGGAGCTAGACAGGCTATTTCGTGTGGTGGAGGAGGTCAAAGAAATGCTGATGACAGAGAGTGAGCATGATAGGGAAAAATATTTGCAATACACGAGGAGGGCCAAGCCTAACCTCGGAGTCAATGAAAAGCCATAAATACCATTCGGTTAACACAGATCAATTAAGTTTACATCTCCTAAAACTAGGGATCCTAATCTATTCATCTTGAGCTCACCTCTAACCAGCTTTGGAAGACTTTGAACAGAAGGGTAGATAAAACTCTTGGATTAGAAATAGACCACATTTGAGAAAACATCAGCAACCTTGTTTACTTTTCTTAAACATTGAGAAATTGCTGCAAAGGAAAAGAAGAGAAGTTCCTGCATTCTTTCCTTTCAGGATGGAGACCAACAGAAGAGAATCCATTTCAACATGCAAATTCATGCAGCCTAGTTCAAAGCATTTCCAAACTCTAAAAAGCAAGGCATGTGCCTCTGCTTGAGCACTTGAAACTACTCTAAAGAAACATGAAAACACAAAAATTGGACTGCCATTATAATCACATAACACCCTTCCACCCCTACTAGATCCTGGATTTCCTTTTGAGCATCTATTACTATTCAATTTTACAATCTCATGAGAAGGTTAAACCCACTTTAGAATACATGTGAAGGATGTCTGTTTACACAAGCCAGCTTGTCGACATAAATCTTTCCACAAAATCCCATGAAACTGATACTTTGGAAATTGTAGCCGATATGCCTCCTTAATTTCACAAAAAATTGAAGAACAAAGAGCCTGGTCATGCACCTATTTCCCTTGATAACAAGATTGATTTCTCACTTTCCAAAAATTTCAATAGATGTTGATGGGTAGAAGATGCCGCAAGAAATTGACACTGGAATTACCGGATGTCTTATACTACCAACTAGCAAGGGAAAATCTAATGGAAAATGGACGAATGCTAATCCCCATTCAGCTCCAGAAAAATACTAAAGCTGTTGAACAATCGGCATGAGCAGAAGACATGATTAATCAATTCCTCATCTTCACCAATAAAAAACATTTGGATGGTCCACAAACTCCAAACCAATACAAATCAGTCCTAAGAGGCAATCTACCAAAGAGAAGATGTACATGAAGCAAGACAGCTTCAAAGGAATAGCTGAATGCCATAATTTGAGAAAAAAAAAATAAAGGACAAACTCGTGATTGCTTAACAACCTGGAAAGCTATTGAAACCATGAAGTTGCCTTTAAAGTCAATGCCCAAACACAAACATCAGATAAAGAGGCCAACAGCGGTGCAAAATGAACAACTACTTCAACCAACTCATGTGAGAACCATTGTTGGACCTTTGTTTGATCCCATGAACCTTGACTAACAAAATCATAAAACTTATGGTACCCAACAAACTGGACTCTATTGGCTAGGGGCCCCTAAACCTAACCAATTGTCATACCAAAAGCTGCAATCACCATTCTTCAAATGCCAATACATATTTTGCTCAGCCAAATGCTGAACCACTACCATACACTTCCAAAGCTGTTAAGCATTTTGCGTCAAAGCTACTTCACACAGATGCTAATTAAAACGATATTTTGCTCACATAAAAGAAAACCACAAAGAATCTCGACATCTAAAACTTCACCACAGTTTAAGAGAGAAAGCTTGGTAAATATTGTGCAAGGATCTAAAGCCCACCCCATATTCATTTGTAGGATAGCAAAGTTCCTTTCATTTGACCTAGTTCATTCTAGCTCCAAATTATGAAAAAAACCAGAAAACATCAACAAAAAGAACATTCCGTCATATTAAAAACTGCTTTGGTTGGCTTTGCTGCAGCTAAAAGGTGGATGGGAATCGATGAGAGAACATGTTGCACAGGCACCATCATTCCCCCACTAGAAAGATGTCGATTCTAGCACACTGAAATTTTTTGCAATAATAGAATTGCAAATCACCTACTAATGTAAAACATTTCTAAACATTTAATTAAATACAAGAAGCAATTAAGCACACAACTTAATTAGTAATGAAGTGATTGCTACACACAATTTTTCCAATTAACAATACCGAATTAGGTTAAATTTTTAGACTCTCACAGAATAGCAGTAATGTGTATGCATTGAGTAATATATTTTGGATCTTATTTGGGTGTTTTTCTATTTAATTTTGGTAATTTTTTGTCTTTTAATTGAAAGTGTAGTCATCTAAAAACAATTTTTATTTAATAATGGAAGAGGATTTAGATTTTTTTTTAAATTATTCATGGAATAATAGGTAGTTTAAAAATATACCAAATTCTTAGAGTATGATATAATTAGACAAAGGAATTTTTCTAAAATGGGACAAATTTTTATATGCAATTGTAAGAATATATAACAATTAAACACAATTTTTAGACAATTTCATAGTCTTTTTTTTAAGTTCATGAGTGGGGATTGTTTTTCCTTTGCTTAGATAGGAATTGACACTTAAACTTTTAGTTTTCCATTCCAGATAATATTTTTAAGAAAAATAATTTTACTATTTTGATTTGAACGTCAAAAGTCTAGTACATATATACACATACATACATACATCTATGCATACATGCATACATACATACATATACATATATATATATATATATATAGTATGCTATTATATACAAATATAAGCACACACATGCACACACACATATATATAACATCCTTCACTTCCTTAAAAACAAAGCCAATTTTCCTACCTACATCTTTGGTTAGCCAATGAACAGGCAGGTTCCACACCTGTACCCACAGAGGTGCTGATAGAAAAGCAGTCTGATCTTCTTCTATTCCTTCGTACCAATTACTTAGAATGAGCATCTGGTTGTCGATTATCCACGGACCTCCCTCTCGTACTCGAACCCTTTCATTAGCATTCGGAATAACAAATTGGAACAAGTTTGGGCCTAGTTCAGTAACTCTAAATCCTCGTGGGAATCCCCAGACTGAGTTTGCAAAGTTCTTAACTCCCACGAAGTTAGCTAACTTCTCTCCAATGATTTTCCCAACCAAACTTTCCTGACACTCTTTCAAGCCTTCGTCTATATCGTCTGAGTTCAATGCTGTCAGCTCTGTTTCTTTTTCTGACAAATCGAACTTCCTCATGATATCTACCAGATCCTCCACCATAGGAAGTCAAAGAAGGAAGCTAAGAAGGCCTCCCTAATCGAAAAAGAGAGATCTGCTGAAGAACTAGAGGACATCAGCTGGAAGAGGAAATCTAGAAGCCCCTTTACTTTAAAATATATTTTTTAAACTAAAAGAAAGATTTTTTTTTTTTTCTCTATCCAGAGAGAGAAAGGACAGAGAGAAGAAAACAAGCAAACACAGAAAAAACCAGGAAGAACCCAGAAGAGATGAAAACTAAAAAGAAAAGGACAAAGATCATGCCAAACAAAAACAACTAACAAAGAAACAAAGAGGATAGAAAAGGCAGATACTACCTGTCCTAGCTAAAACCAAGGTGGAAAAGGAGATTCTTATAAACAGCACGTATGCTGAGCTTCTTTGAGGTTGATGAGGATCTTTAAGACTTGGAGTTGCTTGAAATCAATGCCATCAAGACTGATAACTTTGATTTTTGAGGAGAATCACTTCCCCTCAATAAATATTGGAAAACTTTTGAACTCTCAGAGAAGAGAGAAGGCGCTCAGACAAAGAAAGAAAGGAGAGAGAAACTCTCACTACAAGGAGAGAAAAAAGATAGGATACATTATAAGTGTACATACCTACATACATATATACATATGCGCGCACACACACATGCATACATATTATGTCCTTGGAATTTTCTATGGTCTATGCTTTTTACTAGTTTCCATTTTTTTGCTTATTTTGCTGATCTTAACACAGTCATTAACCTTGAGTCTGGAACGCATATTGCGAGTTTCAAATAGCTTTAGTGCACTTTATAGTATATGCTTTCAGGAAGTTGAGCCCTTGCAATGCATTTTCACACGTGTTTACTTTGGTTGCAGTCTGAAGGAAGGTGCTTCTTCAAAGTTGAGACCTAACACCATCTTGTGACCCACTAATCTTCATTAATTATATGGGTCGAAAGTCCTGGCCCAAGTTTTGGTAAGAGGGGAAAAAGAAATGAAAATGGCAAATATTGGAATATATGGCTACAATATTTACAATCAATCTCTGATAGAAGGGGCATAGTCAAGTTGAGAAGAAAGAGAAGAAAACATCCAGGCGTAAAAGGTAAAAGGAAATTTGATGCTTGATATGGTATTAATGCAGTAATAATCAATATGAATCTAATTTCAATTTGAACTAGGCAATTACGATGCATTTGCATAGGCATTTTTTTCATCTTCAAAAAAAAATTTGAATTGAATGTTGATGCAAAAGGAATAAAATATATAATGTTATAAAATTAATAATGCTAATATAAGATAAATATTGAAATTAAGCTGGATATAAAAATTGGTAACTCAAGCACAAATAAATAATCAGTTCTTAATGAATACTAACATGCACTTCAATTTTGATCACTCTAGTTAATGGTGATACAATATGATATAAGGGAAGTAGATATATTAAGCAATATTGATTACTTTCAAAAGAAATGGTGAAGAAAAGAATTTAACAAGCAAAAGTCTATTAAAGGAAAAGGTAAAAAAAGCTGTCAAATAGGCGACATGTGAATGTGATTGTAAAAAACATGTAATTGATTTTGAATTCTTGAATTGTAAAGTAATAGAATGTATCATTTTAATTTTCACTTAATTTCTTCAATTGGAGAATCGATGAAATATATTAGAATGTAATGGAATTGTTAGACTAATTATAATAAAATACATATAATTAGACATCTTGAATTATTGGAATGGATATATTTTAAAACAAAAAGAAAAAGAAAAATTAATGTAGAATCTCTATATGATCTGAAATAATCATAATATAAAGGCACCTAAAACATTTTGATTCCTTTAATAAAATGTTTATAAATTGAAAATGGAAAGGAAATTTTTTTTTTTTTTGATTTGCTCAAATAGCAAAAAAAAATGGAAAATGAAAAAATTAATCTGGTCGATGTTCTTGTAAATTTGATTAATTAAAATTCCAAAAGAGAGCCAATAGAGAGCTTTTCCAAAATTTGTGATTATATGGATACTGCTTTGGCCTAGGATAAGTTACGAACATATTGGATCCTAATAGAGAAACATAACAATTAACTGGAGAAATCTTAGGAAAAAATTGTCTAATTATACCACTTAAATAAATAAGTATAAATGGTATGGCAAAAATATGGAATACATAATGAGAGAAAGATAAAAATTGTATAAACTTGAGAAGTATTAATAAATAATCAAGCCAAAAAATAAGACTTCAAAATGTGAAAGAATAAAATTTATAAAAGGAAAAGTATGGTTGGCTGATTAAAAATAGAAAAAGGCATAATCAATTAAAATGATTATGAAGTACGAAATTAAATATTAGAATTTGCTATAAACATGTAAGTATAGAATGCAACAAGTTTAAAAACTAGTCTAAATCTTAGTAATAGTAATATATAATATTCAAGCCAAATAATCTCCATATGATTAGCTAATGTCTTTGAAGATAACTGAAAACAGGAAAGTTATGGGTCAAATGATGAGGAGTTCAAGTAAGGCATCTTTTACAATGAAGGATATTGGTAAGAATGAAGAAATCTGCTGGCAAGTTTTGTTTCAGTACCTCATTTATTATGTGTGGACTGCAAGAAACTTAGCAAATGCAGAAGGGGACTATAGCAAGCTAAATCTGAAAGTTGAGATGTGCCTGTTTCAAGCTCAGCAAGCACAGGAAGCGCTTAAAAGAGGGTCACACGACAAACCTATGGATAGGAAATTTATTTGCTGGCAGAAACCTCAACCAGGATGGATTAAAGTTAATGTGGATGGTGCATCTACGGACAATGCAAGGAGAGCAGCAGCTGGAGGTGTGATAAGAAATGAATATGGTAGATGGATTAAAGGATTCATTGTTAACCTGGGATGAGCAACTAGCTGGTTAGTTGGCTTGGACAGAGGGTTATAGGAAATGTTAATTGAGACTGATTCATTGATTAGCACTTTGTTAGTTGAGGAGAATCCAACATACGCATGCTCAGTTATGTTGCAGGCCCCTCCTGAAAATGTTAAAAGTGTTTTGTATGAAGACCTGATAGGGGTGACTTCCCCAAGACTTGTAAATAGGTAGTGGGTTTCAACCCTCCATTGTACCAAAAAAAAAAAAAAAAGTAAGGCATCTTTCGTACAAACATATATAATGTAATGTACAATAGATAAACTGAATTTACCATAAATAGTGGGAAAAAGAAATGAATTGATCCTTGCAAAAAACAAAATGAAATTGAAAATAACTACCAACAAACACAAACATCAAATTTATCCACATGGCGGTAAGAGAAAGTATCCACTTGAAAGAATATGAAAGTATACTTAACAATCTACCAAAACAACATTTTGTTGCATATAAACATATAGATACACACATCTAGAAGTATCATGAAAAAACGACCAAATTAGAAGAACTTGGAGTGCGAAGTGCTCATTTCTTGCATAAACTCTGAGAAATCCAGTGAAGTAGACGTGTAGAGGCCCACGAAGCTTTGAGAATACTTATTGTTGCTATTATGTCCCTATAAAGGCTGTACTCTCGAATGGGGTATATGATCATTAATGACTTTTCATTTTGATAAATGGGAAGTCATCAATTCAAGATTTGCTACTTACAA
Source organism: Gardenia jasminoides (assembly GCA_013103745.1). NCBI lineage: Eukaryota > Viridiplantae > Streptophyta > Magnoliopsida > Gentianales > Rubiaceae > Gardenia > Gardenia jasminoides. Next base: position 25,457,643 of record CM023095.1, read on the forward strand.
TCCCTCCCATATTTATTTCCAATCTAACTATCACCCAAAACTTAGTAAGGAAATAGGGACTCAAAGACCTCAGAGGGAGAAAAGAGGCAAATAAGAAAGAAGTAAAAGAGGAGAAATCTCATGATTACAAGAAGAGTATAAGGGTTGACTACCAGAGCTCAGAGCTCAAAGCTCAGTGTGTCAGAGAGTAGATTGGGAAGACAGGAGAGAAATTCACTGGAGAGAAGAGAACAAATATTTTTGAAAATGTGGATAACTTAAAAGAGGATCTATTTTTAATCTGACCTGATTAGGATTCGCTTGTGGACCCCATTGAGAGTTGAGTTAGATTTGAAAATTTCTGTGAGAGATAAAATTTTTAAAATTTTGAATTGGAACCCTTGAATTCTAATTATATGGGAAAGATAAAATCCACATACTAGAATTTGGGAATAAAAATTCTTCTCTTAACCTAAATTTTCTTTCTTCTCTCTAGTCAGCTTCCTTGTAAACAGAACCATTTCCCTTTCACGAGGGAGACCAATTAGTTTTTTGGTTTCCGCATGACTTACTTTCTTTACTTTTTGTTTGATAAGTATCTTATAGGATTTCAGAGCTAGAGTTTTTTCCTGAGAGTTTCTTTTGTTTTAGGTATTTCTAATGAAAGTATTGTTATTTTCTTTTCTTTTCTTTTCTAGATTTGAGTTTTTAAAAAGAAATTAGTTGTTAAATTTGGGATTCTTTAGATCTATTTTGTCACATCTCACCGTCATGTTCGAGATTGGAGTAACTGATTAGATTAGTAGATTTAACAACTAGAGACATTCGCATATGTTTTCAAGGATACATTCTGTTTCATGTTTGAATATGTTCATGGTGAAAATTTTTATTAATTTTTTAGATCTGTGATATTCATTATATTTTAGATTTATTGTATCTGTGTATGTATGATATATGAAATTTCATTATTCAATGAAATTATGATGTGCTTTATAAAAAAAATAAAACAAAAGAAAAGAGCTGAACATGAATTGATTGGGGGCCCAATCCCATTCCAAGCCCCAATTCCATGGGTTACCAAACGCTGCTTGACATGATTTGACTTGTGTAGCTCGCAAGTTAGGATACTTGAATTTTGGACCTCATAAGGGCCTGAATATTTCGCCCCGTTGCAATTAGACTGACAGGTTATTGTTCGGTCCCAACCCAATTTGCGGGGAAGAGACACTTGCTTTTGAACCACACATCCACCCCGCCCCAAACCCGCAAAAAAAAAAAAAAAAAAAAAAGGTGATAGGTTATTCGGAATGAGTTAATTGCAATTATGGAAGTAAAATTAGCAATTAAATACCACGAATCGTCAATCAGAGAGTCCTTAATAAGGTCATAAACACAACGACCCTAGGTTATCTTTTTCTACATTTGGCAATTTCTTAAGCTAATAATTTACTACCTTATTTCATTACCTCTTTTCATGGCAAAAGTCCACGATATGGAAACTCATATATTGCCATTTCTTTAATTTGTAGTGCCAAGATACCGAAATCTACCGATCCATGATTCCAAACCTATGTATAAATATCCACTAAGCTGCACTAGAAACCTCTCTTGCATAGAAGCAATTTCTTTTCATTGACTGAGAAAACTTGTTAACGTTGTTGTTCGGCAATGGAGGAGGCGAAAGTTGTGAAGAAAAAAACCAGTGGCCGAAGAAAGATTGAAATCAAGAAAATTGAGAAAAAAAACAGGTTGCAAGTCACGTTTTCGAAGCGCCGCAGGGGTCTGTTCAAGAAGGCTGCGGAACTGAGCGTTTTATGTGGTGCGGATGTTGCCGTTCTTATTCAATCTCCAGCGGGCAAAGTGTACGGCTTTGGTGGCCGTGCATCGGTCGACGCCATCATTGATAGGTATCTTGCCGGGAAGGCTTCAAGTTCTGCCTACAATGCTGTTGCTAATCAGATTCATCAGCAGCAGCAAGGTCAGGAGGAGGAGAGGCAGTTTTTGGAGGTCATGGAAAAGTTTGAGATTGAAAAGGCGAAAGAGAAGAGTTTAATGCAGAATAAGGATGACAAATCAAAAGGGTTTTGGTGGGAACAGCCTATTGATAATCTTGACTTGGATGAACTTCTTGAGTATAAGGCTGCCATGGAGACACTGAGGAAGAATGTTTTGACCAGAGCTGACGAGATGGCAGCGGCTGCTGCTGCTGCTGCCGCTCCTAACAACAATGCTGCCGCCAACAACAATGTTCCTGCTAATAACAATGCTGATTCTTCATCAGGTTTATTGATTCCTAATGTTGCAGTTGATAGCTTTGGTGGGCTTCCAGTTATTCATTGTGAGTCTGATGATGAGGACGAGGATAATATGAACGCCAATATTAAGGCTTTAGCGGTAGAGAATCTTAATGTAGAAACCAATCGCCATCAGCCCCTGGTTTTAGGAAATCCTGAACTCAAAACTACAGATGATGATAGTGATGTGCTCTTCATGTTTGAGAATCCCAACCCCCAAATTGATATCAATCGACCCTTAATGTTAGCGATACCTAAGCTCGAAATTGCCGACAGTGAGCAGCCCTTAATGTTTGATATTCCTAGCCCCGAGACGAATAACAACCTGCTCCTGATGTTAGACAATCCCAACCCTCCAACTAACAGTGATCGGTCGTTAATGCTAGAAAATCCTATTGCCAAAAAGAATGGTCAAGTTGGAGAAGTTTCAGAAAATCCTAACCCTTCGAAAACTACTTTTCAGGATCTACAGCTTGAGTGATTATATTAATGTGATGGTTTCTTTTAATTAGTATTAATTTCCCTTTCTCTTTTCTTGTCTTTTGGAGGTGAATTGGTTTTCACCTTCAAGTACGTACGTTTGTCACCCGTTCTTGGGATTGTGTTAGGACAACTTTATTGATAAACTCTGTTGACTATTGGATTTTATGGTTCTATATTTTTCTGTTTTTAACGTGTTTATTGCATATTTGTTTATCTCTATCTTGTTTTTTCACTTATATACGCCACGCTTCATGAAATTGGGTAAAAGATAACATAAAATGGAAATGGTGAAAATCTGTAGTCTCCCACCCCTTTTTCGTGGATATATGGGAAGATTAGATATCTGAAAAGTACATAGTTTTGTAATTGTAAGATGTTGATAATGTTCTAATTTGAATCACTATTTCAATTTAACCCTAACCTAATACACAAATTTTAGATATATCCACTTCCAAAAAATAAACACTTAGGATTTCTTAAAACCTCATTGTTTATATTATGTCTGTGATTTTGAATAGTATACTGATTAATATCAATTTCTAGCCTCTTGTTTAGTAATTCTTTTTACGATCCTAAATTTTTACCCTCATGCAGATAGTATACTGCTAGTATCAACTTTCACTCTCTTCTGTACCTTAACATTCTTAAGTTCGTCTTCTTGTGCTAAAATTATTATGAAGTTACTTGAAATCGATCAAGCCAAATTTCAATTGCTAACTTTGTCTAAACCTAGGCAACATCAGGAAACTTGGGTTCTGTTTGAATGGTTGTTTTTGGAAGAGATTTGTATAAAAAGATTTGACTTTCTAAGTAAATGTGTATATGGAGGAAAAAAAAAAGATTGAAAAAAGTACTATATGGAATTTTTTGTACACATGTTTATAAATACTATTGGACCTTGTTTGACAAGAAATTTATGCATACTAGTTTTGCAATTTTACGATTCGTGAATTTCTTATATATTTCGATATACTGTCAATGGAATTTGTTTTGTGCATAAGTTTTATGAGTAAATTTTTTATATACTACTAGTATACAATTTTTTTTTAATACTAGTAGGTTTAGATTATTGTCACATAACATGAATTCAACTTTGAATTCACAGCTGTTAATATAAAAAAAATTATTATACTATCAATGTATAAAAAGTTAATCCAAATTTTATGGGTATATACCAACTTAATGTATAATGTATAAATATAACTCACTTTTAAATATGTGCCCAAAAAAAGAAACAATGCACCCGACCTAACTGTACCTCCTTAACTCCCCCCGCCCCAGCCCCCAAAAAGTACTGCTGTCATAAAATTTTTTATTTTCACAGATATGCTCTTATAATTTATATCCACAAGAAGATGGGACCCCTTACACTTAAGCCATACTCTAGCATGCTGTTACAATCTTATTTATTTTATCGTACGAAAGATAAGGCAGTAACTAGAAAACAAATCTCTAATCCTGCTTGGAAATTCCATTTCAAATCCTTTACCAAATTCTTCCACATAAAGCACTTCTCTCTAATTAGCAGCAATAATCAAGGTATAGATACACTTTATTAAGGTCCCATTGATCTCAATTTCCCTGCCCCTGAATGTAGCTTCTTCATGACTCAATTTACTGAAGATTAATTTGTGATAAAAAAAAATTAAAGAGTGAAAAGGCGGAAAGAGAAAGAGATATATGAAAAATAATCTGATTTTTTATCAGATTAAACATTCTAGGCACTGCACTTATCAATTTGTGGTATGCTTAACGTATCTTATTCATTTGTATTAGCTAAGTTTTTTTCCAGAAATTTTCCTTATTCATTTGTATTAGCTATGTTTTTTCCAGAAATTTTCACTTTAGGGAATATGCCCTTTCAGCAAGAACATGATTGGGAACATAAATGCTCCATCCGCTCAATTCTCAATTGGTCTGAATAGTTATATTTGCCTAAATAAATGCATCTTGCAGTTTAACATGATTTTAAGACACTCTGCATTATAATCATCAATTTCTTGAGAATCCCATCTTTGAAAGAAAACAAGGTCTGTTAAATTCGTTCTGCAGTCTGGACATGTTTGTAAATCAAAGCCATGAATAGCTTATGAAGTATCAACAAATTAAAACCATGAACGCCTCTGGTATCCAAGTAGTTTTGGCAATATATTTGATATTCCAGGAATATATGAATGCAACTTGAACCCAGGGAGCATTTGTATGCAGCATTAATTCTTCCTTTACTATTGAGTGAGAACCCCACATGGCCTTGGTTGATTTGACGAAGTAAGCTCGAAATTGAAGAATTCTAGTCAACCTAATCATTATAGTAAAATTTGATAATTGGCTTAAGTTGACCTGAGATGGATTGGGGCTACAGTCCCTACAGTCCCCTATCTTTGTCACATTACCTATTAAGGGTAGCAATTGGGCGGGTTGGTTGGTTTTTAGGTGGGTTGGTAGTGTGTTTTCATTTATTTGGATTACACCCAACCCGTCCAAATTTAAATTGGGTTGATATTGGGTTGGGTCATATTGGGTTAACTCAAACTCATAACCCAAATATGACCCAATATATTATGTTATATATTTTATACATAATATTTTGTCACATACATTTATATACATAAAATGATTTTTTCTTATACATAAATACTAGTTCACATACATAAACATATTTTTACACACTAAGACACTTCCATAATACAAACACACATTCAGTTATTAATCTCATTGGATGGAAATACATTATTTTTATACACACAAACATATTAAAACACACAGTAACATGCGTACTAATTTTTTAAACTACTTAGATGGACAATTTTAAAAAAATCCTTTTTCAAAGACAAATCAAATCATGTAAAATGTCACTAAATTGACTGAAGAATTGTAAAATTCAAGCAAATGTAGTCATCTAAATAGATATTTTTTCTTTCATGATTCACAAGGGGCAACCAATTTTTTAAAATGTGCTAAATATTATGCTATAAAATCTCAAACTACTACAAAAAAATGTTGTTATTGGCAGTGACACCCACCTGGGGACACTATACATGCGGATGATTAAAAAGTAGTTCAAGCAGTTAAAGTAAATTTTAATAAAGTTTAAAACTATAAACTTGGATCAAACTAGAAGTAAACTGCTCAAAATGTTCACTTTTTAGTTCAAAATTTTGATGGGAAAAAATGACTTGGTAAATAATAAGAAGAAAAAGACAACGAATTTAATGGGGATGCAGAAAAAATTTGGAAAAATTAATTTGATTTTTTTGGGAATAAAAATAGAGATTTTAAGATTGAAAATTTGAATTTTTGTGTTTGATGAATGATGGGAAAATAGAAAATTGAGGTTGGGAAAGTTGAAAGACTAAATTGTATTTCTAACTTTTCTTAGTTTTGTCTAAATCATATTAAAGAAAAATTAGAACAAAGAAAAAGAAAATGGATTTTAAAATTTGATGGGTCATTAATTAAGAAAATTGTTGGAGTCCAATAGAAAAAGAAAATAAAAAAAATAGTTGTAGTTGGGAAAAGTGAAATGAGGTTGCCAAAACCATCTCTTTTTTTCTTAAAAAAAAAGGATAAAAATATTTGAGTACATACATTTATTTTGTGCTATGTTAAAAAAAGTTGGGTTATGGGTACCGAACTTCAAAATCCAACCTACCCAACACTTACTTGAGTATTTTGGACCCAACACCCAATTGACCCAAAACCCAACTAACCCAACCCAACTTCTCAAATTAGTGGATGGGTTGGGTGGGTTGTTGGGTTATGGGTTTTCTTGCCAGCACTATTACCTATGTATAATGATTCAGGTTGTTATCATTGGGTCAAACTTGGAGTTTGCACAATTTTACAAGTCTTGTGGTATGCTTCGAAGCAACAGCTTAAGTTAATGGTTAATGACAAAAACTCTCTTAAGGCTTGATCAAGGTTGCAGTTTACCCTATAACGTTTATTTCTTTTCACTTTACCCCTATTTCAATCAAACTACAAGATTTGATTTTTTATCATTTTTTTTAATTTTAATTGGAATAATAATATTCTCTTTTTGCCTAGAATCATAATGTATGTAATTAGTTTAGAGGAAACTTCCCGACAGACCGCTAAACTGTTCACTTTGCACTATTTTGGCCCCTTAATAATAAATTGTAGCAAATAAGCTCTCGAACAACAAAGAATCCTTAGTTTAAGGACTTCCATCAATTTTGGATGTTAAATGTAACGGAATTAGGGGCAAAATCAACCAAACAAAAAATCAACCCATGATTTGATTAAAAACCACTTATATCAAGTCAACTAATAGTATGGTATTTAATGTTTTTTCATTTTTTTTCATTTTTCTTCTTCCCTAAGACTAATTTGATAAAATAATCAGTCAATGAAACTTCTTAGGTTAATTTTGCTGGTTGATTATTTTATTTGGATGATTTTACCCATAATTCTATCACATCTAACGGCTAAATTTGACAGAAGTCCTTAAACCAACCTTTTTTTTTTGTTTAAGGGTTTATTTGTGACAATTTATAATTTAGGGGCCAAAATCATATAAAGGCAATAGTTTAGGGACTGTCCGAAAGTTTCCTCATTATTTGATATGGGTAGACTCTGAACTTCGTGTAAAGGGTAGGAAATATATATTATTCGGAGTCAATGATTGTGAAAAAAGGTAAATTTTACAGCACAACATATGTTTTTCTTTCTTGATTGCCATATGAGACATTTTCTCTTCCCTTAGGTTTACACACTTAAAGTAATTGTGTGGTGATTATGAACAAAAAAAAAAAAAAAGAGTATTAGTACTCCAATTTATTTCATCCAAAAGTTAAAAACAATTATTTAGGGATTTTTCCTTATAAACCACATAGAAAGGCATTTTTATCAATTCACATGTTTTAATGTTTAACTTGATGAGTTTGATTGAAATAGATACTAAAATGAGAAGAAATAAATGTAAAGAGATAAACTGCAAATCTGACCAAACCTTGAGTGTGTTTTTGATATAATCCTTAAATTAGTTAAAAACAATCATCATGCCCTTAATTTGCATTCATAATCTCATACTATCAGTAGTTGCCATCGTACGAGTACTAATTCTAATGGATGATCTGTTCACTAAATCATCAAAATTAGTAGTTGCCATCGTACCAGTACTAATTCTAGTAGATGATATGTTCACTAAATCATCAAAAAGTGCAGTTGAAGTCGAACCAATAGGATTTTTTTTACACCTCTCACTACCTCTGGCTTTCTATATCCTTCCCACCTCCAATTGCCAGATCCAAAATTTGAATTTTGAACCTGACAGCAAAGAGTTCTTCTCTAACTATCGGACTAACTGTAGTGATTTAGTAGTAGAAGCTAATCATATTGAACAAGATTTAAGTTATTTACCTTGCTATTGGTAGGAAATTGCATGTTCATTAACATATTAAGGGATACGTCATGAAAATTAAAGATATATCCTAAATCTTGTTAGTTACAAGAGTTTTCTTTAAGAAAAACGTGTATACACTGGATGAATTTTTCATTGAGGGAATTTAAAATGACTGAAAGACAATTTTATTGGACATAATCAAATGGTAACGCGGGGATCGAAAGCCTCAGCAATCATTAGTACCAAATGCACTATAAAATGTATATATTAATTAATACAAGATATAACAACACTAGAACAATGAAATCAAATAATTAAACAATAACGTACAAAACTATTACAATTCTTTTTACTCAATAAAAATTGTATCTCTCTGCAAAACAAAGATGGGGGTTAAGAAGTGGGGAAAGAAAAGAGGATTAAAGATTTCTAAATTTTGAAATCTCAACTGTAGTCATTGGATCAAAATCCTCACGACAATATCCTTAATCAATTACGTCCATCCAATTTCAAATTTCTCCTATATAATCCATGAATTGTATAATACAATTACCCTGATAATTGTAAGTTGTCCATATAAATAATGCTGTGGAATTTTGGCACCATGGTGGAGGCTTGTAATAAGTCCTAAAAAAGCATTCCAACTAAGAAATCGTCAAAGCTAAATAGAAGGAATAGGAATGATGGTGTAACACACTGACTAGACCAGAAAAGGAGATGTTAGATTTCCTTTGTGTGTGTGTGTGTGTGTGTGTGAAGTTAGATTTGGAATAGAAGGAAAGTTAAGAGAAAGCAAGATTTGCTTTGTGGGAACTGCCTGGCCTAAAAGATTCGAGCAATTTCAGCTAGCTGTTGGCTTAAAAGCATGCCCAACTCAAAATGTACTGCTTGTCATGACCTGGACAACCAACAAACTGTCCGGTATCTTGATAGTCACTCTTACACTTTGTTTGTCATTGTCGCAAGCATCGTTTTCTTAGGAATGAAAATCCAGGAAAGCAAAAATATTCTGTTGAACTAACCATATTCACAAGCTTCTTTACTCTTCCGTGTATTGCCAAGAGTAACAACGGAATAAAAATAGAAGGTGTTGCAAGAAGAAATATACTAAAAATAGGCAAGGCCGGTTGTGATTTTGCTACCGCACCATATTGTTTAATCTGGACTATTGATTTGAAATTCAAATTAGTAGCAAGATTAGACACAGTAGAGCTGACTTGATCTATGCATGAATTTGGCTAAAACCAAATTCTTTAAATATGTGCTAATTTGTATTTACATCCTCGTATTTCAGGCAATATGTGGAACTCACATAATGGTGCCGCAAAATTTACAATTGTAGAAAATATTTACAATCGTAAGACATACAAGTTACAATGCTAAACATGTACATAGTTTGCGACTTTATGACTAATAACTGTCACTTACAATTATGCAAATAATAGAGCTAGCTTGGCACTATTTTTCAAGTTGAAATGCTATATCTCTAACCTATTGGAATTTGGAAGGCAAACAATAATAATCATTGGCCCCTTATATTTTCTCAATAGCAACCTTAAAAAGAATTGATTCTTTAACATTTAATGAGCTGTTAGTTTTTACGCACCCCGTTTGTGTACTTTTTGGATGGTTACCGCCCTACTAATGGTATCTAATTTTAACAAATTATCTGAGCATTCATCTCCTCTAGTTTGCAGAATCCAAAAAGAGGGCTCTCAAAGTCAAATATACTTAGGTCGGCTTAAAAGATGCAAAATTCCCTCCTCTTCTGCTTTTATTATCTGTCTTCCTTTAACATACTTTTTGGTTCCATTGGAACTGCATATCATAGCCTTTTACAACGTTAATATTATTATTTTTATGATTGAGATTGTTGTAGACACCAAATTTTGACTATTTTAATTGTTTTCTCATGTTTTTATCTATTAGTATTTAATTATTTGTTTTTTTTTGAATACTCTAACATATTTTCTTATTTTGTAGGTTTTTATGAAAAAAAGAAAAAAAGAAAAAAAAATTCCAAAACTCAACTCTCAAAGCCCAGAAATAAAATAAACAAATTTTTCCTTAAGCTAGTCTTAAGCCTAATCAATAGCCCATCAGAAGGAAAAGAATAGCCCAAACAAAAGAAAACAAAAAGCCCAAGTTCAACCCCTTTTCCTGAAAAAAAAAAAAAAAAAGGCTTCCTTCACGGCACGCGCGCATCTTCTTCTTCCTCTGGCAGTACAGAAACGGTACCAAAGGAGTTGTTCCAATCAATTTTCTTCATCAAATTTTCGTACAAAAAACTAGCTGTATTTCTGAAATCCTATCATCAACTAATGGTTTACAATAAACCACATCATTTCTTCTTCACGATTGGTTGCATTTTTCTTGTTTTTTTTTTTGTTTTCTGAAAAATCTCAAAAAAAGCCATATAAAAGGCCACGATTAGGGCTTTAGGGTTAAAGAACGGGAACAGAGATAGAGGTGGCGGAAAACAAAACAGAAAAAAAGAGAAGAAAAAAAAAGAGTCTGAAAAATTCAAAAAAAAGAGGAACAGGAAGAACGAAAAAAAAAAAGAAAGAAGAAGAAGAAGAAAGAGATTTGACAGAACTCCTAGCATCAGCGGCATCCGAAACCTACGACATCATCAGCAACATTTTCAGGCAAAATTTTCGCCAAAGCACTGTAAATTTGACAAAACTCTTCTTCTTAATTTTTCTTTCATTTCTCTCCTTACGTGAATGAGGTTTTCTCTATTTTTCTTGATGTTATGTTTTGTGTTGGCTTAATGATTTTGCTGGAAGTTGATTAAGTTGATTATATGTGTTTAGTTTCGATTGCTTTGGTTCTGAAATAAATTTTGGGCAGAATCTTGGGTTGATTTTGATGAAAATGCTTGGCCTTGTTTGTTGCCCTTAACCCGTTTGATAAAATGCCCCAAAGGAATTTTTCATCCATTTTGGACTGTTTTTGTTTTGCTGAACCCGTGCGTTTACTAGTTAGAGTCTTTGGACTCGTTGGCAGTAAAAGAAAAGAAACAAAGAATAAAAGAACAAACGAACAGAAATGGAAAGAAAAGCTTGATGAACATGTGTTTTATTTCTTGGTCTTTTGCTTCTTTTTGATTTATTTTAGGTCCTGTTCATGTTATAAACATGTTTAGGACAAAGAGAAGAATAGATTTGCATAAAATTTTATCCAAAAAAAGCTACAAAAATGGATTTCCGGCCACTTTGGAATTTCCGCCACTTTGGCGGATTCCTAAATTTTCCGAATCCCACCAAAGTTGTAAGATGTCCAAAGCCATTTTATGAATTGTTTGTTTTTGGGTTATTTTCTGATTTGGTTTGGGTTTTAGTGATTGGACTTGGTTTATTTCTTTTGGGTTTATGTATCAGATTCTGGTTAATTTTGTTGGACTTTTACTTCAGGTTTGGTTAAGTTGTTTTAATTGTTTAGTTGGGTTTTTGGTTAATTTTCCGGTTTGGCTTTGCTTGGTTTGGCATCAAACTTGTGTTTAATTTTGTTTGGGTTTTGGCTAGGCTTTTTATTTGATTTTGTTTTGGGTTTTTATTTATTTTATGTGGGTTCAGATTTGGGTTTTGTAATTGTTTCAGAATTAAAAGTCTGCATTTTTGTTTAGGCTGAAGTGATAGCAGCCCAATTTTTTAGAGAAAATTCCCAACCCACCTTTCGTCCATTTAAAGTAATTCAGACATTGGCCCCGGATTTCTCAATCAGTTTCACTTTGGCCCTAAAATTTTTATTTTCTTTCACATAGGTCCCTATTTTAATTGCATTTTGGTCCCTCAACTTTATTTTCATTCAATTTTAATCCCTAATCTTTTGGAAAATTCTGTTCAGACCCCAAAAAGTTTCAAATATTTTCAATTACACCCCTAATAGAATGTTAGCTTTGCAATTATAAATATTTCTTTTCTTTCATTGTAAGTATAAGTTTCTCATGTGTATTGTTTCTCTTTAACATTTTTATTTGAGCTATTCATTTCGATTGACATTTATTTATTGAGGTATTTTAACGTGTGTATTCGTTTTGAGTAAATGGTCCGAAATTCCTATTTGAGTCACGGGGGAGGTATATCTAAAACCTTTAGAATTTTCTCTTTATGTGCCTTATGTGTTTTTTTTATTGCATGAATTTGCATGTTTAAATTTATTTTCCTTAGTTTTATTTATTTTAGTCTTTAATCGCTTTATTTAATTTTTAATAATTATTTGGAAGGCATTTGAATGTCAAGTTGTAATAGATAGGTTATTATTTGATTTCCCCCTTTAGAATTGTATATAGGTTTCCCCAATGTAATAATTAGATTTTCATATGCTTTATTTGTGTGTTTGCATGCTTATGTGTTTACCGCTTCCCTAGGTTTTTGCATTTAGATATTATGCCTATGTGTTATGTGTTTATGTGTTTTTATATGTTTACTTGCTTTATTATCATGTCTACATGTTTTATTATGCAAATATATTGACATCACCACACTAGTCCAACGCTAGTCGTGACTCATAGAAAAATGTTAGTTCAATGCTAGACCTTTAGGCCGTTAGAATAACATATTACATATCATTTCATGTATTTAGGGATTTTATTTTTCATTTTTGCATGTTTATTTCTTGTATGTAAAACATGATATTTAAACTTGCATTTACATTTTTGAAATTAGAAAATAGATTAGTGCATTTTAGAGCATTACCCTTTGAATAAGGGAAAAGAGCGAGTATGGCCTTCTAAGCCTTAGCACGCTTTTTTAAACCCCTTCCATGAAAAGAAAAATTAAAGTCACGAATTTAGTTTCCCGCACCCATTATGTTGCATTATCCCTCTTTAGGACATGCATGTGCATTATTTTAAATTCTATCAAAATTATTCTTTAAAAATCAAGTTTCTTCTTCCTAATTAGCAATTTAAAGTCAAAAATCCATTTTCCTTAAAATTTCATCTTTTGAAAATTCAAGTTCCTCTTTGCACTTAAAATTTATCTTTTCAAAAATCCAATTTCTTTCCCCTTGAGATTTTACAAAATTACATCTCTTTTGAAAACCTTGTTTTCCCTTTTTTTTTTTGAATCTCATCATTTGCATTTTTTCGTGACCTCCTCGAGGAATGAAATTTGGATGACATAACTAATGTGATCAATTTCAATCAAACCTCAAGGAGACATTTTGTACCTTCCGACCCAACATTAGGTTTAGGTTTTGCATTCATATAGATAACATCCAAACGTGATAAATTTTAAAGTTAGAATTATGAAATTTTTAACTAAATCATGCAACTAGTTTTGGCTAGGTTAGAAGGGTGCTTTAGAGACGAGTAATATCGAATCTTTGCCTTCCCTTCTTCCAACCATGATTCTCGAACCTTTTTCTCTAATTTTTCAAAGATCTGGAGTCGTCTAAAAAAGGGTTTTCTTAGTTTATTTTCTTTAATTAAAATTTTTGGGTGATTTGGTACACCTAAGTTCCATACCAAGTGGTGACTCCAAATTTTTCTAAAAACCCTTTTCTAGACTTTTGTTTTTAGATCCAAATCGTCGCATTTTTAGTCCCATGACCCATTTCATTTATTTTTATTTTCTCAAAAAAATCAAAAATCAAATTTTAAATAAAAAAACCTTTTTCAACTAAAAACTCAAAACGATGAGTTTTCTTCCTCTTTCAAAAAATGGGGCGCGACAGCTTGGCCACTCCACTGGGGATTTTCCTAAGAGGGTCCGAGCACTTGATTTAGTTGACTATTTCGTTTTTCTAACTTTCTTATATATCACATTTGGATGTTTTAGGTTGCATTCCTTTTTCTTTTCCTTTTCTTTTGTAGGATTTTTTCCCGCGCAATCGCTCCTTACACATCGCGTACATGATGAATGAATTATTGGTTTATTTATTTGTATTGATATTTACTTGTACTGCTCCTTGCATTTGAGGTGGGTGTGCATCTACTCTAGAGCCTCGAGAATGTTTGGTATTTGAATCCTTCCTCTCAAAGGGAATCACTTTCATACGTGCATATGTATTTTACTTTGACCCTACTTTTTTTTTTTTTACTTTAGTGGCTTGTCACGCCACTCCTCCCTATTAGGATTAGGATTGATCCACTTGGATATGTGGCTGTGGTATGATGTGCACGTAGCAATGTCCAGGGGATCACTCGAACCACCGACTTGAGGCATTCGGATTGATGACCTTTTGCCTTTTAGTCTGAAGGTTTGGGAGCCTGTAACCTTTATAGAGTCTAGATACATTAGTGAATTCAACCTCATCCGTCCATGTTAAAATTGCCTAGGGTAGAGTCCATCTTACCCTATTAAGGATCACTAGACACGAGAGGAGGGATTCCACCCCTCTTTATTCTTGTGCAATTTGTTGCTCCAATATGTTATGTGATATCTGTCGATTAAACTAACCTTTTGTTGTCTTCCTTTTTTTTTTGCATTTCACAAACTCTAAAAAATAAGAGTCTTGGCACTCTTTTAAGACAAGCCATCCTTCTAGATAGGCTATTGCACGTTTGAATTTATATCAATTGCATTTAAGTTGTAATTGCATATCACTTTTAGGCTTACCCCGCGTTCAAATGGGGTTCCTATAGGTCATGTTTCATTTTGCACCCTTACTTGCTTTAATAAGATGACATCATGCATTAACCATAGAGGGAATGCCACTTAGGGAATCCCATTATAGGACTACGCCCACCTCACTTCTCCTGGGTACATAACCCTCTATAGGAGATTCACGTTTAAATTTCAGTAAAACTGGATAGGTGGGGCCTGTAGGTAAGGTATTTGACCCAGTTGACATGATTCAGATGGATAGACCTAGACGTATCAAGCAACTGTTAGCAGTTCCAGTGGAAATTCAGCTATGGCCCGGGCTTCTCTCACCAAGAGAGATCAACCAAGTAGCGACATATCTCGGACCAATTGGGTATTTCAAGGACATAGAATCTGATGGGTATTTGGTAGAGGCTCTAATCCAACTATGGGACCATAGCTGTTCAGCATTTAGGATAGGAAATAAGAAATTTACTATGACAATTGAGGAGGTATCTGGTCTTCTTAACTTATCAGCAGAAGGTACTGCAATGATTTTCCCCTTTGCTTTTGGAAAGGCTGAGTTCTGTCGCTTCACTGGATTAAAAGGAGTCTGTGGTACTAGGGTCAGATCAAAGCATAGATGTAAGGTTTTTGTTTGACAGATTTGCTGTAAGAGATGGATTCGACAAATATGCCAAAGATTTTTCGTTCAATTCCAAAGCTGTCTGGGAGCACAAAAGGCCATGGGTATATGGATTTGTCATGGCAGGAGTCTATTTATTTCCAAGAAGAGACGGAAAAATTGGTTTTAAGATCACCAAACTTATGAATGACCTGTTCTATGGGATTGGAAATCGACGAGACTCTATAGTACCGACCATATTAGCAGACCTCTTCATAGCTTGTACAAATTGCCAAAATGGGGTGAAGTTCTTCCATGGATCGAACCGAATTCTGCACATGTGGGCTATGGAGCATTTCAAAAGACAATTACCCGCTCCTGATAGTGTGCCTCTAGTTGGATACAATTGGCCGATTATTCATTACAAGAGAATAGATGAGAATAACCTACCAAGGAATGCTTTAGAGTGGGTGGACTTTTTGAATACACTACCAGATCACAAGATTAGATAGGTACTAGATTGAACGGACTGCTTCGATCCGACTATTCGCACCAAATCCTCCGATTTTATACCGTTGCTAGGAACTCAAGCCATTATGAATTACACTCCAAAGAGATTTTTGAGACAGTTGGGACGCGTTCATGGACTACCGCCTCTACCTGATTTGACCAACTTCACCATCATTTTTGACAAGGGAATCTGTCCGGCTGAAATTTCAATGAAGGTACTGATCACGCAAGCATGGGGAACGTTGTCCAAGGACAAGGATATTGCTTACATTCCACAACATAAACAGTTGGCTCTAGTCATACCTTAGTATGAAGACTGGCTTAGGAATCATGATGGAAGACAGCTACAAGGGGCGCAGATCGATGATGTCAAGAGACTGATGGCGATCATTGAGGCAAAGGATAGAGAGAATGTACAATTGAAACAATCCGTGCAAGCAAACAAGGATTTGGTGGACAAGAACAAGAATATGTATGAAGAGATGCAAACAAAAAACCAAGACTTGAAACGGAAATGTGCCGAACTTTATGACCAAGTTGAGCACATGAGGAACCCCTACTCTAAAGAACCAAAAGATGCTGTAATAGATAGGCTGAAAAAATTCAATGGTTTTGTACAAGAACGCCTTCAAGAGATGATGTAGACTATGAAGTTTTAGAATTTGCTAATGAAGAACTTTTTCATCATTTTCACTAGTGTCAAATTTTAGGTTTGATGAACGGGCCCCACCTTGAAAATATTGCATCATGCTAGGCCTACTCTTGGCACAAAAGGGCTCCCCTCTAGGACATGCATCTGAATTATATAAACAATCACTAATTTCACTCTTTTTCTTTTTTTTTTCTTTCTTCCAAATAAATCTCCACAACTCCCTTTGGAAATAAGCTTCTAAAGTGTACTTCTCTTTCCACTCAAGTTCTTTTAAAAATAGCTCACGCAGAAGTCCCATCGTTATCCGATCTAAAAGCAAGAGCTTGAAACAACCCGTAAACATGAGTTCTGCACCAGAAGACTCAAATAGAAATGCTATGGTAACATCACCTGACTTTGCAGCATTAGGAGCACAGTTAAGCGAAGTACTTGGAAAATTCAATGAGCTTACGGTTGAAATGGCAGCTCAAAGGCGTGTGATCGATCAATTGGTTGCAAATAATAACAGTGGCGGTATTCCGGATGAACAAGCACATGATCTACCATCCCATATACCCAATGTTCAAACCACATTTATTCCATCCCTTACCAACTCACCTGACAATGCATTCACTTATCCTAATCCTGTTTTCCCTTACACACAACCAAATTATGTTCTGATAAACCCATCTTACAATCAATTTCCTCCGATCAACCCACAAGCCAATCTGAACATCCCACCTGACACTCAAGGACCCTACTACACTGCTCCTAAACCGTTCATGCTTGATACCGCCTCTCAAGAAAAGCCTGGAGTGGATGAACACACTGCACCTGTTGATCAAAATTTGCTGAAGAGGTGGACAAATTCAATGAGTTTATAAGGAAGAACCAGGGACTAAACCGACACGGTGGCCTAGACTATGATGACCTTTGCCTGTTCCCTAACGTACAGCTGCCAGTGGGTTTCAAGACCCCAAGTTTAGCAAGTATGACGGAACCGGTAACCCTAAGACGCACCTTAAGATGTTTGCAGATGTTTGCCAACAAACTTGGTAAACCAATAGATGATGAGAATTTGCCCCCATGCGTCTGTTCCCCGAGAGTTTGGAGGGGGATGCTTTGGATTGGTATTCAAACTTGAAGTCGAATGAAGTTAATTCTTGGCTGGATTTGTCGACGCTTTTGTGAAGTAGTATGAATACAATTGTGAGTTAGCACCAACCAGAACTACGCTTGAGGGAACCAAGAGAAGACCCTCAGAAGATCACAAGTCATATGCTAAGCGGTGGAGGAAGTTGGCCGCTAAAGTTGAGCCTCCCATGATGGAAGAGGAGATTGTAAGTACTTTCATTAAGGCTCATGATCCGCCTTATTTCGAGGAGATTTTTCGAATGATCGGGAGTTCTTTTGTTGCAATTGTCAATAAGTTGGAGGAGTATGATGAGTTTGTTAAAGCTGAAAAAATTGTCAATGTGATCGCCCTGAAACAGCAATTGGAAGCATTGTAAGTGGGAGGAAACTCCGCTTAAAAAAGAAGGAGAATCTTTGTGTGGAATCGAACCCACCTTTCGTGCCGTAACCCTGAGTCACCCTACGAGTTCTAACTCATATTCACATTATCCCTACCATCACCTTTATCCCACTGCCACCCAAATGCCTCACCCCCGACCTATTCATTTGAACCCCCCACTTTTGCTTTCAACTTCCCAACCTATCTCTCCCTCCGAACTATGCTCTAGACCGCCCACAAAATCTTGTTCAAAATTCTTTTCAAGATAATGAAATGCAAAATCGAAAATCTTTCGACTTTCACCTGTCTCCGCCCATTGACCAACTGTATGAAGGTTGGGAAAATCGGTGCCCCTCCCAAATTGTATCCCCAGGACTCCTCCAGCACATCCCCATGCTACTTACCATTCTGGAACCCCGGGACGTTCGACGATTAATTGTTGGGCCTTAAAGTATAAAATTCAAGACATGGTGGATGCCGGGGACATAGTTTTGAGAAGAAGAAATGAGCAAGAGCCGAACGTCAATAGAAACCCTCTCCCGAAGCATAAAAACGTCATTGGGGTGATCAGTGTAGATGAGGAATTTGTTGACCCTACTCAGTTCATTAAGGAAGAAAATGAGGTGATGGGGGTGGACCATTTGAGGGAGAGGAAGCTTTTATCTGCTAAAGATTTCATGACAAGAAACATGAAAGATATTTTTAAAGGAAGGATTAAGCAACCGTCAGCAAAAGGAGGAGAGCCCTTTGTAGTAGAGGTGGACCCCCTGAAGCATTTAGTGCCGAAAAACCTTTCATTTTGGACTTGCCAGAGCCAGCCATACTCAAGTACACTGAACAAATGCCTGTCAACAACTTGCAAGAAATACCGTGGAACTATGATGAACCATCCCTGCATTTTGGAGATAAGGACATGGAGGAAAGAGTAACTGCCATCACAAGGTCTGGAAGAGTCCTTATTAATCCAGAGGCCAGTCGAGAGAGTCCCATACCACCTAAGCCACCCGTGACTGATGCCGAGACCTTGGATTTTCTAAAAATGTTGAAACGAAGTGAGTACAAGATTGTGGAACAATTGGATAAGATGCCCGCACAGATTTTCATCTTGAATCTGCTTTTGACATCTGAACTTCATAGGGAAGCACTCCTTAAGATTTTGAATGAGGCTTAAGTGCCTAAGAATCTCCCTGTGGAGAAGTTCTCACATGTCATTGAGAACGTGCTGGCCGCTAATCACATCTACTTCTCTGACGAGGATCTGACTGCCGAAGGGATAGGGCATAATAAGGCTTTGTATATATCTGTGCGCTGCAATGGAAGGCTGCTACCAAGAGTGCTAGTAGACAATGGATCGGCACTGAACATCTACCCATGGAATACACTCGTGAAGCTAGGGCTGCCTGACACCAAATTGCGTCCATCAGCTACCATAGTGAGAGGCTTTGATGGTGCAAAGAGAGAGTCTATGGGAGAGGTGGACCTGGTTTTGGAGATAAGACCTGCCCAATTTCAAGTGGCTTGTCAAGTAATGGATTTCACCAACGTCTACAATATCTTGTTGGGGCGACCTTGGATACATACTTCTGGTTCGGTGCCTTCCTCTCTTCATCAGATACTGAGGTTCATCGTGAATGACCAGCTGATCACCGTGTTCGCTGAAGATGATTGCACTATGGTTGTCAACCCTGGATCAAAATATGAGAACGTCAAAAGAAATTCCGTTTCCTTTCACCACACGGCCGACATAGTTTCTGTGGGATGGGCCTCCAATGGCAAATCGCTCGTTAATCACGTTTTGACTGGAGCGAGTGTGATGATGGCCAAGGAGATGATCAGAGGATGATTTGAGATGGGAAAAGGCCTTGGGAAGAATTTGCAAGGAATTCCAGAGCCGGTTGAGGTGCCAATGCAAAAGAACACGTTCGGACTCGGTTTTCATCCAACCACCAAAGATAAGAAAGAGTTGAAGGCACACAAGCAAGCGGAGAAGGAAGGAAAGCAGATCAACATGTATATCCCGCCTCTGTACTACATGTTCTCTCGTCCGTCTGGAGTAATCATATCAGAGGTTGAAGAAGAAAGGTCTGACGATGATATAGAGACGGGGTTATCTCAGCTGTTTGTCAGGGCCACCCTTGACACCGATCCTGCGGAGAATGTGGAGTTTCTTTTGATTCCTCAAGAGGCCATGCAAAATTGGGCTACCAATTGTCTGCCTGCTCGGAGGAGATTTTGGTAAATCCGAGGAGATTGTCCTTAGAAATGAATCATGCTTTAATGTCAATCATGTCTTCAAAAACAATGCACTTGTTAATTTATTTTTTGCTTGTTTAAAATTATGCCATTAATTATGCTTTCATGGTATTATCTGTCATCTTGCTCTTTACCAAATAAAATGAAATTTCTCTTTTGTCCTTCAGTTATGTTCCACTCATTTTACTTTCACACATTTATTTTATTTCTTTTCAGATGGCCTCAAATAAAATCGTTTGACCCTTTGGATATCACTACTTTGGAATTTGATGACTGCAGTCTCGATATCTCTCGTGAATATGAAGTTTTAGAATCCGAAATTCAAAACGAGAGCGATACCGAGGGAGATTATGAGTATGAATCTATTTCAAAAATCCTTGAACAATATGAAGAGAAACCGAGGCTGAACTTAGAGGAAATAGAAGTCATTAACATTGGAACTAAGGCAGAGGTTAAGGAAGTCAAAGTTAGTATTCACTTGAACAAGGAGCAAAGAAGAGAGATGATTGAGTTCTTAACTTTGTTTCAAGATGTGTTCGCATGGTCTTATGATGATATGTCAGGGATTTCTACAGACATCGTGGTCCACAGACTGCCTACCGATCCAAATATGTCACCAGTAAAACAGAAGCCCCGCAAGTTTAAACCAGACATGAGTCTCAAAATAAAAGAACAGATCGTCAAGCAACTGAATGTTAGGATTATCATGGTATCACACTACCCTATATGGCTTTCAAATCCTGTCCCAGTTCCTAAGAAGAGTGGAGAGGTGCGGGTGTGTGTTGATTACAGAGATTTGAACAAAGCTAGCCCAAAAAATGACTTCCTTTTACCGAACATTCACATCCTTTTGGACAACACTGCTAGACATGAGATCGAATCCTTTGGAGACTGTTTTGTTGGGTATCATCAGATTTTGATGGCAGAGGAGGACCGAGAGAAGACTGCTTTCATCACACCTTGGGAGACTTTCTACTACCGAGTCATGCCCTTTGGTTTGAAAAATGCAGGAGCTACCTATCAGCGAACCATGACCACCCTGTTCCATGATATGATTCACAAGGAGATGGAGGTTTATGTTGACGACATCATCATCAAGTCTAAAAGAGTTGAAGATCATTTGATTGATTTGAGAAAACTGTTTGTGAGACTAAGGAAGTACAATTTAAAGTTGAATCCTGCAAAGTGTGCCTTTAGGGCTCCCGCTGGTAAATTGTTAGGATTTATTGTCAGCAAGAAAGGTATAGAGATAGATCCAGCGAAGATCAAGGCGAAATATGCCGACCCCGAAGACCTAGAAGGATGTGAAAAGCTTCTTAGAAAAGATCAATTTCATTGGCAGGTTTATAGCACAGCTAACGTCTACGTGCGAACCCCTGTTTAAGTTGTTAAAGAAAAATGCACCAATGGACTGGAATGAAGACTGTCAACAAGTCTTCGACAAAATCAAGAACTGTTTGCTTCATCCCCCAGTCTTAGTACCACCAACGCCAGGAAAGCCTCTAATCATGTATTTATCCATGCTCGATGAAGCTGTGGGGTGTGTTTTGGGACAACACGATGAATCTGGAAAGAAGGAGAGAGCCATCTACTATTTGAGTAAGAAGTTCACCACCTACGAAGCTAACTACTCTTTTCTCGAGAGGAGTTGTTGTGCTTTGGCATGGGCCGCTCAAAAGTTAAGGCATTACTTGCTCAGTCACACCACTTATCTCATCTCCCATTCCGACCCTCCGAAGTATTTGTTGGAGAAGCCGATGCCAACGGGACGTATGGCTAAGTGGCAGATGATGTTATCTGAATTCGATATTGTCTTTACCACGCAGAAGGCGATTAAAGGGCAAGCAATAGCTGATCACTTGGCAGAGAACCCAATGGAAGATGACTACCAGCCCTTGCACACCTATTTTCCCGATGAAGAGATCTTGTTTGTCGGTACTGTGGAAGATATGGATGAGCAATATCAAGGATGGAGGTTATTTTTCGATGGTGCTTCAAATTCTTTTGGGGCCAGAATCGGGGCTGTATTTGTGTCGCCAGAGGGAAAACATTATGCTGCCGCAGCTAAGCTACAATTTCCTTGCACTAACAACATGACTGAGTATGAAGCTTGCATGTTTGGATTAAAGATGGCATTAGATATGGACATCAAAGATTTGATAGTATTCAGTGATTCAGACTTACTTGTGCATCAAACTCTCCAGCAGTGGGTGATCCGAGATTCGAAGATCATGCCATACCACTACAGCTTACTCGATCTGATCAAGAGGTTTAGAGATTTGGAACTTAGACACATCATTCGCACTCGCAATGTCTTTGCCGATGCCTTAGCTACTTTGTCTTCAATGATTCAACATCCAGATGAACTGGTGATCGAGCCTGTACAGATCCAACTCCAAGAGAAGCCTGCACATTGCCTGGTCACAGAGGGAACTTCTGACGGTCACCTTTGGTACCATGACATCAAAGAATTCATCAAAACCAGAGTTTATCCTACCGGAGCAGATTCAGCCGCGAAGGGCTTTCTGCGTCGGATATCTTCAAAATTTTTCTTAAATGGGGAGGTGCTTTACAAGAAGACGTCTGATCTAGGACTTTTGAGGTGTGTCGATGAAGAAGAAGCCAATTACCTGATGAAGGAAGTACATACATAGCGGTGTTTGTGGGCCACACATGACCGGGTACTTGCTGGCTAAAAAGATCATAAGAACGGGGTATTTCTGGCTTACCATGGAGCATGATTACTTGAATTTTGTACAGAAATGCATTAAATGTCAAATGAACGGGGACGTTATACATGCTCCTCCTACAGAATTACACAGTATAACTGCTCCCTGGCCTTGTTCGATGTGGGGAATGGATGTGATTGGAGCTATTGTTAGTATATATGCCCTAAAGACAATCACTTTTAGGGTCCCTTATATGTACTTGAATTATTTATGCATTAATAAATGACATATTTATCACATTGATTGCTTGTATGTTAATACTTGTGTGATAAAGTCCCTAGAATAAACTTGATCAATGAGATTATAAGTGTTATGATGATGAGACTCATTCGATTAATTATAAAGTTTATTCTTAAATATCTCTAGTCAAAGTATTAATAAGAAGGGACATTACTAATACGTATAGACTAGCATATACTATGCCGCTTTTGTTAATAAAATAGTAGATCTCATCTACTATGGTGTATGAGACACCTAAGCAAGTATATGGGTGCTTAATGATATGATCAAGTTCACTAGATTGATCCACTTAGAGATTACTTTTGTGCCAAAAGGTTAATCTCTAAATGACATTTTATGTAAATGATTCTTGGACTTAAGGTTTTCATAGTATCTTGAATATGGATGTGTATGTTTCAATTGTTATATGATTGCTCTTGTAAAAGGGAATGCTCACATCCTTAACGTTTGGGTATATACATTTGAAGTATGGAAAGGTAGTGAATAATCTATAAGGATTCACCACCTCTTGTGGAAGAGGAGTTATCTCATTGTTGGCCTCTTGTGAAATATGACTCAAGAAATCTTAGTACTAAGTGAATGAGTCTTAAAAGCTGGTTTTAAGTACTTGTTCTTTTAGAGTTATATTTTGGTACAAGAAAGATACATTAATCATGTATGGAATTGGTACATGTTCCATGATTAATGTGAGATAAGTATGGTGAAAGGATATAAATTACATAGTAAATGTTCATTGAAAGGTGAAGTCATCCACTTGACTTTTCTCATTACTTGGGTGGTCATGATGCATTGCTAGATGCCAATCTTGATCTATAAGAATGAGTCAATTGATTGATTGAATCAATGATAAATTAAAAGGGTTTTTTTTAATTTATCTAACTCTTATTAAGTGAGAATTATGATTTATTCTTGTTGCCAAGTAATTGAGAACCTAATGGGTCACACACTTTAAGAATTCCTTTGGTCGAATTAAATGTGATTCAAATAATGATTTAAAATTATTGAATTGGATTATTTATGGTTTAATTTGTGAGACAAATTAAACATTGAGGACTTATGGTGTAATTATGGTTGTTTCTTCCAAGACAAGGAGTTGTACTTGGATTAGGAAATTGGATCCTTAAGGAAACTAAGTTATGCTTGGATTAGGAAACTGAATCCTTAAGCAAACTAACTCCGATTTCCATACGGTTTTGGAACAACCTAATGGTCTATAAATACCTCATATTACTCTTGCTTAAAGATACAAGACAAGACACAATTTTGAGGGTTTTTATCTCTGAAAATTCGTTTGGAAAAATTACCCAAAAATTAGAAAGTTGGGCTAGGGTTTTATTTTAGAGTGTTAAGAGGAGAAAAATTGTTTCTTCTTCCTACTTGACATTCGAGCAACCCTAGTTGTGAGATAGAGTGATTATCTCATTCACTTGTGTCAATAAAGGTTAGCTAGCACTAACACAAGCAAGGGTTGAATAGCCTTGGAGGTTTCGGCAAAAGGAATTCGTGTGGATCACCGTTAGAGGCCGTACGCTTGAGCGGCTACGTGGATTCGTCACCTACCTCTACGTGCGTTGTTAGTACTCCATTGTTTAAGGTATTCTCAATAAACACCCTTGTACAAATTGCATGTTTTTATCAAGGATTGATCCTCTCTTGGAATTGAAAATTTTAATTTTATCCGCTGCTTTATTTCTTCAATTCCTAACAGTGGTATCAGAGCCAACCTTGATAAGACATGCAATTAGTTTATTTAGTTGTCATATATGTTAATTAAGAATTAATTATATGCGATTCAATGGTGGTTTAAAAATTGAAAATTTTGAAAAAAAAAAAGGTTTTTTTTTGTTTTCCGGATTTTGTCCTCAAAAGATTTTATAGTTCTTGGAAATCCAAAGTTTTGGAAATTAGATAACAAGTAGGAAACAAAATCAAAATTGGAAAATAGATATGACTTATTAGGAAATAAAGATTTCCTAATCTAACTTGTGTTTTAGGAAACCTAAAACAATAAGAAATCTAGATTTCTTATTTAAGTTAATTTTCCAAATTTGATCTTGGTTATTTTCCAAAAGTATCTTTGGAATTATTGCCTAAATTTATTATGAATAAAATAAAATTATATCAAATATAATTCTGAAAAAGGTGGCTGTGCGTCGCTGAAACTTTTAGCGACAGATTTCTTGTGAAGGATATTCGTCGCTAAAACCTGTTTTCTGTCACTAAAGCTGTTTTTAGAAATTGATTGAACTGTGCGTCGCTGAAACTTTTAGCGACAAATTTCTTGTGAAGAATATTCGTCGCTAAAAGCTGTTTTCTGTCACTAAAGCTATTTTTCAGAAATTAATTGAATTTGATTCAATCAATTTTTAAACCCCTTGGATTAAAGTTTTTATTGATTAAAGACTTGTGCATATAATGATATATGACTAGAACTAAATAAAATTTTTTTTATGCTTTCATTTAATTATATATTATATGATTGCATGGTGGATGATTATGGACTAAGACCAATGTGATTGTGTATGGTTGAATGTGTGAATGGATGGATTGATGGTATTTTGAAATAGGGTCTGTGCACCTGCCTTTCTCTCATATTCTTGATGTAAATTCTCTTCTCATCTCACTCCCCTTGAATGTAACTCAAGGTTTCTCTCAAAAAAAAATGTAATGTATTTTTTATTTATTCATTAAGGATAGGGACAGGGTAAGGATACAAATGTATAGATTAGAATTTACAATTGTAATGTACAATGAAGATGGAGATGGCACTACATCCACCATGGCGGCACATACAGGTGTGGGCATGGAGATGTTTTGTCCCTTAGTTTGACCATCTAGTCTCCTCTTGGCTCTGGGAAACTAGCTTAGGATTAAAGTCCATAATCATCCACGCGTTTATAGTATGTTTGTTTATTTATAGATAAATATGCATACTATGTTTGATTTGATGAGACCTTTATAATATATTTAAATTATTAGTTAAAATCCCTCAAATTAAATATTAAATCAAGTTGAAGTTGCCTTCCATTATTATAGTAAAATGATCATGTTCAAGTTAACTTGTTGAGTACACTCAAGGTTGCTTTACCATGAGGAGTTTTGCTATGAGATAAGATCTCTGAATAATGGGTATGATTTAACTAAAATTTTGTGACTTGTTGAGTACACTCAAAGTCATAAAAAAAAATTTTTTTAGAGGCAAAGGTTGGGTAACACATAAGATGTGTTGTCAAGAGTTGATAACCCAACTATCTAGAAGTTACAAGGGTTGTAATTGGTAAAATGTACCTACCTTTTGAAATTATTTTGATTTGTTGAGTACATTCAAGGTCAAAATAACTAAATGGGATTCTAGACCCACTAGGAATTGTTAAATTCCCAAATTCATATATGAGGGTTATGAAATTTGTATTAAAATAGTGGGAGCAAAAATCAAAATTTATTTATGTCATTTAATTTGGTTTTTGTTTAGCATAAATATCAATATTCATTCTATTTTTACTTTGTTGTAGAATGTCTTCCAACATTAATTTACGTGCTATCCTTGACAATTGCAAATTGACGGATCTAATTTCTTGGGGCAAGCGTAATTTGAGAATTGTTCTCAAGCATGAGCGTCTTGTCTATGTTCTTGATGCACCCTCCCTTGGAACCACCGCTACCTAATGCCCCAATTGAGATTGTTGAGCAGTTCAACAAACATCATGCGGACAATGATACTGATTGTATGTGTCATGTTAGCATCCATGTCTTTGAGCTTCAAAAGCAACATGAACACATGAATGCTTATGATATAATGTTTCACCTACAAGAGTTGTTTGGTGCACGGTCTAGAACCGAGAGATATGCAGTTTCCAAAGAACTGTTCAGGTGTCGAATGGCAGAAGGCTCTTGAGTGGCTGAACATGTGCTAAAGATGATTGGCCATATTGAAAAATTAGGCCAATTAGGCTTTGTCATGGACCATGAGTTAAGTGTTGACCTGGTTTTGCAGTCACTACCTGACACATATTCATACGTCGTGTTAACGTACCACATGAATAAAGTGGAGACTACGTTACCTGAATTGTTGAATATGCTCAAGGAAGCCGAGGCCAATCTTAAAAGGGACAAGGGCCCAGTTTTAGTGGTTTCTTCAAATTCCTCAAGGACTAAGACTAAAAAGTCAAAATCTAAGTCCAAGAAGAACAAGAAGATAACCAAACCTTCTGGGGGCATAAACAAGAATAAGAACAAGGCAAAGGGCAAATGCTTCCATTGTGGCAAAGATGGACATTGGAAGCGGAATTGCAAGGACTATCTCGACAGCCTTAAAGAGAAGAAGCTTAATGAAGCTGCTACTCAAGGTGTGTATATGATTGAGGTTAATCTGTCTACTTCTAATAATTCCTGGGTATTGGATACCGGAAGTGGTTCTCATATTTGTTTGAATATGCAGGGACTAAAGGAAAGTAGAACGTTGAAGAAAAATGAAGTGATCCTACGAGTAGGCAATGGAGCAAGAGTTGTGGCCATAGCTGTAGGAACATATCATTTATCTTTACCTAGTGGACTTGTTTTAGAATTAAATAATTGTTATTATGTTCCAGTATTAACGCAAACATAATTTCTATTTCATGTTTGGACATGGAAGGTTTTCCATTAGTATTAAGAATAAATGTTGTTCTTTTTCACGTAATGGAATTTTTTATGGGAATGCTCCTATGAAAAATGGTTTATACATTCTAGATATAACAAATCCAATCCTCAATGTAAACACTAAAAGGTAAATTGGATGGTGTTAATCAAAGCGTACCTTTGGCATTGTAGATTGGGTCATGTAAATGAGAAACGCATATCCAAATTATACCAAAATGGTTATTTGGACTCATTTGATTATGAATCATTTGAAACATGTGAATCTTGTTTGCAAGGAAAATTGACCAAAACTCCCTTTCTTGGGAAAGGCGAGAGAGCAAGTGAGTTGTTAGGATTGATACATAGTGATGTATGTGGTCCAATGACAATTCAAGCTAGAGGTGGTTTCTCCTACTTCGTAACTTTCACTGATGACTTTTCAAGGTATGGTTTTGTCTACTTAATGAAATACAAATCCGATACCTTTGGAAAGTTTATAGAGTTTAAGAATGAAGTGGAGAAACAACTTGGTAAAAGTATTAAAACCTTAAGATCCGATAGAGGTGGAGAATACTTGGACCAAGAGTTTGAAGCATATCGAGGGATCATGGTATTCTTGATCAAAGGACACCTCCAAAAACACCACAAATGAATGGAGTTTCTGAAAGGAGAAATCGCACCCTATTGGATATGGTACGATCCATGATGAGTCGTGCAAATTTGCCAAAATCGTTTTGGGGGCATGCCCTGCAGACAGCTTCCTATACTTTGAATCGTGTTCCATCAAAGACTGTTCCTTCTACTCCATATGAGATATGGAGAGGTAGAAGACCAAATCTTTCACATATGAAGATTTGGGGATGTCCAGCTTATGTAAAGCGGGATGTGTCAGATAAACTTGAACCAAGATCTGACAAATGTCTATTTGTGGGATATCCAAAAGAAACAATTGGATATTACTTCTATCATCCAATTGAATCAAAAGTGTTTATCTCAAGACATGCTACCTTTCTAGAAAAAGAGTTTATTCTAGAGGAGAGTAGTGGGAGTAAGATAGATCTTGAAGAGGTTCAAGATAAACAAATAGACAAAGAACAGTCGATGGAACTGGAGCTAGCTTCTCATGAGGCGCAGCAAGAAGCTCCAGATACACAGGATCTTCGTAGGTCTAATAGACTACGCCATGCACCTAAGAGGTATGATGACATATTCATCTTAGAAGAAGATGATACTCCGACGACCTACGAAGAGGTTCTAGAAAATAAAGACTCCAAGAAATGGCTTGAAGCTATGAAATCAGAAATGGATTCCATGTATGATAATAAGGTATGGACTTTAGTCGAACCACCTGAAGGGATAAAGCCTATAGGGTGCAAATGGGTCTTCAAAAAGAAGACCGACATGGAAGGTAAGGTTGTTACCTATAAAGCAAGGCTAGTGGCTAAGGGTTATAATCAAAGACAAGGTGTTGACTTTGAGGAGACCTTTTCGCCTGTAGCCATGCTTAAATCCATTCGAATAATGCTTGCTATAGCTGCGTACTATGATTATGAAATTTGGCAAATGGATGTTAAAACAGCTTTCCTTAACGGAAACCTTCAAGAAGAAGTGTATATGACACAACCTGAGGGGTTTACATCTAGAAATGCCAACAAAGTATGCAAACTGCAAAGATCTATTTATGGTCTAAAGCAAGCTTCTAGGAGTTGGAACATTCGTTTTGATGAAGTAATCAAAGGGTTTGGTTTCTTACAAAATCAAGACGAATCATGTGTATATAAGAAGGTCAGTGGGAGCTCAATATGTTTCCTTGTGTTATATGTGGATGACATATTAATTATGGGAAATGACATACCCATGCTTCAAGCAGTAAAGGTATGGTTGTCTAAGAATTTCTCCATGAAAGATCTAGGAGAAGCAATCTACATTATGGGAATGAGGATCTATAGAGATAGATCGAAAAGATTGTTGGGCCTTTCACAATCCACATACATAGATAAAATGTTAAAGAGATTTAACATGGAAAATTCTAAGAAAGGCTTGTTGCCAATATCTCATGGCATTTACCTTTCTAAGGATATGTGCCCTAAAAGCTGAAGAGGAAAGGCACGCATGATTAGAACACCTTATGCTTCGGCGATAGGTTCTATCATGTACTCTATGTTGTGTACTAGACCCGATGTCTCATATGCTTTAAGTGTTACAAGCAGATACCAAGCTAATCCTGGTGACAAACACTGGGTGGCTGTCAAAAATATTCTCAAATATTTGAGAAGAACGAAAGACATGGTCTTGGTATATGGAGGTGCCAATTTGCAAATCGAAGGATACACTGATGCCAGCTTCCAATCTGATAAAGATGATAGTCGGTCTCGATGCAGTGCGTGTTCACATTATATGGTGGAGTTGTGACTTGGAAGAGTTCCAAGCGAGAGACCACGGATTCTACAACCGAAGCTGAATACATGCTGAGGCAGCCAAAGAGGCCGTTTGGATCAAGAAGTTCATCTCTGAACTTGGTGTGGTTCCTTCCATTAATGATCCAATAACTTTGTATTGTGACAATAATGGAGCAATTGCGAACAAAGGAACCAAGGTCTCATCAACGGTCCAAACATGTATTAAGACGATACCATTTGATCAGAGAGATCATTGGGAGAAATGATATAAAGATAGAAAGAGTCCCCACGGATAAGAATATAGCTGATCCGTTGACTAAGCCTTTGTCTCAAAAATTACATGATAATCATGTAAGCTCATATGGCCTTAGGCATGTGAGTGATTGGTTTTAGTGCAAGTGGGAGATTGTTAGTATATATGCCCTAAAGACAATCACTTTTAGGGTCCCTTATATGTACTTGAATTATTTATGCATTAATAAATGACATATTTATCACATTGATTGCTTGTATGTTAATACTTGTGTGATAAAGTCCCTAGAATAAACTTGATCAATGAGATTATAAGTGTTATGATGATGAGACTCATTCGATTAATTATAAAGTTTATTCTTAAATATCTCTAGTCAAAGTATTAATAAGAAGGGACATTACTAATACGGTTAGACTAGCATATACTATGCCGCTTTTGTTAATAAAATAGTAGATCTCATCTACTATGGTGTATGAGACACCTAAGCAAGTATATGGGTGCTTGATGATATGATCAAGTTCACTAGATTGATCCACTTAGAGATTACTTTTGTGCCAAAAGGTTAATCTCTAAATGACATTTTATGTAAATGATTCTTGGACTTAAGATTTTCATAGTATCTTGAATATGGATGTGTATGTTTCAATTGTTATATGATTGCTCTGTAAAGGGAATGCTCACATCATTAACGTTTGGGTATATACATTTGAAGTATGGAAAGGTAGTGAATAATCTATAAGGATTCACCACCTCTTGTGGAAGAGGAGTTATCTCATTGTTGGCCTCTTGTGAAATATGACTCAAGAAATCTTAGTACTAAGTGAATGAGTCTTAAAAGCTGGTTTTAAGTACTTGTTCTTTTAGAGTTATATTTTGGTACAAGAAAGATACATTAATCATGTATGGAATTGGTACATGTTCCATGATTAATGTGAGATAAGTATGGTGAAAGGATATAAATTACATAGTAAATGTTCATTGAAAGGTGAAGTCATCCACTTGACTTTTCTCATTACTTGGGTGGTCATGATGCATTGCTAGATGCCAATCTTGATCTATAAGAATGAGTCAATTGATTGATTGAATCAATGATAAATTAAAAGGGTTTTTAATTTATCTAACTCTTATTAAGTGAGAATTATGATTTATTCTTATTGCCAAGTAATTGAGAACCTAATGGGTCACACACTTTAAGAATTCCTTTGGTCGAATTAAATGTGATTCAAATAATGATTTAAAATTATTGAATTGGACTATTTATGGTTTAATTTGTGAGACAAATTAAACATTGAGGACTATGGTGTAATTATGGTTGTTTCTTCCAAGACAAGGAGTTGTACTTGGATTAGGAAATTGGATCCTTAAGGAAACTAAGTTATGCTTGGATTAGGAAACTGAATCCTTAAGCAAACTAACTCCGATTTCCATACGGTTTTGGAACAACCTAATGGTCTATAAATACCTCATATTACTCTTGCTTAAAGATACAAGACAAGACACAATTTTGAGGGTTTTTATCTCTGAAAATTCGTTTGGAAAAATTACCCAAAAATTAGAAAGTTGGGCTAGGGTTTTATTTTAGAGTGTTAAGAGGAGAAAAATTGTTTCTTCTTCCTACTTGACATTCGAGCAACCCTAGTTGTGAGATAGAGTGATTATCTCATTCACTTGTGGCAATAAAGGTTAGCTAGCACTAACACAAGCAAGGGTTGAATAGCCTTGGAGGTTTCAGCAAAAGGAATTCGTGTGGATCACCATTAGAGGCGTGAGCTGGCCACGTGGATTCGTCACCTACCTCTGCGTTGTTAGTACTCCATTGTTTAAGGTATTCTCAATAAACACCCTTGTACAAATTGCATGTTTTTATCAAGGATTGATCCTCTCTTGGAATTGAAAATTTTAATTTTATCCGCTGCTTTATTTCTTCAATTCCTAACAGCTATTGACCCTCCCACGTCAAATGGACACCCATTTATTCTGGTGGCAATAGAGTATTTCACTAAGTGGGTCGAAGCAGTATCCTATAAGCATGTAACTAAGAAGGTGGTTACCGATTTCTTAAAAAATAATATCATCTGTCGTTTTGGAGTGCCAGAAACTTTGATCACTGATAATGCTAAAAACCTCAACAACGACATGGTCGACAGTCTGTGTGAACAGTTCAAAATCAAACACCGAAATTTAGCTATTTATAGACCTCAGATGAATGGAGCCATTGAAGCTGCAAACAAGAATTTGAAGAAGATCATCCGCAAAATGACAGAAACCCACCGTGATTGGCATGAAAAGTTACCTTTTGCCTTGATGGCATATAGGACTGCGATTCAGACTTCTACTGGGGCAACACCTTACTCTCTCATGTATGGGATGGAAGCGGTATTACTTGTCGAAATTGAAATCCCATCTTTGCGCATTCTAATGGAAGCTCAGTTGGAAGAAGCTGAATGGATCAAGCAACGCCACGAGCAACTGTCTTTGATCGATGAAAGAAGGTTGAATGCCATTTGTCATGGGCAATGTTACCAGCAGAGGATGGCTCGGGCTTATAACAAGAAAGTCAGACCTCGCATGTTCAAAGCGGGGGACAAGGTTTTGAAGCGAATCTTTCCGATACAAGAGGAGGTTAAAAGAAAATTATCCAATTGGCAAGCCGCTCATTATTGAAGGTGTTACCCTGGAAGAGCATTTTCTCATGGAGATGGACGGGCAGATTTTTCCTCAACCAATCAATTCAGACATGTGTAAAATATTTTTCATATGATTGAGCAAAGTTTCTTAAGTAATGTTTGCAAAAAGGTGGTTTAAAAGGCCAGCCTTCTTCTTTCTCGTTTAAACAATTCCTTCCTAAATTCCCTATTTGAGCCTTCGAAAGAAAATGACACTTCATTCTCAGAACCCCGAGAATCGAAACGCCACCAGTAATTTTTTATTTATTTTGAAAAAAAGAAAAAAACCTGATTAGAACTAAACTAAGTAATTTTTTTTTTTGAAAATGCTATCTCGGATTGTTTAAAAGCCTTTCTTAAAATCTGATTCTGAAGCTTTCCTCTTTATACCTTACCAAGCCCCGCCACAAAACCAAAACGCCACTAACCTCCACCCTTGTAGAATTTCAAGGAACTTTCTTGATCAAAAGGCAAATGATGTAAATACATTCTCTCCTGAATTTTGTCAAGGATTGTCTCAATCGATGCCACCATTTTAACAAACATGTTTAAATTGACAAAAGTTGGGGTTAAGTCCGTCTATTTTATTATACTACCTTATCACCAACTTCGCAAATCGAAAGGGTTCTAAGGCAAGTTTTGAAAAGCAACAGTGCAAGCAGAAAGGAAAGGTTCCTGGGACAAGAGAAGCTGGTAATTATGTTTATCAGGGTTCACCTTATATCAAGCACTCCATTGCCGTCAACAAATTCCAAAAAGATGATATCCAAAGGGGTCAAGTGCGATGCATTTGTTTTAAATAGTTTTCCTGTCATTTTGCTATTATTGATTTAAAATACCATATTTAGCATTCATTCTATGGTTATGATGTCATTTTAAAATAAAATCTTTCTTTACACAAATTCTTCCACATATTTTCCTCAAAAGGACACTTTCATCAAAGGACAATCCTCTTAGATTACCATGAAGGTATGGGTGATATAGGTTCGTAAGCTGAGCTGTAACGACCTGCACCGGTAAAACAAGAGGAATTCAACCGACACCGCCATCGACGCCCAAGAACTCATGTTTACTGATGCTCGAGATAAAAGGGTCAAACGGTGGCGGCGTTATTATTACTTTTCACCATTTCTTTTCTTTTGCAGAGAAGCAGGGACAAGTGACCGATCGGTCCAATAGAGGAGACCAACTTTATTTTGAGTAAATGTTTAGAATGTATGATTCAATCATTCTAAAGATTGATTAATTGCAAAATCGGGGAAATACAAGTGCCTTTTGGGAAAAATTTGAAAACGGGGTTTCATACGCACACTACCAGGTGTTATAGCCTGCAGTTCTTTACAAATTCTTTTTTCTGAGACATGGCGTGCCTCGACATTCCGCCGCCTGGGACGCCTATTCCAGATGCCACCGGAGGTGATGGTGGAGTTGAGAGGGATGATAGACCCATTCCCTGATTTGCAGTTTATCCCATCCTTACTTTATTTCACTTTTTATATTTGATCCTGCGTTCTGATATTTAGACATAGGTTTAACTGTTAGAAATATTTTTGGTCAAATTGTTGCATTAGGATGTATATATTTATTTAAATTTGGCTCTTATGTGCTTATATGTGTTGAATGTGTTTTGAAAATTTGGGCTGCTGGCAGGGAGTTTCATCCAGTTATAGGGGAAAATCTGCCAAAATTTTTCAAAAAAAAAAAAACTTTATCTAAATTACACATTTGCCCCACAAATTGATTTTGTTTTTCGAAATTTGATTCAAAAGAGATGCAAATGTCCAATCATTAGGTTGCAATTGCCTTCATCTTTTTGAAATAAAGGCCGCACGATGTGAAAAATCCTTTTTCCATCTTACTTGGAAATAATTGTTATGTGATTAAGACATTGGTATTTTAGAAAATATGTTTTGTAAAATAGGAAAAATTATGCCTCAGTTTTTTCCTATTAAATGAGATTTCTTCTTTTATTAGATTTTGTAAGAAAATGATTGATATAATTGGCAAATGATCCTTTTTCAATTGATATGCTAAAAAAAAAAGAGAAAAGAAGGAAAAGAAAAAAAAAGAGAAAAAGAAAAAGAAGCAAAGTGAGAACTAAAGTTCTACTCCAATGATTCTAGTACTAAGTAACCGGAGGTTTAACATCTACAAATGTTAACTTTCGCATAAAACGATACTTGAATTACGAGTATGCAAAGCAGTTCGAACAAGTAAAATGTCGAGTAACCGGGAGTCTTCACCTAAAAGTGTTGATTTTCGCGTCAAAAGGCATTCTTACAATTTGAGTAAGAAGATGTGTTTCAGCAAATCCTTTTTAGCAGTAAAATCTGAGAAAACTATGGAAAAGGCAAGCTTGAATTGACTATATGAGTTGTTTGATTGCAAAATTTAGTGAAAGTGAAAATTCAAGTTTGAATTGTTAAAATTGAGGTATAATTGTCTCTCTTTTACTTGATATTATGAGTACTTGATGCACATTGAATAATTGCATAATAATCTTTTGCCTGGTTTATGAGAATTTGGATTTCCAAGACCGCATGATTTATTTCAATCCCATAGTTTGTTTTGATGAATACTTCTTACCATTTGAGAACAAGCAATGTTTCATGAACACAAATATCTCATGAATGTATTTTATCGCATGATTTTGATACGTTTTAGTCATTTTAATGGCTAACAGTTGTGATCCCAAGAGAATCTGCACTTTATGATTAAAAAAAAAAGAAAGAAAAAGAAAAAATTGAATTTCCATAGACTAATTGGTTAAAATTTCATAATTTCTGCAGGACTAATGATTCATTTGAAACTGGGGCAAGCTTTAAAAAGGGATGGTGATCCTCTCCTTTTCAGCAATTCCCCAAGAGTTATCTCTAAAGAGAATTTGAAAAAGGGTCTTTATTATGAATGTTTTATTTTCATCTATAATCTAAATTTGAGGTATATTTACGTTTCACCTACGGTGCTCAAGCTTGTGCCACTAAATGACTAGGTTCAAAATGATTTTAAATTTCTGGTTCTGTCTCAGCCTGGCACCCTTCTATCTCCCTTCTTGATATTTTAAATTCGCATTGGTGAGTCTCAGCCTCCATGCACCCTTCTATCTCCCCTTCGATATTTTAAATTCACATGAGTCTCAGCCTCCTGCACCCTTCTATATCCCTTCTCGATATTTTAAATTTTGTTGGTGAGTCTCACCTCACACTCTTCTATCTCCCCTTCTCGATATTTAAAATCTCTTGGTTTTCAATTCATGAGTCTTAACCTCCACAAGCACCCTTCTACCTCCTATTCTTGATATTTCAATTGATATGCTTGAGAAGCTGTAAGGATTTGGTGTCTCACGTCTTTGTCTAGATTTTCTTCGAAACTGCAAAGAGGGACAAGTCAGAGACACCAAATTTTGACTATTTTAATTGTTTTCTCATGTTTTTATCTATTAGTATTTAATTATTTGTTTTTTTTGAATACTCTAACATATTTTCTTATTTTGTAGGTTTTTATGAAAAAAAGAAAAAAAGAAAAAAAATTCCAAAACTCAACTCTCAAAGCCCAGAAATAAAATGAACAAATTTTTCCTTGAGCTAGTCTTAAACCCAATCAATAACCCATCAGAAGGAAAATAATAGTCCAAACAAAAGAAAACAAAAAGCCCAAGTTCAGCCCCTTTTCCTAAAAAAAAAAAAAAGGGCTTATTCGCTGCACAAAGAAGAGATCTTCTTCTTCCTCCGGCTGAGAAACTAGAGGAGTCGTTCCAATCAATTTTCTTCATCAAATTTTTGTACAAAAAACCAGCTGTATTTCAGAAACCTATCATCAACTAATGGTTTACAATAAACCACATCATTTCTTCTTCACGATTGGTTGCATTTTTCTTGTTTTTTTTTTTGTTTTCTGAAAAATCTCAAAAAAAAAAGCCATATAAAAGGCCACGATTAGGGTTTTAGGGTTAAAGAATGGGAACAGAGATAGAGGAGAGTAGAGATAGAGGTGGCGGAAAACAAAACAAAAAAAAAAGAGAAGAAAAAAAAAAAGAGTCTGAAAATTTCAAAAAAAAGAGGAATAGGAAGAACGAAAAAAAAAAAAGAAAGCAGAAGAAGAAGAAAGAGATTCGACGGAACTCCTAGCATCTGCGGCATCCGAAACCTACGACATCATCAGCAACATTTTCAGGCAAAATTTTCGCCAAAGCATTGTAAATTTGACAAAACTCTTCTTCTTAATTTTTCTTTCATTTCTCTCCTTACGTGAATGAGCTTTTCTCTATTTTTCTTGATGTTATGTTTTGTGTTGGCTTAATGATTTTGCTGGAAGTTGATTAAGTTGATTATATGTGTTTAGTTTGATTGTTTTGGTTCAAATAAATTTTGAAGTAATCTTGGGTTGATTTTGATGAAAATGCTTGGCCTTGTTTGTTGTTCTTAACCGCTTGATAAAATGCCCCAAAGGAATTTTTCATCCATTTTGAACTGTTTTTGTTTTGTTGAACCCGTGCATTTACTAGTTAGAGTCTTTGGACTCGTTGGCAGTAAAAGAAAAGAAACAAAGAATAAAAGAACAAACGGACAGAAATGGAAAGAAAAGCTTGATGAACATGTGTTTTATTTCTTGGCCTTTTGCTTCTTTTTGATTTATTTTAGGTCCTGTTCATGTTATAAACATGTTTAGGATAAGGAGAAGAATAGATTTGCATAAAATTTTATCCAAAAAAAGCTGCAAAAATGGATTTCCGGCCACTTTGGCCGGAATTTTCCAGAATCCGGCCAAAGTTGCCGGAGATGTCCAAAGCCATTTTATGGATTGTTTGTTTTTGGGTTATTTTCTCATTTGGTTTGGGTTTTAGTGATTGGACTTGGTTTATTTCTTTTGGGCTTATGTATCAGATTCTGGTTAATTTTGTTAGGTTTTTGGTTAATTTTCCGGTTGGGTTTTGCTTGGTTTGGCATCAGACTAGTGTTTAATTTTGTTTGGGTTTTGGCTAGGCTTTTTATTTGATTTTGTTTTGGGTTTGTATCTGGGTTTTTATTTGTTTTATGCGGGTTCAGATTTGGGTTTTGTAATTGTTTCAGAATTAAAAGCCTGCATTTTTGTTTGAACTGAAGTGATAGCAGCCCAATTTTTTAGAAAATTCCCAGCCCACCTTTCGGTCCATTTAAAGTAATTTAGACATTGGCCCCGGATTTCTCAATCAGTTTTACTTTGGCCCTAAAATTTTTATTTTCTTTCACATAGGTCCCTATTTTAATTGCATTTTGGTCCCTCAACTTTATTTTCGTTCAATTTTGACCCCCAATCTTTTTAAAAAATCTTGTTCACACCCCAAAAAGTTTTAAATATTTTCAATTACACCCCTAATAGAATGTTGGCTTTGCAATTATAAATATTTCTTTTCTTTCATTGTAAGTATAAGTTTCTCATGTGTATTGTTTCCCTTTAACATTTTTATTTGAGTTATTCATTTCGATTGACATTTATTTATTGAGGTATTTTAACGTGTGTATTCGTTTTGAGTAAATGGCCTGAAATTCCTATTTGAGTCTCGGGGGAGGTATATCTAAAACCTTTAGAATTTTCTCTTTATGTGCCTTATGTGTTTTTTTTATTGCATGAATTTGCATGTTTAAATTTATTTTCCTTAGTTTTATTTATTTTAGTCTTTAATCGCTTTATTTAATTTTTAATAATTATTTGGAAGGCATTTGAATGCCAAGTTGTAATAGATAGGTTATTATTTGATTTCCCCCTTTAGAATTGTATATAGGTTTCCCCAATGTAATAATTAGATTTTCATATGCTTTATTTGTGTTTTTGCATGCTTATGTGTTTACTGTTTCCCTAGGTTTTTGCATTTAGATATTATACCTATGTGTTATGTGTTTATGTGTTTTTATGTGTTTACTTGCTTTATTATCATGTCTACATGTTTTATTATGCAAATGTATTGACGTCACCACACTAGTCCAACGCTAGTTGTGGTTCGTTCCCTCTAACGTTGTCACACTAGTCCAGCGCTAGTCGTGACTCATAGAAAAAGGTTAGTTCAATGCTAGACCTTTAGGCCCTTAGAATAATATATTACATATCATTTCATGCATTTAGGGATTTTATTTTTCATTTTTGCATGTTTATTTCTTGTATGTAAAACATGATATTTAAACTTGCATTTACATTTTTGAAATTAGAAAATAGATTAGTGCATTTTAGAGCATTACCCTTTGAATAAGGGAAAAGAGCAAGTATGGCCTTCTAAGCCTTAGCACGCTTTTTTAAACCCCTTCTATGAAAAGGAAAATTAAAGTCACGAATTTAGTTCCCCGCACCCATTATGTTGCATTATCCCTCTTTAGGATATGCATGTGCATTATTTTAAATTCTATCAAAATTATTCTTTAAAAATCAAGTTTCTTCTTCCTAATTAGCAATTCAAAGTCAAAAATCCATTTTTCTTAAAATTTCATCTTTTGAAAATTCAAGTTCCTCTTTGCACTTAAAATTGATCTTTTCAAAAATCCAATTTCTTTCCCCTTGAGATTTTACAAAATTACATCTCTTTTGAAAACCCTGTTTTCCCGCTTTTTTTTTAGTCTCATCATTTGCATTTTTTCGTGACCTCCTCGAGAGATGAAATTTGGATGACACAACTAATGTGATCAATTCCAATCAAATCTCAAGGAGACATTTTGTACCTTCCGGCCCAACA
This sequence comes from Gardenia jasminoides, assembly GCA_013103745.1. Taxonomy (NCBI): domain Eukaryota; kingdom Viridiplantae; phylum Streptophyta; class Magnoliopsida; order Gentianales; family Rubiaceae; genus Gardenia; species Gardenia jasminoides. The sequence continues at coordinate 25,497,433 of CM023095.1, forward strand.
TTAGGTTTAGGTTTTGCATTCATATAGATAACATCCAAACGTGATAAATTTTAAAGTTAGAATTATGAAATTTTTAACTAAATCATGCAACTAGTTTTGGTTAGGTTAGAAGGGTGCTTTAGAGACGAGTAATATCGAATCTTTGCCTTCCCTTCTTTCAACCATGATTCCCAAACCTTTTTCTCTAATTTTTCAAAGACCTGGAGTCGTCTAAAAAAGGGTTTTCTTAGTTTACTTTCATTAATTAAAATTTTTGGGTGATTTGGTACACCTAAGCTCCATACCAAGTGGTGACTCCAAATTTTTCTAAAAACCCTTTTCTTGACTTTTGTTTTTGGTTCCAAATCGTCGCATTTTTAGTCCCATGACCCATTTCATTTATTTTTATTTTCTCAAAAAAATCAAAAATCAATTTTTAAATAAAAAAACCTTTTTCAACTAAAAACTCAAAACGATGAGTTTTCTTCCTCTTTCAAAAAATGGGGCGCGACAATTGTTAGCATGAAGTGCGAAACGCGTGTTACTTGCGGTCTTGAAGAAAAGGGGACTCAAGTGTCTTGAACAAAATAATTGGTTCATTCATTCTTTCCAAGTGTAATTCTGCAATTCTTTTTTTACCTCTCACCCCTCCGCACACCCTTTTCTCCTCTAGCTGGCAGGCTCAAAATTCAAACCCTAAACTTGATAGTGGGGAAAACTCTAAAGCCATCCCGTAATCACCAGACCAAGCTTGGTGGTTCAAAATAAATAAAAGTCAATTGCAATTACATATGCTCATTTTGCTTATAATCTCAACTTGTACAATTTGATTTGGGTTATGTCCAAAGCATCTGTTGTTTTTTTTTTTGGGAAACTTGATAAAATACTGAAAGTGTCTAAATGTAAGAAAACAACCAATGTAAATATTTATACACCAATTTGGTGTTAATTAAAATGTGCCATCTGTTGTGCATTTTAAGGTACTCTTTATTCAAGTTGTTGAAATTATCCTTGCAAGGGAGAGAAATGCTAAGCTTTGAGGATAGGGTGGGTATTGGGAATGTCAATTTAAAAATAAAAATCAATATAACATGCCTTATCCCGACGATCTCATTTTAAATATTAATTAGTTTTCCATAGTGTCAACAATTATAGTTTTCTTCCCTTTTTATACTTCATAATTTTACACTAAATCATAATTTTTTTAGTTAAAATAAATCTTTTTATTGTGCACACACATGGAGTGCGCAAAAAGTTACTACTATGCATTTAAATGGTTAAACAAAATGTTTTACTGAGGCACATGTTAAAAAAACTCTTAGTTGTTTCTAACTTCGTAGAATTTATCCTTGACTAGGGATTTGACACATCATTTTGGTTCCCAAAATATAAGTGGAGAATTACCCAATTCTAAGGTGAGAGTAGGACATGGGTACATTTTGTGTAAATTACCAGATTACCTATTAAACTTTTGAAATAATATAATTTTCGTTATTCAACTTTTAAAAGTATCAAGTTATTTGCCCAACTCATAACTGTATATATTTTGGGACATTCCATGTGTTCATCATTAAATTTGCCTCTTGATTATATCTTGTGATTAGTGCGAGTCCTTAGATCAGGCAAGTTTGACGATGGGAACAAATGGAATGATCTAAAATACATAGATTTGGAAGTTAACTAGATAATTTCATACTTTTAAAAGTTGAGTGGCTAAAACTATATTATTTTAAAAGTTTAGTGATTAACCAAATGATTTGCTCCTACATTTTTCGGCTATTCACCGTTCTTATAGATTGTCTGACAATGCTACAGGTGTTATTTAAACCATAAACCATAGTCTTTCTTTATAGTAATAAAACCTTGGTCGTCAGCAGACATATTCAATCTTACCACATAAAAGCCAGTTTGACATGTTTAGCGGACTCATTGGGTTCATTTCATTTTGCACCCTTCAGGCTTCATCTGTAGTAGGATTCTTACTTTAGTCTTTAAATTTTAACTAGCTTTATAACCAATGCTATGCATGAGAACTATTTTTTTAAAATATTAATATTTAAAATAAAGATATAATAGTTAATAAATATTGAAAATCCTTATAATGAGATTCATTTCAAACTAAGAATGTATGATATTTTTGTACAATTATATAAATATTAATTGTTATCTAAATTTGTGATTATGCTTGAAAGATATAGGATTATTTTCCTAGTATTCAATATTCGACTCTTTTTAAGACCTTACATAGATAATTAAAAATATGCGTACTTGTTTCATTATCACGTTTAAACATATGGATGCACTTGATTGAATTTGTTGAAATCAAGATGAAAACTAAAATCTCTTGTAATTTATTAAAATTTTTATAAAAGGCACCTAATGTAAAATTGTTTAGATAATTTTTAATTCATTAAAAAAAGAAGTCAAGAATATGGTTAATATTTAAAATATTAAATTAGATTATTTTATTGTAACAATATGATAATCTATCTAATTTCAAGCCCTTCTATTATAGTACTATCTTTATAAATATTTTTTAATTTTTTCTAATAATCTACCTAACTTCAAACCATTCTACTATATTATTATATTTATAATTTTTAAAAAATTTTTCCAACAAAGATTAGGGAAAGGGTGGAATTTAAGGAATAGGGAGGGGAAAAAAGATTTGAATTCAAGAACTCTAAATATTAAAAGCTTATTATAGTTGCTGGACTAAGGTATTCATAACATGAAACGTACTTTGCTCATCCTATAATCTAATGGTATCCTTTGTAAATCATACTTATTTTCAATATCTGTTGCAAAATATTTTCTTTTTCCATAGCTTGAATCAAAGAGAGATTATCATTCTTTACCTTTTTTGACCAAAGCTAAAGTTGTTAGTCACTATAGCACAAAAAGAAACCTTAAAAATTTGCCAAAGAAAAGAAAACAATGTGTTCTAAATTTTCAATGTATGATACTCTTAATTGACTATGACACTACTAAGTTATGAAAGATAATTAACATATCACAATTTATACTTAAAACACTAATGATTATACATTTAGCTTGTCATGTTGTTGTTTCTTTGAAATACGTATAAAATTTGAAAAAGAAATAAAGTGAATATGGAAGTTTTTCTTAAATTTAAAAATACAAAAGAAAGCCATTGGTAGTAATGTATATGGAGGCCTACCTAAACATAATGGTATAACCACTATTTGTTATTTTCAAAAGACATCTGATAAATTAAAAAATGGAATATTGAGGTTTTTTTATTCATTTTGAATATGTAAATAAAAATCATATTGAAATATTTAATTGTTAAATACTGAAATATGTAATAGATAGAAAAGTCTATAATGAAAAAAATTAAATTTATACATAAATGTTAATATAATGAAACTTATTGTAACTATTTTTGAGTTGTGGATCGCAAGTGAAGAAAAAGGACAATAAATTAGTTAAATAGAGAAATGGAGAAAGAGAATAGGGGAGAGCTCAACCAACTATTTGAGAAATATGAGAGAATTCAACCAATTATTTAAGATTAACAAAGTATTTAAAATAATAAAATTTGCTTAGAATTAAACTACTTTGTTGAATTTGAAAGTAGATGATATTTTGTTCAATTTGCAAATGGATTGGATTTGGTAGTATTTGAAATATGCAAAAATAAGTTTTAAGTATTAAGTTGCCGATTGTACTATTTAAATAGAATATAATACTATAAAAAAGTTGGATAGATTTTGTTGTGTATGAAAGCAGATTAGATTAGAATTTAGATAGTGAAAATTATTAGATTAGAATTTTAGATAGTGAAATTACATGAAAATTGCCCATATTACCCTTATATAATATAACATGTTTGGTATTGGAGCTGATGAATTTTAAATTTTTGGAGCATTCAAAAAAGATTGCAAAACACATACCAAACGTTACTATTAGAAAACTTCTAAAATATCTCAACTAATAAGTAGGTATATTAGGAAGGATTATTGATAAGTTAGTTTAACAACAGTTTTTACTATTTGTAGCAATCATTAAAATAAAAAATTTTATTTAGACAATATTTTTACTAAATTAGTTTAACCTGTCGATTTAAATATTTAAACTAAACTAACTGATAGACTTTTTGATAAGTTAGTTTAGGTAAACTTCTTTCTATTAAATTTAAACATTTGAACTAAAGTAAAAGATAAGTATTAGATAACATTAATGGAACTTATTAAAGAATAAAAAATCCAAAAATTTTAGGACACATGTCATATTATTGAAAACCTTCTAGAACATATTAACTTGTGAATAGTATATAGTATAGAAGAGAGACAGCGTAGCTTCTAAGGTTACAAAATATAAAATCTGTCTGATTTAAATAAATTATAAGCAGAACTGGAACAGATTTTGTACTTAAATAGAATAGAATTTTATATTTTTAAAAATAAAATGTGATATATATATATATATATATATGACCGATGTTATACTTTAGGAATTAAAATGATACAAATTTTACTTAAGTGGGATAATTTTATACTTCACGGATTAAAATGTCAGACTCTAAGAAACCAGAGAGGAAATCCAACTCTAGTTAAATGGTGAACGATAGACTTAAACCTTGCTCATTGTTACATCAAAAGTTCACCATTAGCACATTTATGAATTATTTTGTTTACTTTTGTTTGTGGGGCCCTGTGCGACATCCACACATTAATCTCCTCATACGTTGGATTATTTTACTCATCCCCTAATTGTCTTCTCTAGTTTACCACTTTGCTTTCAGCCAGCAGTATCCTACTGCCATTATTTTACTTTCGTTTCCAAAATTTTCAGTTGAATGTCGAATTTTCCTGTTGGCAGAATAAACCAAACTATTTAGTATTTGTTTATTTATTTATTAATCGTATTCGAATTAGATTTTTAGTAGTTGTGTGATTTAGGAATTTGTGTTTTATTTGGTAATTACTTATGCAAGTGGTTTCTTACCCAACAAGTTTGGTAGACCATAAATAGACCATTAGATGGGGTATTTTCTTAAGAGAGTCTAAGAAGAGTCTGTAAGGTTTATTTGTGAGACTTTCTTCCATTGTTTTGAGATATCAATAATAGTGTGTTTATTATTTTCTTCTCTTCCTCCTACATATATTTTTGAGTGTTTTTTCATCCTTCAATCTATAGCCTTGCATGCATAATTATTATTAGAACCCTAAAATTTGGGTTCTACAATTGGTATCGAGAGTCAGACTACGAGATTAGCTGGGTGCTTCCGTTGTCAGAATTAAGGCACAAGGTTTGCCAGGAAGTATTATGTTGATTGAATTAGACCACGAGATTGGTTCTAAAGTGTGCAGTTGGTGAAGATTTTGACTACAAGATTAGTCCAGAAGTTGTCAGATTGTTGCAAGTACTATGACAGAGATCAAAGAAGAATCCTGTCAGATTTGTTGATTGCTGCAAGTTGTCAGATTGAAGGATTTAATTGGCTAATCAGTCAGGGTGGCCAAGAAACTTCATAAAGGGGGAAGAATTTGCTGATTATGTGAGTTATTAATGATGGATATATCTTGGGATCTACGTAGTGGTCAAAGGTATCGTATACTAACTCCCAAAAATAAAAGTATGGAATCACATTATTTTTGGCTTTTAAGAGTAGAAAAATATCTTGAGCAATGCAATTTAGATGATATTCTCTATATTGATTCAAGTGAACTGCTGTCAAAACATATTTTTAAGAAGAAGGTCAGATTATTTTTTCAAATCATGCGTAAAACCATGTCTAATTGTCTTTTCAAAGCATCTATTCATCGGACTAAAGCACCTTGGAGATTTTGGGTGGATACTCATTATGTTTTGCGGACTCTTGAGTGGAATGAAAATTTAAAACCAAAAAATGGTTGTTGGACATGGTTAGTTGATTTTGAGAGTGATAGATTTATTGATAACATGGGTGATTTGGAAGATTTTGAATTGGCTCATAATTTTGATTTGCATACTATATTTGGAGAAATTGGAAGTGATGATTTTGTTGAAAAAAGAGAAGGTGTTAATTTGATAGAGAAAGAAAAGGAAAATTTTGATATAGCAAGTCAAGGCAAAGAAATTGTTGTTGAAGAATTTATTGGCTTGGATTGTCTTCAAAGTGATGTGGAAAAGTTTGATCTGATTGACATGGATTTCATTGGAGTTGAAAAATATTTTGCTCCTGAAGAGTTAATTGACAAGGTGAAATTTTTTGGTAATTCTGGTAGTGGAGTTTTTGAATTATGTAGTGGTGATCATTTTGGTAAAAGAGATTATTATGATTTCATATTTTTGGGCACTTATGTTGGTGATACATATGGTGAATATGGTGACGAATGGGTATGCATCAATGACTATTTTGATCAAGAAGAATTTGTTGAAAAACTGTTTGCAAAGTATAAAGTGCGTCTACTGCCGCGTGTAAAGATGAAACTGATAACTGGTAACAAGATAGAATTGCATATCGTCTATTTAGCAATAGAATTTTCAATGGAGATTGTTGCTCGAGATGGAATTGGATTTCATTTAATGGAGAGCTTGGTTTAAGGGAGGCAATGTTGGCAGAAAAAACCAAGCTGTTTAGTATTTGTTTATTTATTTATTAATTGTATTAGAATTAGATTTTTAGTAGTTGTGTGATTTAGGAATTTGTGTTTTATTTGTTAATTACTTATGCAAGTGGTTTCTTACCCAACAAGTCTGGTAGACCATAAATAGACCATTAGATGGGGTATTTTTTTGAAGAGAGTCCAAGAAGATTCTGTAAGGTTTATTTGTGAGACTTTCTTCCATTGTTTTGAGATATCAATAATAGTGTGTTTATTATTTTCTTCTCTTCCTCCTACATATATTTTTGATTGTTTTTTCATCCTTCAATCTATAGCCTTGCATGCATAATTATTATTAGAACCCTAAAATTTGGGTTCTACATTTCCTACCAAAGAATAAAATTATTCTTTACTATTTATTATTCTTCAGTATCAAAAGTATGCTAATGCATAACGAACGGTCTGTGAGTGTTTTGTCAAAATCCGTAAGATGTAACTCAATTTTTTCAAGATGCAAGTCACTTTTAACAAAAGTAAATATAAAACAAATTTTCATATTACTAACACATAATATTAAAAACTATGTAGATACAATGATCTAAATTTTACATTTTTTCTGATCACGGACCCTCAAAAATTAACTGCTTAGGGACGGTCATTGACCCAGCGTCCATATCAGGCCACACATGACTCGCGAGTTCACACATCAAAGTACGGAGAAAACGGAAACATAAGAACACTTTAAGCTCGCCGCCATTTACTTTATCGTAAATTCCTATTCAAGGCTTCTCGAAAAGAAAAGATGCCTTAATGGCTCTATAGGACAAAGGCCCCATCTTTAACGGTCCGGTTTTTATCACAGCAAGAAAGTTGCCTCCTGGCCGATAAGATTTTGGTTCGGTGGCTATTGAGGCTCTTGAAATGAGTGATCTTGATCTCTAATTCTCATACTTGCTTTTTAAATCTCACTCATTCTCTATTAAAAAAGAAGTTTTTTAAAAAAGTAAGTTTTCCTCATGAAAAATAGTAGAAAAAAATTGGTAACCTTATTGCACTAGTATTTGACATGCAATCCTTGTAAAATAAATTTAGAACAAAAATTATAGGTTAATTTTATGGAGTAGAAGTTTTCTTCCTTGTGCTTATGGACATTTTTAGAAGCACGAGAAGTATTTTGCGATTTTGATAACAATCTCAATTAGGAGTTTTAAATATTGTGAGCATTCTCTATGCAAAATTTTGGTTACAAGGTACAAATAGGCCATTTTTGGAATATACATCTAAAATAAATGGTTTTACATGTTCGTACAACTAAACGTGCAACACAAGAGCACATAGCCAAAAAAAAAAAAAAAAAAGAAAGAAAAAAAGAAAATGGAGGCTCACTAAAATAATACCTTACTCCTGAATTGCAACACTTTAAAGGAAAAAAATATACTTTCACGAGAAAAATGACAAATGAATCAACTTGTACGTCTTTTCTCCAAAGAAATACTAGTAGCTTTGTTTGGATTCTAGTTTTTCGCAAAAAATTCATTACATTTTTCATGAACATATTTTTCAAATATCTTTATATCTCACATACATCAAATCACTATAGTACTTTTTTCTTTTGTTACAAAAACTCCTAAAAATAATAATCCAAACATGCTCTTATCTCACTGGCCAAATTGCAAGAATTCTTATAGGTCTATTCTGAGCTGATTTTTTACAGATATTTTTTTTTTCTGAGTTCAAGAAAATCTGTAATTTGATGTTTTCAATTGCTTTTTTCTTTTAGTTTTAAGCTTTTTTTATAGTAAAAAAGGAAAAAAAGTCGAAATCAGGAGCTATCAAATACTACCTTTTTAGATTTTGATTTTAGCATTTCAAAATTATCTTTTACAAAAATCAAAATCAATTGAAATTATTGTCCATAGTTTATACTTGATCATTTTAAAATTCAAAATAAAAATCTTCAAAACAATTAATTCTCACTTGTAAGTTTTTGTACCTAGTCAAAGGAGGAGTTTCTTTTTTCTTTCTTTATTCTAGACGCACTCACTCTCCCACGACAGCACCCAGAGCTTTTGACTTTTTGACCCACGAAAACGCGGAACCCTCGAACAGTTGTACAACTTTATTTCCTCATTATTCCCAAACTACCCCTCCTGTGTTCTTCTTATAATATTCCCAGCCAATTGACTTCCCAATCGCATCCCAAACCCAAACGAATACACCAAAAAAACTCCTTGTTTCCAACCAAGAACAGAAGAAGAGTCCAAAAATTCAGCAGAAGGAAATGGAGCTCAAGAAGCCCAGTTTTCCATTTTCTTTCAAAAGGCTGAATAGGAAGAGCAGTGGCAGGCGTGATGGTGGTGGTGGTGGTGGAGGTGCTAGCGGCGGCGCTGGTGGCTCTGGAAGGTGGAGTTCTAAGAGTCTCTCTACTGGGCTTCGGTGGAAAAGGAGGTTCACTCTGCCGTTTGACTGGTTTCTTTTCAAGATTGTGTCTGTCTTTGAGGCTGTGGCTTTGGTCGCAACTCTCTGTTTCTTCTACCTCTGTTGCGGATGTCATATCTGATCATTGATCATCAAATCATAATCTTCAACACTTCTTTTCCTTTCTGTTTCCAGATTTTCTTGAAAATCACAATAAAAAGAAAGTTTTATTTCTGTAAATTTGTAGCCCTCTTTTGTATTCCTATCTTCATTTTACAGGCTGAGTTTGAAACAATGCTAGCAATGGGGAGTCTCGGACTATTGACTATTTTTTTTATTTTTTTGAGCTAATGTAAATGCCCTGTAAAATTAATTTTTTCCTTGATTAAATTCTATTGTTTTTGGCTGACGGAAGAATGCCAATTGCCCTTCCACTTTTGGAATTCTTTGGTTCTGAATTCATTGCTTTTTCAACCTTTGATTTCATTTTTTGTTTTCTTGCAAAGTAGTCTGACCAGAATGAATTACCAGAAATTTCAATTGGGTTCTTGATTTATGACATTGTTGAGGTGGATAGGCTAAAAATGTTATTTGGTTGGAAGATTCACCAGACTTTGTCATTACTTCTTGTTGTATTTTGTATTTGGGATCTCTGAAGTTTCGTGCCTTGTTCACTTGGATTGGACAGCACAACGATTATGAGATCTTCAGGATGTAGGAAGCAGACAATTAGTTGACCGGCAGCTAACGTTGTTAAACCAATGAGCCTTGGCTCGCGGGTACGGATCCAGATTCTCTGCGATCACAATAGAACAGTTCAGAGAGCAGTTCATGGTGCGAGATAGCAAATTTGAGTTTGGATTGTTGGGATTAAAATTTGGTTATAAATTCTAACAGGTGTTCTAAATAAATGTATTTCAAAAGACTTTTATTCCACATTAAAAAATGAAAGAGATGTTTTATTGGTTTATAATGTTTGAACCTATGATGAGTTGAAAACTAGCATGGGATCGCGCGTACGAGGGAAAATTGAGTTGGACTAATCTAGTTTAAACTAACGGATTTGCACCTCCTGTGCGTGGGTTAAAGCACGGCTCAGTTTGGTTTTACTTTTGCATGAAAAAAAGAATCTACTTTTACCTAGATAAAGCTTAGATTTAGTAATTTACTTCAGACACGTTTTCTATTTGATTGAGTTTGACAAAGTCCAAATTCGTTCACCAAGCTTGCGAGGTTTTACCAGATTAAGTGGATAAAACTTTATCTTTGTTTGTCTAAACTTTAGCAATGTTTTGCAAAACCACATTGCCTAAACTTTAGCAAAACTTTAGCAATGTTAGTTCGATATTTCAGAGGAAATATGCAATAAAGCTTTTTTAAAGATAAATCCTTATCTTTTCTTCGTATCTTTAACGTTAGAGTCCAACAGTTCTTTCCCTAAAATTCTCTTATACTTACCAGGTCTTTAACTTCCAATTGGACCACTAGATTTTCCCAAAAGTCATTCTCTCTTTCTCTTGCTCTCTGCTCATTATTTTCTTCTCCTTCTCTCTGCTAGATATACTGCAATTTGCTGTTCTTCTTCCTTCTTGAAAGAAAGAAGAAGGTTTGTTTAATTCTGAAAAAAAATTTGATCTCCTTGAAATAGTTTTTTGGAACAGTGCTATTTAACACAACTCAAGTGTGTTTGTATTTCTTATTTCAATTACTAGTGTTAGCATTATTAGGCATTTTTCCAACAATCTAAAAATCTATGGCCTCCGATAGTGTTCACACCTCACAACCATCATCCGCATCAGTTGCAAGCGCACTATCATTTGCTAAAGCTTTTCCGGACATCTCCAAAATTGAAGATTTTGTCAATGAAAATTTCAAAAGGTGGCAAGAACGTGTACACTCTCTACTCGACGTTCATGGAGTGGCCTATACACTGACAGAATCTCAACCCTGCAACCGTGGATGTCAAGATACAATAATCATGGAAATATACCAATAAAGTTTGTCGGCACACTATCTTATAAATACTTTCTAATGAAATATTTGATATATACTGTAGCTGCAGGGAAGCCAAGACAATTTGGGAAGCTTTGGTAACGAAATTTACCACTAAAGTCACAACCAACTAAAAATTTGTCGCAGGAAAGTACAATCAATGGTAGATGACAAGCCATAAGGAAATGAAAGATCAAATCACGAAGTGCCAAATGTTTCTGGAGGATCTGAAAAATGAAGATATCAAACTGCCCAATAAATTTACTGCAGGCATGCTAATTGAAAAGCTGCCTAAGTCATGGACCGACTGAAAAAATAACGTGAAGGACAAGGAAGAAAATTACACCATTGATGAGTTCGTAAACACATTCTGATTGAAGATTCAAACAAGAAGGAGTTAAGAGTTGCTAAAGCTAAAGAGATGTGTCTCAAAGCTAATCTAGTACAGAACAACAATAAGAGGTATGCTAACAAGTCCCAAAATAATAAGTCTAAGAATCCCAACTACAAATCAAATAATCCCTACTTTAAGAAAAAGAAAGGCAATTGCTATTATTGTGGAAAATGAGGACATCATGCTACCCAGTGTAGGTACAATAAAGGTGACAAAACAAAAATTAATCCTCCTAAGGCTAATTTAGTTGAAGGAGATGAAATAATTGCTGCAGTCATCTCTCTAGTGAACATTACAACCAATGTAAAAGAATGGGTGGTAGATTTTGAGACTACTCGTCACATGTGTAAATCAAGAAGCATTTACCTCAAACAATCCTATAGGGGACGATGAAGAGGTGGTCTATCTTAGAAACTCACGAACTGCTAAAGTTCTTGGTAAGGGCAAAGTGCTCTTGAAACTCACTTTGGGAAAAACTTTGGCCCTTTATGATGCGCTGCATGTGCCAAACATTGGGGCAAATCTGGTTTTTGTAGCTTTGTTAGGAAAAGTTGGGATGAAAGTGTCATTCGAATCTGATAAGATTGTAATGACAAAAAATAATGTGTTTGTAGGGAAAAATTATTGTAACCAGGGCTCTTTGTACTTAACATTTCAAATATGATCAACGAGACTGCTTCTTCTTCTGCATATATTGTTGATTCAATTTCTTTATGACATGCCAAATTAGGATATGTTAATATAAGTTATATAAAGAAAATACAATCTTGTGGCCTAATTTCTAGTATTAATGATAAAATGGACAAATGTGAAATATGTACAAAAATTAAAATAACAAAGAAAAGTTTGTAATTGTCCCAAGAGAAACTAAATTGTTAAGTCTAATTCACACAGGTGTAGGTGACTTGAAACAAACTATTACTAGAGATGGTAAGAAATATAATGTTACTTTTATATATGATTACTCTAGATACACTAAACTTTATTTACTTAGAAATAAAGATGATACTCATAATACTTTTTTATCTTATAAGTCCGAAGTATAAAATCAACTTAATAAAAGGATAAAAAGAATTAGATCGGATAAAGGATCTGAACATTTAGATTTAGTTAATTTCTGTGAACATGAAGGCATTATACATGAAATGACACTACCATATTCACCAAAGTTTAATAGGGTAACTGAAAGGAAAAATAGAATACTAAAAGAAATGATGAATTCCATGCTAGTTAGTTCTTATACTCTTGATAATTTGTGGGGAGAAATTATATTATTAGCATATCACTTACAAAATAAGATATCTCATAAAAGAACTGGCAAAACACCTTATGAGTTATGGAAAAAATTATAAACCAAATTTAAATATTTAAAAGTGTGTGGGTGTTTTGATAAAGTATTGTGATCTGAACCTAGGAAAAGAAAATTATGTTCTGAAATTTCTAATTGTATGTTTATTGGATATGTTGAGCATAGTACTACATATAGATTTCTTGTTTTAAGAAGTGATATGGTTGATTGCAACACAATTATTGAGACAAAAAATGTTGAATTCTTTGAATATATTTTTCTACTGTCTAATAAAATTTCTCATGTACCTGTAGAAATAAATAAGAGATAACCTTTAATGAGGAATTAAGAAGGAGTAAAAGGACGAGAAAAGAATTTTCATATAGAAATGATTTTCAAACTTTTCTTGTTAACAATGACCCTTTGACATATTTTGATGCTATTTCTTCTTCTGATGGTAAATTTTGGAAAGAAGTAGTTAAAACTGAAATTGATCCTATTATGAAAAATAAAACTTGAATTTTGGTAGATTTAGCTCTTGGTGCGAAACCTATTGGTTGTAAATGGATATTTAAAAGGAAATATAATCTTGATGGCTCTATAGATAAACTCAAAACCCGTTTAGTAGTCAAAGGATTTTCTCAAAAATGAATATTGACTATTTTGACACATTTGCACCAGTAACAAGAATTTGTTCCATTTGTATTTTATTTTATTTAGAAAAAAAAAAACTTTTTGTATATCAAATGGATGTCAAAAAAAAATTTTAAATAGTGATTTAGAAGAAAAAATTTATATGTTTCAACCTGAGGAATGTATTGTATCTGGACAAGGAAATAAGGTTTATAAACTAACTAAATCTCTTTATGGCCTAAAACAAATTCCTAAACAGTGGCATGAGAAATTTGATTAAGTATTGATAAAAGAGGGCTTTTTTGTCTGTAAAAGTGGACAAATGTGTATATGTTAAAGTTGTATGTGATCAATATGTGATAATTAGTTTGTATGTGGATGATATGCTTATATTTGGTAAAAATTTAAATATTGTCAATAGTACTAAGCATTTCTTATCTTCTAATTTTGATATGAAAGATTTGGGAGAAAAAAAAATGATATTGAGTGTTAAAATCATAAGGAGAGGTGATGGTATAATGTTGTGACAAGAACAACATTATACAGAGAGACTTTTAAAAGTTTGAAAATTATGATGTGATACCTATGGGCACTCCTTATGATGCTAACACTTAATTAAAGAAAAACAATGGTAACCCAATTGCTCAATCTAAATATACTCATATTATTAGGAGTGTGATGCATTTGATGAATTTCACTAGACTTGATATAGTTTATGCTGTATGCAGACTGAGTAAATATATTCACAATCCCAATTATCAGCATTGGTTTGCATTAGTCAAACTAATAAAATATTTGAGAGGTACTGTAAATTTTGGTGTCCTGTATAATAGATTTCTCATTGTATTAGGGGGTACAATGATGTTAATTGGATTTCTAATTCAAATGATACAAAATGTAGAAGTGGTTATGTGTTTACCCTTGGTGGTGATTGTAAGGCCCAAAGACAACCTAAGAGGGGGGGGTGAATTAGGTTGATTAAAAATAATCAAATTATGACACCTTTCTTTCACACCTAGAAATTTACCCTCTTAACTAAGTGATCACACAATGAGTTAGTCAATGAAGGAGCAATAGTATACAAAAAGATAGAAAATATAAGCAATGTAAGAATTGTAAATTAAACTGTAAGAGAGATGAGAATTCGCAAACCAATTGTCTACCAAGCTCCTCTTGAGCTTGAAGACTAATTCTTGACAAAAGTTACTTCAAATTGATGAATTACAAACAATGTCGTGTACAATGGAAGGCTCATTTCCTCCTTGCCCCAAGCAGCACTCGGTCAAGTTAGGAAGTTTTACAATCACTCCGTATAACCCTCTCAAAACTACACTATTGAAGAATTCAATCACAAGTGAAAAGCTTACTAACCAATTCACACTTCAAGAAGTACAAATCTTACTTGGAGAGTATTTTCTAGCTCAAATCACTTTTAAGAACTTGTATTCTAAGTGTACAAAAGTTGCTTATGTTATTCAGACTTAGGATAATTTAAAGGGGATCAAAAAGAGCATAATAAAAGCTGTCAACGGATAGAAGGCAGTTGAAGAGTCAACTAGCCATTGGAGGTATCGGACGTCCGGTACAATATTTTGCGTCCAGTGCCATCGTCCTAAAGGTTGTCTCAATATTTATCGGACGGCCGATGCATTTTCTGCGTTCGACATTGGTCAGAGAGCTTGAAATATTTCTTGAATTCGATCGGACATCTGGTGATGATGATATGCATCCGATACGAGTGTCCGATACTTCTCCTGTCTATCGGACGTCTAGTACTTAGATTTCAGTGTCCGATGGAGGTTCTTCTGAGAGTTTTCAACCATTATCGGACGCGGTACAAGTTACCAAACGTCCGACAGAGTTGATATTCCTTTGCTTCTTTTTGATTGAGTCTTTCATTTGCCACCATCCGCACCAATGATCTGAACTATCATATTTCTCAATTAGAAAACATTAGTTTGAATTATCCAATTGTTTTGTAAACATCAAAATTCGGAATCAAAATTTACATTCTTCCCCTTTTTGATGATGACAAAATAATTGAATCCATTATGATAATTGAACGTACATAACTCCCTCTCACTTGATAAATGTCTAACCTACGACTTGAACATGAATTGAGCATTCAAACCATTCAAACCAATCAGCCAATTTAAACCAACTATAACTCCCCCTTACTTAGTCATCCAATAGACCAACAAATCAACCATATTCTTTTAACCATATTCATATCAAGTTCATATTGACATTCAATACCATTCTCCCTCTTTTTGTCATCTAAAAAAAAAAGAGTAATAGCAGTTTGAAAACCAACATCCAATACTCCAATCCAATATTAATATGCCAATATCAGTACCACAATTCCAGTATCACAATTCCAATACCAGTACCAATATCACCATACATCAGTACCAAGCATCAGTACCACAATAACATGTTATCACCATACAAATATATCAGTACCACAATTCCAATATCACCATACATTAAACATCCAATATTGAACATTGAACAAATAAAAGGAACAAATTATCATTCAATAACATAATACTGAAATCAGAAGAATGAGTTAACATCCAACATCGAACAAGATATCCAATAGTAAAAGGAACAACATTGAAGGTAGCAAGGTACTTAATGGATTACAAACTTCATTCATTGTCAAAAGAGAACAAAACAGGAAAAATGCAACCTAATGATGAAGTGCACATGAACCTAGGGTGTCTAAAAAGTGAACTTGGTAGATCCAAGTCTTCTTCTACTAATACGAAATGCAGAGTGATCTTCTTCTTGAATCTTCATCATCTTCTTCACGTTCAGTAGAAATTGGTTCTTTGCCCTTCTCAGAAGTGGAGGGATCATGATGAGGAGTCTGAAAATCCGTAACATCTTGAGTGTTAAGAGTGGGATCAGGACGCAGTTCCTTTTCATGCAAAGCATCCTCAATAGGAGCAAGAGGGTATCAGAAGATTCTTCTTGTCCAAAATTTAGATTTTTGCTCAGGGGACATGGTGAGCATGAGACCATGTTCGAGAAGAAGAACATGATCTTAAACTCTTTTAACAACTCAACCACTTCAGAATGAGATGAAGTGGCTTGGGAAGAAGATTTTTGAGGATGAATGGAGGGACAGGGTGAGGTGTAGTGATTGTATGGTTTTAGAGTGATGGGTGTATCATGAGCATGTTTGGATCGAGACTTAGAAGCAACTTCCTTAGTGTACCAATGACTATCAAAAAAACCTAAGTTTTTCCTTTCAAAGTAAGTTTTAGTGAAAACAGAAGAAAAAGTATCCTTAGGACACATACCAGTGAGAGGAATTTTGAAGTGCTCAAAATAGGAGTTAAGAATTTTTCATAGGAGAGCTTTCTACGGGTGTCTGTACTTAGTTTTAGCAGAAATTTGCACATGACAAAACCAAAGTCAATACAAATTTTTTCAACAAAGCAATAGAACAGATACAGTTCCATCTTGTTGGTATTAGTTCGATTACCATCAGTAGGGACTAACAGATTTGAAATGATGGAAAAAATGATCAAATTTTTTGGTGAAAGATCTTCCAATTTGGCATCAGCAGGTATTTGAAATGGTGATTGAAAATAAGTCATCAGTTTTTGAGCATTAAAATGATGAATGGTTGTAGGAATTTCTTCATAAGAGAAAAAGTTAGCAATCTTACTACAACAACTAGGTTCAATAGCAATTTTCAAGATGCCATTTACAATTTTAGGATCAAAAACAATATCTTTCCCATTAACACATGACTTGACTTCATTGTGATCAGTGCTTTTCCTAAGATTTGCAAATAATTGATAAAGCATTTCAGGATAAAAGACATTAGGCATGGTGATGATATGGGACCATTTTTGAAATTCAAAGGGGCAAAGAACAGATTCTAGATCAATCATACGAAATTCAGAGGGGTTGATTGACCATTGAATGATGACATCCTTTTGCGAAATCAGTTCAAAATTTTCTTTGGCTTCATCATCGATAAACCGAGGCATAGGAGGGGGCTGAGGAGATGATTGAGAATCAGTCTAAGTTGGCTGGGATTCCTGAGCACTGGCAGATCCTTTTTAATTCTCTTGGAGGTTTGTCTAGTAGTAGGTAGTTCCACTTCTTCATCCCGAAGGGTGTGCTTGTGTCCGATAGCAGAAGATCCACCTCTTATTCTTACCATTGTGAAATCACGGGTGTTTTGAGTGATGAGAATGATGTGAAACGGAATAACAATGACTAATTCTACTACTTAGATGGAAATAACATGACCAATTTGCTCAAAAGAGTGGTGAGATCAGTTTTAGGGTTTTGGCAGAAATTTGGGATCGAAGAGGATTTTAGTGTTCAAAGCAATATGTTGTAGCAACAAGGTTCTCAACAGGTTCACAATACAATTTGTGAAATCAATTTTTGAAGATTTTCTGTGAGTAAGACTGAATTTTGAATTTTGAAAGGGTAAGGAAATGGGGAAGTCGTCTGAGAGTGTGAAGTTTTGATTAAGAGAAATGAGAGGAAATACCCTTTATAAGACGCGACTGTTGGTGTGTCGGACATCCGAACGAAGTGAAGTATCCGACACAACTGTCCGATAAGTTTTTCTAAAAAAAACTTAGAATATTATCGGATGTCCGTTCATCAGTCATTGGGTGTCCGATAAAGTTTGACTGAAAAATTTTTCTAGAGTTCTTTTCCAAAATACCCAACTTCGATCTCAGATATATAAATTGATCCAGAGGCAAAGCTTTTGTGAAAATGTCAGCAATTTGATCTTTTGAACAAACATAATTTACACAAATCTTACCCTTTTGAACAAGATCATGAATGAAATGATGCTTTATGTCTATGTGCTTTATCCTAGAATATTGAATGGGATTTTCTGTCAAATTGATGGCACTAGTATTATCACAGTAAATAGGCATATTATCATACAAAAGACCAAATTCATTCAAGGTATGCTTCATCCACAATAATTGAGTACAACATGTACTAGCGGCAATGTATTCCACTTCGGTGGTAGACAAAGAGATAGCATTTTGTTTCTTGCTAAACCAAGATACCAAGCAATTACCAAGAAAATGACATGAGCCACTAATACTTTTTCTATCCACTCTACATCCAACAAAATCATCATCCGTACATAAAGCAAATTCATGACATTTAGGATACCAAAGACCAAAATTCAAGATTCCTTTCAAGTATCGAAAAATTCTTTTAATGGCATTCAAATGAGATTCCTTAGGAAAAGATTGAAAACGTGCACATAAGCAAACTACAAACATAATATTGGGTCTACTTGCGGTTAAATAAAGTAAGCTACCAATCATACCTCTATATTTCTTTTCATCAACGCTTGTACCTTCTTCATCTTTGTCAAGTTTGGTAAATGTACACATAGGTGTGCCAACTTGCTTTGAATCCTTCATTCCAAATCTTTTGAGGAGTTCCTTTGTGTATTTTATTTGATTTATGAATGTTCCTTCTTGAGTTTGAAGAACTTGAAATCTGAGGAAGAAATTTAATTCTCCCATCAAACTCATCTCAAATTCATTTTGCATAATAATGGAGAAATCCTTGCACAAACATTCATTACTAGCACCAAAAATAATATCATCCACATAAATTTGCACAATAAGAAAATCATTCAAGTTTTGTTTTGTGAAAAGTGTGGCATCCACAATACCCCTTTTAAAACCATTTTCAATCAAGAAACCACTCAACCGCTCATACCAAGCTCTTGGAGCTTGCTTTAAGCCACACAAAACTTTTGAAAGTTTAAACACATAATTTGAAAAATTTTCATTTTCAAAATCGGTAGGTTGATCCATATAAACTTCTTGATCAATAAAACCATTCAAGAAAGTACTTTTAACATCCATTTGATATAATTTAAAACCTTTGAAACAAGTAAATGCAAGGAACATTCTAATAGATTCTAGTCTAGTTACGGGAGCAAATGTCTCATCAAAATCTATACCTTCTTCTTGAGCATATCCCTTAAGCACTAATCTAGTCTTATTTCTCACAATTTCACCTTTATCATTTAATTTGTTCCTAAAAACCCATTTTGTACCAATAATAGGATGATTTTTAGGTCTTTGAACTAGGGTCCAAACATTATTCCTTTCAAATTGACTTAGTTCCTCTTGCATGGTAAGAATCCAATTTTCATCTTTCAATGCATCATTAACATTCTTAGGTCCAAAATGAGAGACTAAAGCAAAATTATCAATTAATGGTTTAGATGAGGAACGAGTTCTTACCTTCTCGGATAGATCACCAATAATTAGCTCCTTGGGATGATTTTGAATGAACTTTCAAGCTTTAGGAAAATCCTTGGGTAGATCATCATTCTTGTCTTCTTCTTCTAGCACTTGGTTTTCTTGAGAGCCATTTTCCTTTGAGTTTTCCTCCATTTCAGCATTATTTTCTTCTTGGAGTGTGAGCTTCTCAAGTCCTTCTTGAACACCTACATCATCAAGCTTTTGGAAGAATCGTTGTTAGATTCATCAAATGTAATATGTATAGCCTCTTCTATAACAAGAGTCCTTCTATTATATACTCTATATCCTCTTTTGTTTTCACAATATCCCAAGAAGATACCTTCATCGGTTTTCTTATCAAATTTTTCAAGATGCTCCTTGATATTTAAAATAAAACATTTGCAACCAAAAACTTTGAAGTAGCTAACAATTGGCCTTTTATCAAACATTAGTTCATAAGAAGTTTTATTCAAAATTGGTCTTAAAAGAACTCTATTCATTACATAACATGTTGTATTTACGGTCTTGGACCAAAAGTATTTTGGCAAATTATTTTCACTTAACATAGTTGTGATGATCCCACCTCCCCTAAGGTGAACCAAAGGGTTTGGCAGACCGCCTGCCCAACTCTCGTCAGGACTCACTACAATACTCTTAAGAAAACAATCACGAAACCCAAAATATCAATTTAAAGAACACCAAGTTATTAAGATCAACCTCTAGTACAAACCAAAAGATTGATTACTCTAGAAAGATATACCTGACCACAATAGGTTAGTCAACCATAACTTACCTTAGATACAACTCAAACTATAAACTATTACAATTTCTCCCTCAGTACAGTTAACTACACTACAAGTACAAGCATTTTCTCATACAACTCTTTCCTATCTTCACTCATTTTGCACTCAGACCCTGTTAAGGAAAACAAATGAAGGAGTGAGCTAAAAGCCCAGTGAGGTTCCAAAGTATCACATGCAACATGAGTCACTAAATAATAAACAATTTATCAAGTCAACAAGCAAGTTGATATACTGCAAGTATCATTTCGTGAAACAAATAATATAATCATATGCTTGCTAGAAGAATAGAGCTCTCTAGGAGAATGTTAGTCGGGCCTCTCGACTGGGAGATCAATGCTCACCAGGAGGACATGCACCCGAGCCTCTCAACCAGGAAAGTCATGCTCCGTAGGAGTTATTCCATTGGCACGTTACATCAAATAATAAGGAACAAATCAAAGGTAAAAGGATATAAGTGGCTCACAGGGGACAAATTTCATAGCAGATCTTCCAGTAGCTTGATCGTATTTGACCCGTTGACACTCCGTCAACGTTTGAAATTCAATAATCATTAAAGTCCGTAGAACACCACTTCACTCCATTCTCCGTCCACCTTACAACCCCCTGTCGGGCCCGCACTCCAATAACAGTGAGGTGGTATTACTCGAGTATATCCAGTGTGGCCAATTCAGTAGCAGTATCAATACCCAAGTTTCCCTGGTCGACTCGACCACGCCCCTGCAGGCTCGACTCAGCCAGTTTGCCCAGGGGTTGGGCCCAAACAGTTAAGATAGTCGATGGATTAACAATTCCAATCGACATACAATTCACGCACAAGAATAGCACTTCAATCATTCACTAGCAATTCATGACAATTTGGGTAGGGTACGATAAAGTACGTACCCGCTCAGGCAATCACATCTCAATCACTTATTCACAAGTCAATCACATAGTTTCACAACATTTCATTTACATAATACTTAAAACATGCATTGGAACACTCACAATAATATACCAAGCAGGAATCTATAATCATGTACAGTCAACAATAGCAACCAATTGTACAGTTGATGACGAGTATGATAAAGTACACACTCGCCTCATCACATTAATTTATAAGAGCATTTAATGTTCACAATTCACAAGTAATTCAAATAATCATGTAAGCCACATATTCAAGTAATCCAACTCATTAAGTTAATCAAGTAAACAAGCAATGGAACACTCACCAACCACAGCTTGCTTCACTTGTCCGTAACAGATATCTCCATTTCAAGCCAAGTTCTAGAATCACAAGTTTCATGCCAAACATTTCATCAAACACTTGATGTGCACAACCACTAGTTTGATATAAACATTTTATCAAACACTTGGTAGGCATCAAACTATCAAGCTCCTGTTTTCTAGTGTTTTGGTCATAACTGGAGATTTACTCATCGGATTAAGATGAATTTTTTACTGTTTCGAAGCTAAGCCATAGAGCTACAAATTTCATGCAGAGGTCGAACCTCAAATCAGACTTAATCAGGGTCAAAATTGACAAAAATAGAGACACCAGAAAACTGTAGGGTCAAAACAGGCTGACTGAACAGTTTCGGAAGAATGGCTATAACTCGGTGTAGAAAAATCAAAATCGAGCTCGTCAATAGTGCTTAAAACTAGATTCATAGATCTTTCCAACAGAATAAAGCTTAGACTCTAGTTCAATTCCTATAATCACCAGCAACTTTAGAAAGTTGGTTGAATATAAAGACTGTTAGCTGAAAGCAGGGTAATGGGGCAGTCAGGGGTATTTTGGTCATTTCACATGTTACAGTACTCCAATTGATTTGAAAATTTATGAGTAGAAAGTTCACTCAATCCACTACAACTTTCATGTTTTGTGTAAGAGCCACTTTAGCCTTTATCATAGAGGAATTTGTAGGTCAATTTAACAAAACATGAAGTAATATATCAAACACTTGGTATGCAATCTAACAAACCTACCTCTAAAGATGCTACTATTAGAAACCTTTCCAAGCAATCTTTATTTTAAGCTTCTAAAAGCCTCAAACACCAATTAAACATTCATTAACCTTCATTCCAACATCATCAAGCTAGGGTTTAAAAGAGTTTACCTTGCACCAAAACTAGGAAAGAAGTCCTTTCAAGTTGGCTAAAATTCCTTCTACCAAGCTTGAAGTATGGTTGATGATTAACTAGGTGATCTCTCTTTTGTTTTCTCATTAGCTAAGCATGAAATCAAAGCTAAAGCTTTGGAGTTTCTCTCTCTCTTTTTCCTCTCTTGAAGTCGGCCAAAGTGAAGAATGAAGATGAGGATTTTTGTGTTAGAAATGAAGCTTTAAAAGTTGGAAGAAATTGGTCAAGTTTTTGCTATTGGAGCAAGTGGCCACTTTTCATTCCATTTCATCTCATGACTCACTACTAGATTTTTCTCCTACACTCTATTTCGCATAAATGTCTCTTTTGTGTTATCAAAATGCTCTACAACCCCACAACTTATTAAAATTATGGTAACCTACTAGGAAATTTTAACCTATCAACTTGTAAAGAATTACTTGTGAAAGAAATAAAACAACATTGCATGCAAGTTAATTTGGATGGTAGAAAACAATTAAAAGTTTGGGGTGTTACAATAGTTCTTGCGGTTTCAACAAGAATCCTATTGTTTCTTTCAACAACACCATCTTGTTGGGGGGGTTTTTACAATTGAAAACTCATGAGTTATTCCATTATGATCACAAAATTTCGAAAAGCCACAATACTTAAATTTCAAACCATTATCACTTCTTATTTTAACAATGTTTAAGCCAAGCAAATTTTGAACTTTTTCAAACAAGGAAACGAAATTTTTGAAAGTATCATCTTTATGAGCAAGAAAAACTACCCAAGTGTGTCTAGAATAATCATCAACAATCACAAGACAACATCTCTTACCACCCAAACTAGCAATTTGTGTAGGACCAAACAAGTCAAGATGTAAAAGTTCCAATGGTCTAGATGTAGAAACACACTTTTTAAGTTTAAAAGAAACTTTGGTTTGTTTACCAAATTGACAAGTATCACAAACTTTATCTTTTTCAAATTTAATTTTAGGCAAGCCTCTAATAAGTTCCTTTTTGGAAATTTCATTTAACAAGTCCACATTGAAATGACAAAATCTTCTATGCCACAACCAAGGATCTTCATTTGAAATTCTAAGACATTGAAAGTTAGAAGAATTGATTTTCTCAAGAATAACAACATAAATGTCATTGAACCATTTTCTTTTGAAAATAATATTAAAATTTGAATCAAGAACTAAGCATTCATGTTTTTTGAATAAAACAAACAAGTCTCTATCACATAGTTGACTAACACTTAGCAAATTATAGCCTAAGTTATCAACCAAAAGAATATTATGGACAAATGTTTTACCATTCTTACCAACATCTCTTACTCCAATTGTTTTGGCTTTCATGTCATCTCCAAATGTCACTTTTCCACTTGATTTTGACTTGAGCTTAACGAATTGTGATGAATCACCGGTCATGTGTCTTGAACATCCACTATCTATGACCCATTTTGATTCTTTCATGATTTTCTCCGTATTCACCTACACAAGAGATAAAAAGATTTGGTACCCTTTAATTTTTGGATCCTTGATAGTTAGTATCATGTCTAACTAACCACATACTTTTCATCCCTCTTTTCATGTTTTTCCTCATATAATAATTATACTTCATGTGACCTTCTTGACAACAAAAATTGCACATAATAGGGTGGTTGTTTACATGAATTGATTTAATAAATCTTACTTCTCTTTTTCTATGAATTGTGAATTCATTTGCACTAAAAGTTAACTTTCTTTCATAGGCATCAAAATGAGGTCTCAATTCATTTCTTGGAAAATAGTTTTGTTTCTTATGTTTAAGAATCTCATCTAAACTATTCATTCTTCTTTTCAAATCACCTTGTTTTTCTTTAAGCATATCACAAAGACTTGCTTTTTTATCAAACTCATGTTGTAAATCAATTTCGGTTCTTATCAAATAATCATTATCAACTTTTAGCTTGTTGTTTTCTTGAAACAGTTTTGCATTATCTTGTAGAAGAAAAGTAATTTTCTGTTTTAACTCCTTATTTCAAGCATAAGATTCTTTCAAGCTATCATACAAGTTTTCAACAAATGATTCAAGATCATCATCTCCGTCATCACTTTCAGATTGAGGGTCACAAGATGTTACCTAATTATCTCCAATTGCCATGAAAGCAATTTGTGTAGATTCTTCTTCCTTCTCAACTTCACCTTCGAATTGCACTCATTCCATGTGATTTGGAAGTTGTTGAATCTTGGTTTTCTTTCATTCTTTACTTCTTTCTTCTTCTTCATTGGACATTCATTTGCATAATGTCCAAACTGACCGCATTCAAAGCATTTGTCCCCTTGCTTTTTGTTAGCATCTTGTCTTCCTTTGTATCTGTATTGAGGAATTGATTGGAGTTTTGATTGCTAGGTTCTCCTTTTCTGAATCTCCTTTTGTTGAGGATTGTTTTGAAGCTTTTTGTGATGAGAGTAAGATCACTATCATCACTATCCATTTCTTCATCATCCAATGAGGCCGAATCATCCTCATCTTGAGATGCCTTTAGAGCAATGCTTCTTTTTACCCTTGCATCTTCTTCATCTTGCACTTTGCTTTTAACCTTCAATTCATAAGATGTTAAAGAGTTTATAAGAGATTCAATGGACATTGAATTCAAATCCTTTGCCTCTTCAATGGCAGTCACTTTACTTTCCCATTCTTTAGGTAAAGCATTCAAAATTTTTCTATTTTTCTCTCCTAGTGTATATTCTTTGTCCAACACTTCTAAATCTTTAATGAGATCATTAAATCTATAATACATTTTATTAAAATTTTCATGAGGCTTCATTTTAAATGATTCATACTTAGTGACCAAGATAGATTTCTTTTGTTCCCTAACATCTTCACTCCCTTCATGAATTTCCCTCAATTTATCCCAAATTTCCTTGGCTGATTTACAACCTTTAACTCTAATAGATTCATTTCAGTCTAAAGCACTATATAAGACATTCATAATTTTAGCATTTGAAGTGAGATTAGCTCTATCTTCACGAGTTAATTCATTTTTGGTTTTTGGTCTAGTAACATGAGTAATAGCATCTTCTATAGTGGCAGTATATGGACCTTCATTAACAATGAATCACAAGTCAATATCAATTGATTGTAAGAAAATAATCATTCGTTCCTTCCAACTTACGTAGTTTGATCCATTAAACATTGGTGGTCTAGTTACCGATTGTCCTTCTACAAACATAACATTATTGGTTGTCATTTTACTCTAAGCGGTTAATCTTGATCCTAGAGACCAAACTCTGATACCAATTGTAAGGCCCAAAGACAACCTAAGAGGGGGGGTGAATTAGGTTGATTAAAAGTAATCAAATTATGACACCTTTCTTTCACACCTAGAAATTTACCCTCTTAACTAAGTGATCACACAATGAGTTAGTCAATGAAGGAGCAATAGTATACAAAAAGATAGAAAATATAAGCAATGTAAGAATTGTAAATTAAACTATAAGAGAGATGAGAATTCGCAAACCAATTGTCTACCAAGCTCCTCTTGAGCTTGAAAACTAATTCTTGACAAAAGTTACTTCAAATTGATGAATTACAAACAATATCGTGTACAATGGAAGGCTCATTTCCTCCTTGCCCCAAGCAGCAATCGGTCAAGTTAGGAAGTTTTACAATCACATGGTATAACCCTCTCAAAACTACACTATTGAAGAATTCAATCACAAGTGAAAAGCTTACTAACCAATTCACACTTCAAGAAGTACAAATCTTACTTGGAGAGTATTTTCTAGTTCAAATCACTTTTAAGAACTTGTATTCTAAGTGTACAAAAGTTGCTAATGTTATTTAGACTTAGGACTATTTAAAGGGGATCAAAAAGAGCATAATAAAAGCTGTCAACGGATAGAAGGCAATTGAAGAGTCAACTAGCCGTTGGAGGTATCGGACGTCCGGTACAATATTTTGCATCTAGAGCCATCGTCCTAAAGGTTGTCTCAATGTTTATCAAACGGCCGATACATTTTCTGCATCCAGTGTAGTCTGCGTCCGACACTGGTCAGAGACCTTGAAATATTTCTTGAATTCGATCGGACGTCTAGTGATGATGATATGCATCCGATACAAGTATCCGATACTCCCCCTGTCTATCGGACGTCCGGTACTTAGATTTCAGTGTCCGATGGAGGTTCTTCTAAGAGTTTTCAACCATTATCGGACGTCCGGTACAAGCTACCGAGCGTCCGACACAGTTGATATTCTTTTGCTTCTTTTTTATTGAGTCTTTCATTTGCCACCATTTGCACCAATGATCTAAGTTGTCATATTTCTCAATTGGAAAACATTAGTTTGAATTATCCAATTGTTTTGTAAACATCAAAATCCGGGATCAAGATTTACAGTGATGCAGTAGCTTGGAAATCAGCCAAACAGACAATCATTACTAGGTCAACTATGGAATCAGAATTTATAACTGTAGAGTTGACTAGTTCTGAGGTTGATTGGCTAAGGAATTTCTTAACTAGTATTCCTTCAACTACGGATATGTTGCCTCCAGTATCCATATACTATGATTGTAAAATGGCTATTTCTATTGCCAAAAATAAATCTTATAATTATAAAAGTTGACACATGAGATTGAGACATGATGTCGTAAAGTAGCTGTTTAGAGATGAAATTATTTTCATTGATTTTGTGAAGTAAGAGTTAAATTTGGCTGATCCTCTAACTAAATCTATAGGAAGGAAATTAATTCTTCAAACGATAAGGGAGATGGGGTTTAGTCCAACGGTTATTAATAGAGATAGTAACCCAACCTATGTGATTGGTGATCTCATGAAGTAGGTTCATATGGGTAATAACAAGTCGATATTCACTGTGAAACACTTGAAATTTAAGTCCCTTCTTAGATAAGTACTTTAACTTATAGTAATTTGAGGTTGAGTTTAAATACTCTTAATAAATTTATATCCCTTTAGGGAGGTATATTTAGAGTAGTATACACTTGATGAATTCACCTATATAAGAGTGAAGTGAGACCGCTCCTATAAGATTTTTTGACTGAATTTTTAGAGCTCCCATGAATAACCAGGTAGGCGCATGGCCTAAATGCTCAAAATCGCATTGAGCAGCAAATTATGGATTACAATGTGATTGATAAGAATTTTGTCATACAATAAGAATTATTGGTTCATAGAAATTCATATTTTATCAATAATTCTGTAGGACATATTTTATCAATTTAATTTTGGTTTGTAGTCCAAAAGACACCAAACTAATTACATTGAACTTGAACATATCTAGCCAAAATTTTTTTTTACTCTTTTGTTCAAAATCTTTTAAAATTGGCGGGAGATTGTTGTAAATAAATATATTTCAAAAGATTTTTGTCCCACATTGAAAAATGAAAGAAACCTTTTATTTGTTTATAATGCTTGACTCTTTATCGGTCTATGATGAGTTGAGAACTAACGTGGACTTGCGCGCATGAGGGAAAAGTTGAGTTGGGCTAATCTAGTTCAAATTGATGGATTTGCATCCCTCTATGCTTGGGTTAAAGCACCGCCCAGTTTGGTTTTGCTTTTGCATGAAAAAAAGAATTTAATTTACCTAGATAAAAGTTGGACTGAGTCATTTACTTCAAACATATTTTCTGTTTGATTGAGTTTGATAGAGTCCAAATTCATTCATCAAAGCTTGCGAGGACATTGAGTGGATAAAACTTTATTTTTGCCTACCTAAACTTTAGCAACGTTATGCAAAACCACATTGTCTAAACTTTAGCAACGTTAGCTCGATATTTCAGAGGAAATATGCAGCGACCTTTATTTTAAGATAAATCCTTATCTTTTTTTCCTATCTTTAACGTTAGAGTCTAACGGTTCTTTCCTTAAACTCTTCCTATAAATACCAGGTCTTTAGTTTCCTATTTGCACCACTAGACTTTCCAAAAAGTTATTCTCTCTTTCTCTTACTCTCTGCCCATTATTTTTCTCCTTCTCTTTGTTGGATATACTACAACTTGCTCTTCCTCTTCCTTCTTGAAAGAAAGAAGAAGGCTTATTTAATTTTGAAAAATATTTCACCGCTCTAAAATAGTTTTTTTAGAACAGTGCTATTTAGCATGATTCAAACGTGTCTGTATTTCTTATTTCAGTTACTAGTGTTAGTATTGTTAGGCATTTTTCCAACAACAAGTAATAAAAGTTGTGTTTTTATATATTTTGCATTAGTGTGCACATTTGGTCTTTCAATGTCTACCATTATTATATTTATATTAAGGGTTGCATTGTACTGTGCAATTGCTACTAGCAAATACACACATTTAGGAATCCACCGGTACTGAGTAGTCTCTAGTAAGTTCTTGAGGGATCAAGGGCTTTTATAATTACCAATGAGAGCTGCATGCACTACAGATGCTAGCTCAATAAATATAGATACTAAAACAACAAATGCAAATACTAAAATAACAACGTGTAAAAACACTAACTTTTTCTTTTTACGTGTTAAAATTTGTGCGCAAAATTTAATCCCGACGATCCAAATCCACATATATCAATCTCTCACCCTGAATTATTCTCTACAATTAAGACTTTGACTGTAAAGAATTTGGATCTATTTTTTAGTTCAAGCCCAGTTTGAGCTAGATGTACCAAAAAAAAAAAAAAGGAAAAGAACGAGCGTTGCTAAACAACTTATATCTTAATCATACTCATAATTTTTCAAGCACCTGAGTATTTTCCGTTCAGTTACTTGTTTATTAAGTAGTACTTTGACGGTTAATGAGCAGACTTTGTTGACCACATTAAATTATGAACCTAATTATGACAAAGTTATATTATAAGCTGCAAATTCCTTAATAATTCAGAATCAGTATCAGCTTCAAAATTGCTGACTACTAATTTATTAGAAAAAATTATGCTTCTAATAATTCAGAATGCGGTATTTAGCAACCTATATAACCTTTCACAACTCAATAAACTTGGTCCATTTGTTGTGTTTGTTTTGTTTTTCCCTTTCCCTCCCCACCTCCGAGAGGGCAAAATTGGTCCAGCTTGATCGATTCACCAAACCTGAGCGTTTCTTATTTTAATGACTGTAGGGTCCCATGTCCAACTTGCAAGCCGCAACGCCACATGCCAACGGGATCATAAGTGGCGGCAAATAAAGCCCTTAACTATCGGAGCAAATGGAAGAATTTTGGGAGCAGAAAAGGCCAAGTAATGGTTGTGCATTTCACGTATAAAAATAGGTTTAATTAACAATTTGCACCCATAAACTATTACTGTTTTGCAATTTGTCTTGAAATACTAATTGTAGTACTTAAAGTTTTTGTAATATCAATTTGTAACACATTATTCAATGCTAATGATAAAGAACAGCCCATGTATATGTACCAAATATAGAAAATATTTTTGTAGAGTTTTATCTTTTTTATGAAAATTTATTTTACATTTTTGTTATGAATATTAGAACTTTATTGAAATACCTTTTTGTGTAAGTAGATGGTTAGTATTCGGAATTAGTTTGTTATTATTTAATAGATAACGCACTTATGTAAGAATTGTAAAAGGTTAGGAATAAACAATTGCAGAAATTTAGATAACATGCTGCTGAGAAATGAGCAACAGTACATTTATTGTAAAATTGTGATGATAAATACGTGTGTTGTTGTGAATATACTCGTATTTATCTTCAGCATGGGAATTTTTCTTCGGCATGAGAATTTTTTTTTCTTTTTGTTACTTAAAATTGTTTGGGATCATTTTACCTTTCTAATTAAGGAAACATTAGGAAGTCTTAAGAGTGAGCATTATGTGGTAATTTCTCCCGTTTCATATATTTTGTAGATTGTTTGAAAATCAATAAATTTCAATAGCTACTTGTGATGAGAAAGACTTTACAACTATAGTCACTGTGAAAAATTTCATTATTATTATTTATTTTAATTAGTATGTTATTGCTTGAATTCACTAAGGGTAAACTAAAACAAGGTAAATTTGAGTTACATGATAACTTCAGGAGAGGAGTGGATTAGTGGTTCAGTGGGGCCTAGGTTAAAGGTTGACTTGCATGTGCGATCAGACATGCTTAACAGATTTCGAGTGCTACATCCGCGTTGCTGCAGAGCAGTACCAGGACGGAACACCGCATCTCCACTGCTTGCTACAGTTCTCCGGCAAGTTCAGAACGAGAAACCAGAGGTTCTTCGACATTTCTCTCTTTCATCCCAACGTACAGGGTGCGAGGAATTCATCCGCAGTTAGGGATTACATCTCCAAGTATGGAGATTTCACAGAGTGGGGGACCTTCCGGTCCGATGGTCAGACCAGACAAGCCGACCATAGGGATGAGGTATATGCCGCTGCATTAGCCTCAGAGGATAAACGAATAGCTCTGGACATCATCAAGAAGGGCGATCCTCGATCCTTGGTTATACATTATGATCGGATGTCCAGCAATCTCGATCGCATCTTTTCGAAGCCATCTGATCCGTACCAGAGCAACTTTCCCAATTTCCAGAATGTTCCATAGGTTCTGACCCAATGGGCCGCGGAGAATGTATGTGGGCCTGAGAATAGGCCACATAGGCCCAAATCCATAATAATTGAAGGTCCAAGTAGAACAGGGAAGACTTGTTGGGCCAGAAGCCTCAATACACATGCAATTGATGGGAGGAGGGATCCAGGCCACTATATCACCAACCATGGGTATGTCCACATCTAACAGAGGCCTTTTGGAGGGGTGTTGGGCTTTTTGACCTGTGGGTTTGGGCTCTGTACTTGTTGTGAGTTATAACCCCACCTCCAGGAACAAAATTCCACGACCTTCAGGGTAGCTAACTGTGGGACAATATCGGTCAGGGGTGTTACATAAATACTATATATGATGTATTTAAGTATATATCACATTCACTAATAAATCAATAGCTCATCGCTTATTTTGTGAGCAAGTTTTACTTAGAAAATTCAGTGTCATTTAATTAATTCAAATATTCTATTTTTAGTTATCAAATGCTCCTAAATATGTTAAGATTTGAATTCATTAAATTTAAGTATTCAATTGGGCCATCAAACAGGACCTCAATTTTAGCACAGAACATGAGCAGTTTGTGAATGTGCACATCAAATCTTCTGTCTCCACTATTTCCAACACCATAACCTATTATGTGACAATGCATCCAATAGTTTCTAATTTTCTTATAAACTTAAAGGACTCAAAACATTATTGGTTCTAGTCACTTCTTTAGTCATTTAGTAGAACCAAAATTTTCATTTTTCACTCCTTAAAGAATAAACGGACTCTTAATGCCAATTTATTTCCACTTTTCTATTTCTTTTTTGGTCAAAAGTAACAACCACAAAAATTTCTATCTATGTCTATTTTTTTAAGTACAGAATAACAATATCTCTCAAAAAAAAAAAAAAGGAGAAAAAAGACATTCTTTCATTATGTGGGTGTGATGTTCTCTCAACCCTTTATTAATTGATCCTCTATTGGAACATTTTTTTTCCATTTCTTTTTCTGGGGATATTGTCGTTCACTTCTTAAAAAAAAGACAAAAATGGAGATTTTTGTAGCTGTTACTTTTGACCAAAAAGAAATAGAAAAGTGGAAATAAATTGGCATTAAGAGGGTGTGACGATCCTACCTCCTCCTAGGGCGTACCCTAAGAATTGGTGGGCCTTGTCCAATTCTCATCGGGACTCAAATACAAATCACAAGCCAAATCTTAAAAGTGAGTACAATCCATCAAAATAAGAGTTACAACTCTAATCAATGATATTAAGAACCGACCTCAATCGAGATTCACAAGCCATCTAACAAATCCATCTCAAAGAACAATACGAGGTTTAAACTTACAAGAACCAAGTTTCAACCTTATAACCCAAAAGAAAACTAAGGAGGCAATCTATTACACTTAATTTAGAAGACTTAGATTAAATCTCGGTCCTCAAAACCCTTGTCCACAAGCTTGCCCCTATTAAGGAAAACAAACTAAAGAGTGAACTTTCGCTCAATGAGCCCCAAGAAAACATGTAACCAACAAGGTATCATATAAGTCTCAAGAATTGTAGCCCAAAACAAGATAAAATATACACATTTCAAGAAAATGGTAACATGATCAAATAAAAGGATACAGAGATCCCAAGAGCTAGCTCAAATCACTTGATCAAGATTCAATTTTCCCGTTGACACTCCGTCAACTTTATCCAAAATTATCAACAAGTAAAACACCACTTCATGCCATTCTCTCACCACCACATATCCCCCTACTGGGCCCACACACCAAAATCAAGATAGGTGATACTCGAGTACATCGTTCAAGTACAAGTTCAAAATTGAATCCAAATTCATGATTCAAGTGTTATGATTTCATGTTTCAAGACCCAAGATTCGTTGATCGCCTCGACCGAGCCCTTGCTGGCTCGATTTGACCAACTAGCCAATGGTTGGGATCCCAGGCAAGCAATTCAAGTACAAGACATTCAATTCATAAGATTCATGTAAACAAAATTCTAGTCAAGATATGAGGTCAAGGGCGACAAGTACCCTCTTGCCCATCCAATAGCAATTCGAGTACAAGTATGAAATTTCATGGAGACAAGTTGTTCAAGCAAGCAAGTTCATCAATCAAACATACACAAGCACTTGGAACACTCACCGCTTAGCAAAGTTTAATTGTCCAACCCTAGTACTCCTTCAAGTTCACTTTCATGTCTTAAAAGCAAATGAAGAGGATACGATAAGGCTTAATACCCAAGCCAAAACAAATAAGGCAATATTCACATTCCAAAATTTATTTAAGAAGCCCCAAGAATTCTCTCAAAATTTCAGATTTTTTCACTCCACAAGTCCTTAAAAAACTCATGATTTCTAGTTTGATTCAAGCGAAAAATTCATGTCTATGCTAGATCAATGTTTCAAGTAAAATGTTCCGTAAGAAGGTTTCATTTTCATCCACAATTTAGGCATTAAACAACCCAAAATAGTTTTGTTCATGGTTAGAAAATATTTTTTTTGGTCAACAAATAGTGGCAAAGTGAGGTTTTCACCTCTCAAAACCCATCATTTCTCACCCAAATTCATCGCCCATTTTAGGGTTAAGACAATATCAAGAATATAGAGCAATACTACCAAAAATTTGCTACACGAAACAAAGGAAACAAGGGCAAAATAGTCCCTCATTCTCAGCTCTGCTGGAGCATTTTTCCAGCAATGGAAACAGGAAAAAAAATGCTGATTTAACCTTCTAAAACTCAAAATTTTGGCTCTAATCCAACCTACACTTGTTGTTTGAAGTCCCATAGGGTGTTTTGAGCAAAGTTTAGCTTCATATCAACATGAAATTTGAAAACCAAGCTGAAAACTTCTCTCCCCTATTCGGCTCTTCAAAACAGATTTTTCCCAAAGTTTCTCAAACATTAACCCAACAAATCTCTCAAATTCCAACCAACACGTCCAAGGCACATCCATAAGGGTTAATCTCTACCATATTGTGAAGCATTTAGCCAAGAATTTCAACAAGGAAAGGCACTAAAATTCCATATAGAAATTAAATCCTAAGTTGGCATCTTCAAGATTCAAGCACCAATAGGACAAATCCACCATTTAATCTTGTCATCAAGCCCACAAAATCAACTTTTCTATCATGAGGAAAGAAAAGATGTAGTCTTAGCATGGTTAGCTCTCTTGTTCCAAGTAAACCAAGTTGAAAATCAAGTCACAAACTCCTCCAAACCCCCTTCCTTCCAAGCTTAAGTGAGAGGTTGATGTTGTGAAGAAATCTTCCTTTGATGGCTCACAAGTTTTCAAGCAAGAACCAAGCTTGGAAAATGGAGTCTTCTTCTTTTTTTTTTTTTCTCTCTTCCTTTCCCCTCTCTAAGTCTTAGCCTCCCCCCTCTCCTTTTACCAAGGAAAATGAAGTTGTTTGAAAACAATGTGGTGTGTTGGAGAAGATTGGTAGGTGGGAGTTAGAATGCTTAGTCGGGGTTATGCCACTTGTCAAAATTGTGTGGTGAGTTCCTTCCAAGTCCCTTAATTCTTCACTTATCACTTACTAACCTTAATTCCCAAAATTCCTTTTCTCTAAAACCCCACTTTTCACCAATATTTCATCATACACTTCACTAAAATTCACATTTACCCCTCTTATGAATGCTCACATGCAACAAGTAATAAAATCGTTAAGACTAAAAATCATTATCAAATCTTTAAACAAGTAAATAAGTAAATGAGTAAATAAGATACAGTTCAGTTAGATTGAGTAAAAAATGAAATAGTTTATTTATTTATTTATTATTACTATATATATATATAGTGGTCCTTATACCCTCTCATTCTTAAAAGAATTTTGTTCTCGAAATTCTCACCCTGATTTGTAAATAACTCAGGATGTTTCCTTTGCATTTCTTCCTCCACTTCCCAAGTTGCTTCTTCTATTTCATGGTTTTTCCAGAGGATTTTAACCAAGGGAATCTACTTGTTCCTTAATTCCTTCACTCTTCGATCTAGGATTTGCATTGGTCGTTCTTCGTAGGTCAAGGACTCATTAATTTCAACATCTTCTGGTTGGAGCACATGGGTCAGATCTGGGTCATATTTATTAAGCAATGAGACATGGAAAACATCATGGATCCTATAAGTTCGCTAGTAACTCCAATCGATAAGCTAACTTTCATACTCATTGGAGAATTGTAAAGGGTCCATGTATCTCAGTTTAAACTTCTTTCCCTTGCCTCTCGTGACACTTCTTAGTGGTGTTTAAGGAATACTCGATCTTCAATTTTAAATTCCAAGTCTTTTCTCAGGTTATCTACATAACTCTTTTGTCGATGTTAGGCCGCTTGAATTTTTTGATGTATCAACTTCACCTTCTCATAAGTTTATTCAACTCATGGCACTGTTGAAGGGTCTAAGATTCTCCTTTCTCTCGCTTCATTCCAATAAATCGGTGATCGGCACTTCCTCCCATAGAGAGCTTCATACGGAGCCATTTGGATAGACAAGTGATAAATATTATTGTAAGCAAACTCAACCAAAGTCATGTGTTGAACCCAACTTCCACCAAAATCCATGATACACGACCTTAACATATCCTCAAGGGTCTGGATGGTCCTCTTTGATTGCCCATCTGTTTGCGGATGATAAATAGTACTAAAACTCAATTTGGTCCCTAAAGTCTCTTGCAACTTTTGCGAGAATCGAGATACAAATTGAGGATCTCTATTCGACACTATACTCACTAGTAACCCATGTAACCTCACAATCTCATCCAAGTATAGAGCTAGTTTCTCTAAGGAATACGTCATGTTGACTGGTAAAAATGAGCTGACTTAGTCAATCGATCAACTATCACCCAAACTGTATCATGGCCTTTTTGAGTCCGTGGCAATCCCGATACAAAGTCTATAGTGATGTGCTCCTATTTCCACTCTGGTATCTCTAAGGCTTTTAACAATTCTAAGGGTTTTTGGTGTTTGGCTTTAACTTTTTGACAAACGAGGCAAGTCTGAACAAATTGGGCGATCTTCTTTTTCATATTATCCCACCAATACAATCCCTTTAGATCATGGTACATTTTACTACCCAGGGTGCACTATATACTTGGATTGATGAGTCTCCTCCAAAATTTCTCTTTTCAACTCCTCATTCTTTGGCAGCACTATCCGATTTCATAACTTTAAAATCCCATCGGGTCCCACCTTAAAATCCTGTAGCTCTCCTTTTTGGACTTTCTCTAACCACTTTTGCACCAAGGTTCCTTTTCCTGAGCTTCTTTAATATGATCTAACAATGTAGACCTTACTATGATGTTCCCAAAGATCACTTTTATCGCTCAAGACGGGGGTTTCATTCACTGACTTTCTCCAACAACTCCCATTCCTTAACCATTAAACTAACTACTTGAGCCTTTCGACTTAGAGCATCTACCACCACATTAGGCTTTCTAGGGTGGTAATTTATTGTACATTCATAATCCTTCAAAAACTCTCTCCACTGTCTTTGCCTTAAATTTAGTTCCTTTAGGGAGAATAGGTATGTAAGACTCTTATGGTCGGTGAATACCTCAAAAATCACCCCATGCAAATAATGTCGCCATTTCTTCAAGACAAACACTATAGCAGCTAGTTCTAAATCATAAGTAGGGTAATTTTGTTTATGGGGTTTCAACTTTTGAAAGGCATAGACAATCACATTCACAATTTGCATCAATACACACCCTGAACCTTTTCTCAAGGCATCCGTATATACTATAAAACTATCCTTCCCATTAGGTAACACTAAGACTGGTGCTGAGGTCAACCACTTTTTAAGTTCTTGGAAACTGGCCTCATATCTAGTGTCTCAGACAAATCTATCCTGCATCTTAGTCAACTCAGTCAATGGTCCGGCAATCTTAGAGAAATCCTAGATAAATCAATGGTAATACCCTACCAAACCCAAGAAACTATGAACCTCAGTCGGATTTTCTAGATATTTCCATTTAGCAACAGCTTCTTCGTTAGTCGGATCTACAGTGATTCCATATTTAGAGGTTGTATGCCCTAGAAAAGATATCTTCTCCAACCAGAACTCACATTTACTGAATTTAGCATACAACCGATGATCTCTTAGGGTTTGCAAAACTATCCTTAGATGTTGCTCACGCTCCTCACGAGTCTTGGAATAAACCAGAATATCGTCAATGAACACCACTACAAATTGATCCAAATAGGGTTTAAAGATTCGGTGCATTAAGTCCATAAAGGTTGCTGGGGCATTAGTCAATCCGAAAGGCATCACTGTAAACTCGAAATACCCATATCTTGAATTAAAAGCAGTCTTAGGCACATTCTCCTTCTTGATCCTTAATTGGTAGTACCTTTATCTAAGATCCTAGTTTAGAAAACACAATGGCTCCTTGTAATTGATCGAACAGTTCATCAATTTGTTGGTAAAGAATACTTATTCTTAATTGTGACATCATTCAAGTCTCGATAATTTATACATAAGGTTAGAATTCCATCATTCTTCTTAATAAATAGTACTAGAGCTCTCCACAGAGATTCACTCTCTTGAATAAAACCTCATTCCAACAAATCTTGCAATTGTAGCTTCAACTCCTTCAATT
Organism: Gardenia jasminoides; assembly: GCA_013103745.1. Taxonomy (NCBI): domain Eukaryota; kingdom Viridiplantae; phylum Streptophyta; class Magnoliopsida; order Gentianales; family Rubiaceae; genus Gardenia; species Gardenia jasminoides. Next base: position 25,534,932 of record CM023095.1, read on the forward strand.
CAGTGGGTGCCATTCTATAGGGAGTTTTTGAGATGGGCGCGGTCCCAGGTAGCAACTCAATCTTAAACTCTATCTCTCTTTCTAGTGGTAATGACACTAACTCATTAGGATAAGCATTCGAATATTCTCTGACCACTGGCACATATTTGATTTTCATCTTATCTCCCCAGGTGTTAATTAAAAGGCTAAGTATCCTTGGGGTCCTTTACTCAACAATTTCCTAATTTGAATCCTCGAAATGAGAGCAGACAAGACTAACTTACCCCTCATGTCTAACCTTTTAAGGTTGCCTCCCTAGGTACATGAAACTCAACCACTTTTGTTCTATAATCCAACTGAGTGTGGTTATCAAGCTATCCAATCCATCCCTATGATAACGTCGTACCCTTTGATATTTAAACTTTTGAATCTACCAAAAATTTCCACTCTCCAACCCAAATTTCACAATTCTTGTAGATAGTATTAGTGACTAAACGCTGGTCACCGGTAGGTGTTCTAACTTCCAAATCATAAGGCAACTTATTAGGTTTCACATCAATTCCACACATAAAGACAGGATTTACAAATGAATGAGTAGTTCCAAGATCTATCAAAATCTTAGCCAAGCGATGGAAAATAGGGATCATACCTTCGACAACCTTAAACAAATCAAGAATTTGGTGTTGGTCTATGGTCCTTACTAGCACTCTCGGCCTGTTTCCTCCCATGCTCGATGGCCTAGGGTAAGTCCTTTCAGACTGTTGAACTCCATTCTCCTCTCGTGCCAAGTTTGGGCAACTAGATATTCGGTGCTCGGTACTTTCACAGCATAAACACTTTTGTCCCTTCTTCCAACACTCATCCTCAGTGTGATTAGGTTTCCTACAGAATCCACAAGTTACATGAGGAGTCCATGCTTGACCTCCTTGTGAGATGTTTCTTTGTTGTCATCGCCCACTTTGGGTTCCTTTAGATGGGGCTGCCCTCGGCGTCCCAGGAATTCTCACTCCTCCGGTTCCTCCCCAATCTTAGGTGATGGTGGTGCACTCTTATCAGCTTGCCTCAAATTGGTACTCGGTGCACCCTTTTTAGCATGAAAAGCTTTTACTTGTGATCTTGTAGCTTCAACCCTTTGGGCTTTCTCAAGGGCTTCCCTAAAAGTAGTTATTTGAGCAGTCATTAATCCTTCTTGAATTTCCATGTTCAAACCTTGTACATAATGCCTGATCCTTTTCTACTCTGTCACTACTAATTCAATGGCGAACTTGGATAACTTAGTGAATTGGGTTTCATACTCAGCAAAACTTTGAGCTCCCTGACGAAGTCTTATACATTCATCCTCTCTCTCTTGAATCAAAGGGGAAAGGAATTTCTCATAGAATCCCCAAGTGAAACTTATCTAGGTCCTAGAGGTTTGTTTCCTATTCCACCTAACTAGTATTATGTTCAACCAAAATCATGTGGCTCCCTCAAATTGAAAAGTGGCAAAATTCACTTGCCTTTTCTCCGAATAATTCAAAACTGCAAAAATATCCATCATCTTTACTTCGGCTACTTTGGGATCAGGTCCATCAAAGAACTTAGGGGGAAAAATTTTTTGGAACGTTCGAGGGCTCTATCCTCTCCTCCTTCAGGGTTCTTAGGGTTTTTAGATTGATTATTAGGGTTTTGACCCTGACAATCCATTAGCTGTGCTAACAAGTTGGTCATACGATTAATGGCCATAGCCACTTGGCCTCCAGCTCTGGCCACCAGTCCCTGATTTTGATCACCAACTGATTCTCGGTCACTCTCTTCAGTCCATACCTACGGCCTAGTCCACGTCTTCTACCGTCCATACTTATAATAGGTCTAGATATATATATATATATATATATATATATATCTTAATTCATTATGCACCCTTGTCATGACACAACTTACTTAACTCATAATCCTACCATGTTTATGAGATTTTCCTTTTTTTTTTATACCTATGATTTGGATTGGACACCTTATGACTTTTGTATATCAAATTTGTGATAAGTTGTCAAGTAAAGAAACTACTAGCATATGCATTTGGTCCTTTTAAGTTTGGGGTAGCCAAACCTAATTATTTTTCATTTCACTTGCTATTAGACTTGGACGGAGGAAACAAAGGGGATTTGGGTGCGAGCGCTTGAAGTTACTTTGTTTAACTCGGTGAGTGTTCCATGCCTGTTTACTTGACCAACTTGATTAGTTGAGTTACTTGAGTGCTTGAATTACATAATTATTAGAACTCTTGTGATTTGTGGGCAAAGAATGCTATCTTAAGTTAATGTGATTGAGACAAATGCGTACTTTACCACACTTGATCTCTTCTGCTTGAAATTCTGCTTTTGACATTTGGATACATGTGAATTGATCTTTGACCTATACTTGATTTGTGAGTCGCTTGGAGGGTATCCCATCGACTAATTTGATTTGTTTGGATCTCCAAAACCTATTTTGTGAGTCAATTGATTCGAGCCAATACGGGCTTGGTCGAGAAAGATGACGAGCCTTAGGTTATGATATATAAATTTGGAAAATGGTATACTCGAGTATTACCTAAAATTTGATTTGTTGAGGTGTTCGGACCCAGTAAGGGGGTGAAACGTTGAACGGTATTTGGTGTTAAATGGGGATCTACTGACTTTGGTTCTGAACCTTAAATGTTGATGGAGAGTCAACGGATTGTGACGTGATCAAGGTACAGGGAAATTTGGCTTTTGAAAGCCATCAGTATCCTTTAATTGAATATGTTCGATTTATTTTGTGTTCTTTATTGTGATATTTGTTTATATAATAAATCCTAATTGTTTACTCAGTTGCATGTTTTAGGACCTCATTGAGCTTTTAACTTGCCCATTTTCCTTTGTTTTCCTTAACAGGAAAATTTCTTTGAGCATGGGGTTTGGAAGAACGTAGTATAGGATTTTGTACTACTTTTGTTTAAGGGCCGTTGTACTAGAAAACCCTACACTGCTTTATAAGCTTATCTTTTGCTTTTGTAGTCCTAACACCTTGTTAAATTTTAAGTTTGAAATATGGTTTGGAATTTATGTATTTACGTTGGTTTGAAATTTGAAATTAGTGAGTTTAGTTTAGTTTTCTTGGGTTGTTGGCCTTTCTTTAGCTATCGAGTCCTGACGAGAATTGGACAGACAGTTTGCTAATCCTTAGGGTAAGTCCCTAGGGAGAGGTGGGGTTGTCACAGTTGGTATCAGAATTTAGGTTAGAAATAGCCTGGGTAGATTAGAAGTTTTGACCTAAGTTTGTATAAGTTTTGATCTTAAGTCACTTAAGTTGAGAGTTGTGTTTGTCTTTGTAGGTCATGGAAGCAAACAGTGAAGAGGGTGGAAATGAGCCGCCTTGGAGATGCCTTTTGACTATTGACTTTGAGGTGAAATTAGGAGGACTGGTTCGATTTTGGAGCCCTGCTAGTTGGACTAGGTGATGTGATCATTGCCAGAACTACTTCTACCCTCATCATGTGGTTCTAGTAGTTTTGGACGAGAGGTGGTGATTAACTAATGCGAGTTTTCGGGACCAAACTGAGATGGAAAGGATAACAGGGATCATGATGATGCAAAGGGATAGAATCTAGGAACTTCAGGAGGCTATCTTAGAGGAGCAGGAGCGTACTGATGCTATGCGCCAATAGGTGCAAGTTGTGAACAAGCGCTTCATTAAAATATTAAGGGAAATAGGTGATTGAACTGAGGGTATCTTACATGAGTGTCAATCCTTATTGGGTGAAGTGGTGGACATCAATTTGGAGGACATAGATCGTCGCAAGAACATCCCTAGGAATGCAACGTCTTCTAGCTTTGTTGGGAATTAAGATAGGACGCCTGTGAGCGATCAACTATGTTTTGACTCATGAGAAGGGTAGTTAGGAAAAATCTTAGCCAACTTTTGTGTACTTTGGTATGGTTTTCCTAATGTACTTTTGTTATAAATCTGCTACTTTCCTAATGGGATTTCTTTTCTTTGTAATCTTTTTTGTTATGTAATATATTTTGCTATGTGATACATATGATTGGATTGTGTGTAAATATATGTGACATTCCCGCTTGTTATAATTTTATGTTTTACTTACGTATTGTTGCAATTTTCTTTTGAACATGCATTTTAATTTTTTTGTGCATTTTGACCCTAAACTTAGTAAAAATCAAATGGAGGATAGACGTCAGGGACAATGCCAAGGACATGGATCCAGACAACCCCAAGATCAAGGGGTTGATCATGAATCGGCCGCAGGAGATAATCACGAATGAAGGGTCGATGCTAACGAACAAGTAACCACAGCCATCCAACGTATGACTGACTTATTAGCACAAATAGTTGGTCAAAACCCTGGAAATCAACAAAGGAACCCTGGGAATCAAGTAGATGGAGAAGATAAGGCATTAGAGAGATTTCAAAAATTTTTCCCACCAAAGTTTCTTGGAGGACCAGACCCTGATATAGCTAAAGATGGATAGAGAAAATGGTTGACACTTTTGCCACTTTAAACTATATAGAAGAGAGACAAGTTACTTTTACCGTATTTCAGTTAAAGGGGGCAGCTCATGCTTGGTGGAATGTAATACAACTGAAGTGGGAGAGGAAGCAGACCCCGAGAACTTGAGTTAATTTAATGAGGGAGTTTAATGCTAAGTATTTTCCACCTTTGTTTTAGGAAAGGAGAGAGGATGAGTTTATTAAATTTCGTCAAGGTACTCAGAGTGTGATTGAATACAATACCCAATTCACTAGGCTTTCTAAGTTTGCACCTGACTTAGTGGCGACTGAGCAGAAGTGGACAAGGCATTTCATTCAATGGCTAAATGTTGAGATTCAAAAGGACTTGGCGGTAGCTCAAATCAATACCTTTAGTGAAGTTTCCGAGAAAGCTTAACGAGTTGAGATTGCAAGACTCCAAGTTAGAGCATTTCAGGATAGGAAACGAGGTGTGCCTGGTGATAATCAAGAACAAGTTGACAGAAATGTGCCGCCTCTTAAGTTTGGCCGAGTGGCAGGTGGAGTATGACTTCCGAGGACATCGAGAGGGGCCCCGTCGAAAGGAGCTCAAAGTGAGAGAAGATCACAGAGAGATGCCTCACAAGGAGGTTCTATATCAGTTTCTCATGTAAATTGTGGGTACTGCGGGAAACCAAACCATATAGAGGATAACTGTTAGAGGAAAGAGAGAAAATGATTGCACTATGGGAGCGTTGAGCATCAAATTTCGTCATGTCCTAATATGCCTCATGATTAGAGTGAAGCTCCATGGTGGGGTAAGCCAAACCCAAACCCTAGCCAATCAACTGTAGGTGGGAATAGATCTCAAGTCCCTGTTAGGGTTTATGCTTTGGATCAACACCAGATTCTCGAGTCATCTGAGATGGTTGAAGGTACGATCCCTGTATTCCATCGCTTCACTAAGATTTTGATCGATCCGGATGCAACCCATTCCTTTGTGAATGCTACTTTTATGTGTAATATTGATGTTAAATCTGCTAGACTACCCTATGATTTAGAAGTTAGTACGCCTACGGGTAATCAACGTCTAGTCACAAACACAATCTTTAGAAATTGTGAGATTTGGATAAGGGAGCAAAAATTGATGATAGATTTGTTAAGTTTGGATATCAACATGTACGACGTGATCATAGGAATAGATTGGATAGCTCACGACCATGCTCGGCTAGATTGTAGGACAAAAGTGGTGGAGTTTTGTATACCGGGAAAGGTGACTTTAAAGTTAGATGTGTGGGGTAGATTAGTCTCGTCTGCACTTATTTCTAGAATCCAGAATAGGAAATTATTGATTAAAGGGGCTCAAAGTTACCTAACTTTTCTAATTAACACCCCAGGGGATAAGGTAAAATTAGAAGATGTTCTAGTGGTTAATGAATTTTCGGAAGTGTTCCCTAATGAACTAGTGTTACCGCCAGAGAGGAAAATAGAATTTAAGATTGACCTGATACCTAGGATACCTCCTATATCAAGAACCCCGTATCGGATGGCACCTGCTGAGTTCAAAGAATTAAAATTACAATTGCAAGACTTATTAGAGTGATGGTTTATTCGAGAGAGCGAATCCACATGGAGAGCTCTAGTTTTATTTATGAAAAAGAAAGACGGTAGTTTGAGGTGTTGCATTGATTATCTTGGCTTGAATGATGTGATCGTAAATAATAAGTATTCTTTGCCACACATAGATGAGTTATTTGATCAATTGCAAGGGGCCGTAGTATTCTCTAAATTGGATCTTAGGCAGGGGTATTATCAGTTGCGAATCAAGAAGGAGGATATACCAAAAACTACTTTTAACTCTAGATATGGGAATTTTGAGTTTGCAGTGATGCCTTTTGGCTTAACTAATGCCCCAACTGCATTTATGGACTTGATGCACTGAGTCTTTAAATTCTATTTGGACCAATTTGTAGTGGTGCTCATTGATGATATTTAGGTATATTCTAAAACTCGAGAGGAACACGAGTAGCATTTAAAGATAGTTCTACAGACCCTAAGGGATCATTAATTGTATGTCAAATTCAGTAAATGTGAGTTTTGGTTAGAGCAAGTATCTTTTCTAGGACATGTGATTTCTAAGGAAGGAATTTTGATAGATCTAAAAAAGGTGGAGGCTGTTACTGAATGGAAGCAACCAGAAAACTCGATGAAGGTTCGTAGTTTCTTAGGTTTGGTAGGGTATTACCATCGGTTCATTAAGGATTTCTCGAAACTTTCAGGACCTTTAACTGATTTGACAAAGAAGTATGGAAACTTTGTTTGGAACTATAAGTGTGAAGCTAGTTTTCAAGAATTGAAGAAAAGATTGATTTTGGCACTGATTTTGGCACCAATTTTAACTTTACCTAATGGGAAGGATAGTTTCATCTTATATACTGATGCTTCTAGGGAAGGTTTAGGGTGTGTGCTAATACAAACAGAAGTGTGATTGCCTATGCCTCTAGAAAGTTAAAACCCCATGAACTAAACTACCCAATTCATGACTTGGAATTAGCAGCCGTTGTTTTTGTTTTAAAGAAGTGGAGATATTATTTGTATGGGGTAATTTTTGAAGTTTATACGGACCATAAATGTCTTAAGTACCTATTTTCTTAAAAGGAGTTAAATTTAAGACAGCGTCGATGGATGAAATTTTTGGAGGATTATGACTGCATGATTAATTACCATCCCAGAAAGACCAATGTAGTAGTAGACGCTTCAAGTCAAAAGGCTCAAGTAGCAGGGTTGATGATTAAAGATTGAGATATGTTAAAAAAGGTCTGTGAATGGAACCCTCATCTTGAACGCCAAAAGGTGGTGTTTGGAAATATCGCAGTAAAGTCCGCCTACTAGATCGTATCAAAGAGGTTCAGAAAGATGATCTTGCGGTACAAAAATGGAAGGAAAAGGTAGAAAAGGGAGAATTACCCAACTTCAATTTGAATCTCGAAGGAATTTTAAGATTTCGAATTCGAGTAATTGTGCCTAAGGACGAAACATTGAAAAACGAAATTTTGGGGGAGGCTCATCATTCTAAGTACACGGTACACCCCAGTAGTAGCAAGATGTATCAGGATCTAAGAGGGTTATATTGGTGGGACAACATGAAGAAAGAAATTGCATAATATGTTCAAACATGCCCCACTTGCCAACAAGTAAAAACTGAACATAAAAAACCCTTTGGTTTGTTACAACCACTTGAGATACCTGAATGGAAATGGGAGCACATTACGATGGATTTCGTTTCTAGTTTGCCACGAACACAAAGAGGTCATAATGCCATTTGGGTAATAGTTGATCGGTTAACCAAGTCAGCTCATTTCTTGCTCGTGAACATGAAGTACTCTATGGAAAAATTGGCTCAGCTGTACATGGATGAAATTTTGAGGCTACATAGGGCACCAGTTAGTATAGTTTCATAGAGATTCTCGATTTGTGTCTCGATTTTGGCAAAAACTACATGAAGCCTTGGGGACCAAATTAAACCTTAGTACAACCTACCACCCTCAAACTGATGGACAAATGGAAAGAACCATTCAAACCTTTGAAGACATGAGAACGTGTGTTTTGGATTTCGGAGGTAGTTGGGGACAGTACATGTTATCGGTGGAGTTTGCTTACAATAATAACTATCATTCGTCTATTCAAATGGCACCATATGAACCTTTATATAGAAGAAAGTGTCGATCACCAATTTATTAGGACGAAATAGGGGAGAGAAAGATCTTTTATCCGACCACACTGCCTTGGATGGAGGAGGCATAAGAGAAGGTCAAGACAATACATCAGAGACTTCAAACCGCCTAAAGTCAGCAGAAGAGTTACACGGATAATCGAAGAAAAGACTTGAAATTTGAAGTTGGCGACAAAGTGTTTCTTAAGGTCACACCACTGCGAAGTGTCACAGCAGGAAAAGGAAAGAAACTTCAGCCAGGTACGTAGGAACTTTTGAAATTCTCCAAATGGTGGGTAGTGTGGCATACCGACTCAAGTTACCATCAAGTTTATCCAGGATTCATAATGTTTTCCATGTCTCAATGTTGAAGAAATATTATCCGGATCCAAGACATGTTTTGAAGCTAGAAGAGATTGATATAGATGAGTCACTAACCTATGAAGAGAAACCTGTGCAACTCTTGGATCGAAAAGTGAAAGAATTAAGAAATGATGGAATAGAAGAGGTAACTTGGGAAATGGAGAAAGGAATACAAAATAAATATCCAGAGCTATTTACCAATTAAGCTCTCCCCCTTCAAGGACGAAATTCTTTTAAGGGGGAGAGAGTATGAGAACCCTAGAAAAAAAATTCCCTATGAATTGATTTCAATATGAAACCATTAATTGCATTATTTTTCTTAAAGTACTTTATTGTGTATGCATTGCATGGCATTAATCTAGAGTTGCATTTTATATGTTTCATGTAGCCAAATATATAAAACTTACATGGTATTAAGTCAGAAATACTTTGATAGAAGGATTGGAGGCTAAATGTATAGATTTTTATCCAACACATGGTTTAGAATGAGCCACTTGTCAACCATCCACAAAAACCTTGACTTAAGCCTTCTTATTTAGTCTCTCATCTTCAAAAAATTGAACCAAATCTCCCTCCATTTTCTTCTCTCTTGGCTGACCAAAACAACAAGAAACCACAAAACCCTAAGTATTGAATCTTGAAATTTTAGTGAAAGAAATATATCCAAGAGAGAAACCTAGGTTAGATTATCACTTGAACATCAAGCTTGGTTGGAAAGTTGAAACTTTTGGGGTGGGTTTCTATTTCATCTCTCAAGGTACTAAACTTTTTTTTTATATAACTGCCAATCATATCTGGCGGGTAGGCCTGTCTGCCCATTTTATTAAAATTATTAAGTTTGAGACCAGTACATGGCTACCGAAGGCAGCAAACTACCTCAATGGTACTCAACTACTTAACTTTGCTTTAGTGATCTTTAATTCAAAGAAGATTCATGTTAGAAGAGTTTTAAAGTGATTGAGGTGTTTTAGGCGGAAAAATTGTGGAAGAATTCCTTGTGGTTGGAAACTTGAACATGGGTTTTTGTTTATAAATTTCAAGTGTTTGATTAAATGTCTAAGGATTCATGATGCTTTGTTGATGGTTTTTCTTGATGTTTTGGCATGTTAATTACCCTACCAAAAGTTAGAAATAACCCTTGAAAGGTTACTTATAGAAATTATGTAGGAAAGATGGAACTTTGATGGTGAAATTAGAGGTGAATTTCAGTCAATTTCCTGAACTTTCTGGTAGTGATAGGAAATGAATTAGAGCTTGAACCTTATACCATTGGAAAGATCTATGAATCTAATTTTAAACGCCGCTGACGGTGCTCGATTTCGATTTTTCTAGATTGAGTGCCTTTTTTCCGAGATTGTTCAGTTGCCCTATTCTTGACCCGACATATTTCTTGTGCCTCTGATTTTGCTAACTTCGACATGATACTGTATGATCTGGGGTTCAATGTTTTCATAAAAGTTGTAGATCTATATTGTAGCTTCAAAACGCCATAAAATTTGCCTCAATCTGATAAACATAGCTACAGTTATGATTAAAATACCGAAGAGTAGCAAATCTGTCACTTATCATTTTCCTTTTTACAATTGTTTCCTTCACCTCTCTTAATTCATTATGTACCCTTGTTGTGACACAACCTACTTAACTCATGATCCTACTGTATTTATGAGATTTTCCTTTTGTTTTACACCTATGATTTGGATTGGACACCTTATGACTTTCGTATATCAAATTTGTGATAAGTTATCAAGTAAAGAAACTACTAGCATATGCATTTGGTCCTTTTAAGTTTGGGGTTGACAAACCTAAATATTCTTCATTTCACTTGCTATTAGACTTGGACGGAGGAAACAAAGGGGATTTGGGTGAGAATGCTTGAAGTTACTTTGCTTAACTCGGTGAGTGTTCTATGCCCGTTTACTTGACCAACTTGATTAGTTGAGTTACTTGAATACTTGAATTACATGATTATTCGAACTCTTGTGATTTGTGGGCAAAAGCGCTAAGTTAATGTGATTGAGACGAGTGCATACTTTACCACACTTGATCTCTTCTGCTTGAAATTCTGCATTTTTGACATTTGGATACATGTGAATTAGTCTTTGACCTATACTTGATTTGTGAGTCACTTGAATGGTATCCCATCGACTAATTTGATTTGTTTGGAGCTCCAAAACCTATTTTGTGAGTCAATCGACTTCGAGCTAGTACGGGCTTGGTCGAGAAAGTTGATAAGCCTTAGGTTATGATATGTGAATCCAAAAAATGGTATACTCGAATATTACCTAAAATTTGATTTTTTGAGATGTTCGGGCCCGGTAAGAGGGTAAAACGGTGGATGGTAATTGTTGTTAAGTGGGGATCTACTGACTTTGCTTTTGAACCTTAAATGTTGACGGAGAGTCAACGGATTGTGACGTGATCAAGATACGGGGAAATTTGGCTTTTGAAAGCCATCCGTATCTTTTAATTGAATATGTTTGATTTATTTTGTGTTGTTTATTGTGATATTTGTTTATTTAATAAGTCCTAATTGTTTACTTAGTTGCATGTTTTTGGGACCTCATTGAGCTTTTAGCTCATCCCTTTTTCTTTGTTTTTCTTAACAAGGAAATTTCTTTGAGCATGGGGTTTGGAAGAGCGCGCAGTAGTATAGGCTTTTGTACTACTTTTGTTTAAGGGCCGTTGTAATAGAAAACCCTACACTGCTTTATAAGCTTATCTTTTGGTTTTGTAGTCCTAACACCTTGTTAAATTCTAAATTTGAAAGATGGCTTGAAATTTATGTATTTACGTTGGTTTGAAAATTGAAATTGGTGAATCTAGTTTAGTTTTCTTAGGTTGTTGGCTTTTCTTTAGCTATTGAGTCCTGACGAGAGTTGGACAGGCCGTTCGCTAATCATTAGGATAAGTTCTAGGGAGAGGTGGGGCTGTTACAAGCAGCTCTCGCCAGGACTCAATAGTTAAAGAAAAGCCATCAATCCAATAAAAGTAAATTAGATTCTCCAAATTCAAATTTTAACCCAACATAAATCCATAAATTTCAAACCATATTTCAAACTTAGAATTTAACAAGGTGTTAAGATTACAAAACCAAAAAATAAGCTTATAAAGCAGTATAGGGTTTTCTAGTACAATGGCCCTTAAACAAAAGTAATACACATAAATGAAGATAAGAAGAAAGGGATTGCTTGGTTGAAGTTGTTGGAAAAATTAAGTGGTTGAGAAAGCACCACTTGTCAAATTCTCATTGAGTTTACCAAACCTTTTTGCATAAACTTCCTCTTCTTCCTACAATTTCCTCACATACCCCACTAAATCACACTTATACTAATTACTAATTCCCACTTGAGACTAAAGAAAATCATTTTTCTAAACATTGAATCAATAAATAAGTCAACGCAAATAAGGTACACAAACCATTCATCGTGAAATCAACAACTGTAACAGCCCGGATTCAAGGCCTGGCCCAAGCAATTTTTGAACTGAAATCACTGGCCTAAAATGGTTAACCCAAGTTACTTGATAGGTCTTGGTTCCATACTTATAAACCCTTCCTTTTCTCATGCATTTTCTGACGTGAGATATCACATTCTCCCCTCCTTTAGGACTTTATGTCCTCACAAAGTCCATTACAGATACAGTCACAACCCAAATTGTCCACTTTGGTCGTATTTGGATTCTAGAGGTGGCCCCTATCGAACGTGGCACTTAGCTCCTTTGGACTCTAGAGGTGGCTCTCGTCGAACGTGGCATTTAGGTCCTTGTACTTCCTTGCGCAGTTGGAACCATAATGCACTGGCCCAGACTTATTCCACACAGAGACTATGCGAGGTTTGCTCTGATACCACTTGTAACAGTCCGGACTCAAGGCCTGACCCAAGTAACTTTTGAACTGAAATCATTGGCCGAAAATGGTTAACCCAAGTTACTTGATAGACCTTGGTTCCAAGCTTATAAACCTTTCTTTTCCTTATGCATTTTTCGATGTGGAATACTGTGACAGCCCCATCTCTCCCTAGAGCTTATCCTAAGGATTAGCAAACTGTCTGCCCAACTCTTGCTAGGACCCGATAGTTAAAGAAATGCCAACCACCCAAGAAAACTAAACTAGATTCTCCAAATACAAATTTCAAACCAACGTAAATACATAAATTCCAAACCATATTTCAAATTTAGAATTTAACAAGGTGTTAAGATTACAAAACCAAAAGATAAGTTTATAAAATAGTGTAGGATTTTCTAACAATGGCCCTTAAACAAAAGTAGTGCAAAAGCCTAGACTATGCGTGTGCTCTTCCAAACCCCATGCTTAAAGAAATTTTCCTATTAAGAAAAACAAAGGAAAAGGGGTGAGTTAAAACCTCAATGAGGTTCCTAAAACATGCAACTAAGTAAACAATTAGGACTTATTAAATAAACAAATATCACAATAAAGTACACAAAATAAATCGAACATATTCAATTAAAGGATACGGATGGCTTTCAAAAGCCAAATTTTAAAGGATACGGATGGCTTTCAAAAGCCAAATTTTCCTGTAGCTTGATCACATCACAATCTGTTGACTCTCCATCAACATTTAAGGTTCAGAACCAAAGTCAATAGATCCTCACTTAACACCAAATACCATTCACCATTTCATCCCCTTACCGAGCCCGAACACCTCAACAAATCAAATTTTAGGAAATACTCGAGTATATCATTTTTTGAATTCACATATCATAACCTAAGGCTTATCAACTTTCTCGACCAAACTCGTACTGGCTCGAATCGATTGACTTATCAAGTATGTTAATTGTGATCCCGAATTTTGATTATTACAAAACAATTGAAGAAATGGATTTAACGTTTTCCATTGAGTTTTTTGGCAGCCCGGGTTATCAATGCAACCAGTGCATTTTGAAGAATTCAATCAAAAGAAGCATATGTCACTGGTAACTGTCAGACGCTCGATAGCTTGTATCGGACGTCCGATAAAACTCGAAAACTCTCTATCGGACACTCAAATTGAAATACCGGATGTCTGATAGACAGGGGATCCATCGGACACTTGTATCGAACACACATCAACCTCATCGGCCGTCCGATCGCATCTAAGAAGAATTTTGAGCTCTCTGGTCGCTGTCGAACGCTAAGCGTATCGAACGCAAAAATATGCATCGGCCGTCCGATCGCATCCAAGAAGAATTCTAAGCTCTCTGGTCGCTATCGGACGCAAAGCTCATCGAACTCAAAAATATGCATCGGCCGTCCGATAAAGAATGAAATAATCTTTCGGACGCACAACATTGTGTCGGACATTCGATAGCCCCAATGGCTAGTTGACTCTTCAGGTTCTTCTATCTGTTGACCACAAATATCAAGACACTTTTTGGTCCCCTATAAATACAGTCTTGTCTGAACTTCATAAACAACTTTTGAACACTTAGAATACAAGTTCTTGAGAGTAATTTTAGCAAAAAAATACTCTTGGTGTAAGAATTGTAGGTCTTGAAGTGTTAGTTCATTTGCAAGCTTTTCAATTGTGAGTGAGTTCATCAATAGTGTAGCTTTGTGAGGGTTATCTGTGAGATTGTAAAACTTCCTTGCTGACTAAGTGCTGCTTGGGGTAAGGAGGAAGTGAGCCTTCCATTGGATACAAAGGTTGATTGTAATTCACCAAGTTGAAGTTGCTTGAATTGAGGATCATTCTTCAAGCTCAAGAGGAGCTTTGAAGAAAATTGGTTTGCTTTCTATCATCTTAATTTTCAGCTCACTTCTCGACTTATTCATTGCTATATCATCTATTGATCTCGATTTTCATTGCTTATTTGTGTGATATTTTAATCGATTAAAAGTTACATCTTTCATTGTGAAAAAGGGATATCACTTGATTAATTTTTTAATCAACCTAATTCACCTCCCTTTTAGGTTGTTTTTGGGTCTTACAATTGGTATCAGAGTTTGATCTCTAGGATCAAGCTTAACCGCTTAGAGAAAAGATGACAACCAACAATGCCATGTTTGTAGAAGGTTAATCGGTTACTAGGCCACCCATATTCACTGGTTCAAATTATGTTAGTTGGAAAGAACATATGATTATCTTCTTGCAATCTATTGACATTGATCTATGGTTTATTGTTAATGAAGGTCCTTACAATGCTACCATTGATGATCCCATTACTCATGTTCCTAGATTAAAAACAAGGAATGAGTTAACTTGTGAGGATAGGGCTAATCTCACTTCAAATGCTAAAGCCATGAATATTCTATATAGTGTATTGGATACAAATGAATCCATTAGAGTTAAAAGACGTAAATCGGCTAAGAAAATTTGGGATAAATTAAGGAAATCCATGAAGTTAGTGAAGATGTTAGGGAACAAAAGAAGTCTATATTAGTCACTAGATATGAATCATTCAAAATGGAATCTCATGAAAATGTAGATAAAATGTATTGTAGATTCAATGATCTTATAAAAGATTTAGAGGTGTTGGATAAAGAATACACATTTGGTGAGAAAAATAGAAAAATTTTGAATGCTTTACCTAAAGAATGGGAGAATAAAGTGACTGCAATTGAAGAAGCAAAAGACTTGAATTCAATGCCTATTGAGTCTCTTAAAAACTCTCTAACATCTTATGAATTGAAGCTCAAAAGTAAGGTACAAGATGAAGAAGATGCAAGGGCCAAGAGGAGCATTGCTCTCAAAACATCCCAAGATGAGGATGATTCGGCCTCATTGGATGATGAAGACATGGATGGTGATGATAGTGATCTCGCTCTCATCGCTAAAAGTTTCAAGAGGATTCTCAACAAAAGAAGATTTAGAAAAGGAGGACTTAGCAATCAAAACCCCAATCAATCCAACACAAGATACAAGGGAAGACAAGATGCCAACAAAAAGTAAGGAGATAAGTGTTTTGAATGTGGATAGTTTGGGCATTATGCAGTTGACTGCCCTACGAAGAAGAAGAAAGAAATGAAGAATGAAAGAAAGCCAAGATTCAACAACTTCCAAATCACTTGGAATGAGTGTAATTTGGAAGGTGAGATTGAAGAAGAAGAGGAATCGGCTCAAATTGCCTTCATGGCAATTGGTGACAATGAGGTAACATCTTGCAATCCTCAATGTGAAAGTGATGATGTTGATGATGATCTTGAGTTATTTGTTAGAAGGTTGCATGATAGCTTGAAAGAGTCTTATGGTAGAAATAAAGAATTAAAACAGAAAATCACATTTCTTTTGCAAGATAATACAAACTTGTTTCAAGATAACAAAAAACTGAAATATGACAATGATTGTTTAATAAAAGATCAAATTGAGTTACAACATGAACTTGATAGAAAAACAAACCTTTGTGAAATGCTTAAGGAAAAACAAAGTGACTTGAAAAGAAGAATGGATAGTCTAGACATAATTCTTCAAAATAAAAAACAAAATGGTTTTGCAAGAGATGAATTGAAGCCTCATTTTAATGCTTATGAAAGGAAAGTAACCTTTAGTGCAAATGAATTCACAATTTATAGAAAAAGTGGAGTAAGGTTTATTAACCTATTCATGTGAATAACACTACTATTATGTGTGACTTTTGTTGTCAAGATGGTCACTTGAAGCATGAATGTTATGTAAGGAAAAACATGAAAAAAGGAATGAAATGTATATGGTTAGTTAAACATGTTTCTAACCGTCAAGGACCCAAAAATTAAAGGGTAACAAATTTTCTAACTTTTGTGTAGGTAAAAATGGAGAAAGTCATAAAGGAATCAAAGTGGTTCATAGATCGTCGATGCTCAAGGCACATGACCGGTGATCCATCACAATTTATCAATTTCAAATCAAAATCAAGTGGAAAAGTGACATTTGGAGATGACATGAAAGCCAAAACAATTGGAGTAGGTGATGTTGGTAAGAATGGTGAAACATTTGTGCATAATGTCCTCTTAGTAGATAATTTAGGCTATAATTTGCTTAGTATTAGTCAATTATGTGATAAAGATTTATTTGTTTTATTCAAAAAGCATGAATGTTTAGTTCTTGATTCAAAATTTAACATCATTTTCAAAGGAAAGAGATTCAATGACATCTATGTTGTGATTCTTGAGAAAATTGATTTTTCTAGTTTTAAATGTCTTAAAATTTCAAATGAAGACCCTTGGTTGTGGCATAGAAGACTTTGTCATTTCAATATGGATGTGCTAAATGAAATATCCAAAAAGGAACTTGTTAGAGACTTGCCTAAAATTAAGTTTGAAAAAGATAAGGTTTGTGATGCATGTCAATTTGGTAAACAAACCAAAACTTCTTTTAAACCTAAAAGAAACATTTCTACATCTAATCCATTGGAGCTTTTACATCTTGATTTGTTTGGTCCTACACCAATTGCTAGCTTAGGTGGAAAAAGATATTGTTGAGGCAAGAATGCAAATAAGGAATTTAATTACACATTAAATAAAGGATATAGGGGCTCTCAGGAGCCAAGTTCCACGAATCTTGATCACATTCCAACTAGTTGACACTCCGTCAACTTTCTTAATAACCATGTAGAACTCCACTTGTCAACCATCTCCGTCCACCGTTTCACCCCCCAACCGGGCCCGCTCGTCAAAATAAGAAATTTGGTAATACTCGAGTATACCCAGGTAAGTAGTCGGCGAGCGCAGTCCAACCGATGAAAAAATGTAAAGACTCATGGTTTACCAATCTCTCGACCAAGCCCTTGCCGGCCCGAGGTGAAAAGTTTACCAATGAGGTCTTGGGCGTCCCTAACAAGTTTAAAAGTAAGATGATGAGACAGCGCTCAATCATCAATCAAGTACAAGTACAGTTCAGGCAAGTCATTTCAAGTACAACAAATACTAGCAAGCATGTCAGGTCAAGAAAGAGAAGTCGGACGAGATAAAGTACACGTCCGCCTCGAAAAGTTTAATAACATATTCAAATCAAGCATTTAATAGGTTCAAGCAATTCAACAAATCATGCACTTGACACTCACCAATAACCGAGAGCAAGCGAGAAAAATTCAGGAGATCAAACAAGCTTCTCGGTGTCCACGGATCACCTGAGAGATGAAAATCAAAATTACCTAAACATACATTCAAGGTCAATTTTCAAATAATTAAGCTTTTTGATTTCAAATTAAAAGGAATCTCATGAAATTGGGAAATCCATCTTCTAAAATTGGAATGGTGTGCAAACACTCAAAAGATTACGCCTGAAAACCTGGAAATGTTTCCAAGGCATTTTTAAGCTTTCGTCGCCTCCTTGGAGAAATTTCAGTTTTGCGCGATGTTCTTTGAAAAATCATAAATTGAGTTCTATAAGTCCAAAAATAATGAATATTATACCGTTAGAAAATAGACTCAACAAACTAAAACTCTCGAGAAGACACTTTTTTGAGATTCTAAACAGAAATAGCCCAGATTTTCGTACAAAAACACTGCTTCAGTGAGAACAGGACAAATCAGGCTGGTTTTTCAGCATAATTTCAAAATTCATAAAAAATTACAGAAAATGAATTAGCCTCTAAAATTTTCACAGTTTAAATCACTATGTAACTAGTTTCAAACGCCACTGATGGCACTCAATTCTGACTCTCGAGTAAGAAATTATAACTATTCAAACAGGGCAGGTTCAAAATTCTGCATTTTCTGAAATTCCAGATTTGTAGGGCATCTTTGAAGCCTCAAATTAGTGACGAATTCTTACTCAAAAATTACCAAATTTTTTAGGCATAAACCTCAGTATGTGAACTATATTTGTACCAAAATTTAGTCAAAAAATCACATGGGAAGGCAGTGAGCCATGCACCCAAAGTTGACTGAAAATTTAAAGTTCAAACCTGTCAAATGAAATTCTTATTCTTTTGCAACATTTAGCTTATCCAAAACAGCCCCATTCCATTCCATTTTTAAAACCAAGACTCTAGCAACATTTCTTGAGCAAATTATGGTACTATGGTAGCAACAATTTGGACCAAAAAACACCCCAAAACAAAACACAAGTTCAGGTAGATTAGGAACAAAATTTCCAGAATTTGGCTTCTCCTTTCCATGAGATTTTACCCCACCAAATGGAATGATTTTTGCAACTAAACTTACACACATATGGACCAATATTTCAGCTCTCAAAGTAGCTAAGAAACTCATGAAAATTCGTAGCCAAAACAGGGGGAAAAATGCTGAAATGAAACCGGCAAAAAAACATTTCCTTCCTCGCTCGATTTTCCTTTCTCCTTTCTTCCTAGCTTTCTAACTGTTGGCTATTTTGATGATTAACAAACCACCATGATGATTTTTACTAATTCCCTTTTAAGTCTGAGTGTAGCAAAACAAGTTTAATCTCAATATTCCAGTCAGGAATCTGTCGGATGATGCTGTCGGACGCAAGACTGAGGTTCGGACGTCCGACAGGATGCAGTCAAAGAAGGATAGGCCACTGGTTCTGTCGGACGATACTTTCGGACGTCCGACAGTTTACGACAAAGATTCGGACAATGCTTTCGGACGATCATCCAAGTTTCGGACGTCCGACAGATTGAGAAGATGGAAACATGAGCTTCTGGTTCTGTCAGACGAAGGAGTCCTTGGTTCGGACGTCCGACAGTCTACAACACAGAAACTCAACAAACTATCGGACGATGGCTTCGGACGCAGATTTGAGTGTCGAACGTCCGACACACCCAACGGCTATATTTTCCTTCATTTAATTCAGAACCGTTGGAGCAGTTTGGGTGGTTAAATTTGCACCCTATATATACCATAAAGGCTGGAGATGTTAAGAACTTTTTGCAACCATTACTTACAAGCTTTAAGAACAATTCTAGAGTGAATTTGTGTCTTCCTCCTTTCTTGTAGTGTAAGTGTGTGTGCAAACAAGCATTGCTTTTCAATTGTAAGTGTGAGTCTCAAGTGTGTAGCATTGTGAGGGTTAACAAGGCTGTTGTAAAACCTCTTGGCTTGATCAAGGAGTGATTGATGCAAGCAAGTAGTGATCCTTCCATGTACAACTTGGTATAACTTCATTAAATTGAAGTAGCAATTGAATTTGAGGAATTGGACTTCAAGTTGGGTGCAACTTGGTAGTCCATTTAAGTTCATCTCTTTTATCTTTATTTGTGCTCTACTTGTGCTTATCTACTTGGTTAATTATCTCTTTACGTGCTCAAAAGTTCATATCACCAAGAGAACTTGATTTCTTCTAATTGTGCTTTTGTATTCATCCATTAAGTTTTAAATTTCCATCAACCTAATTCACCCCCCCTCTTAGGTTGCTTTCGGGACCTACAATTGGTATCAGAGCTTGGTCTCCTAAATATTAAACTCAATCGGCTTTGGAGTGATCATGGCAACTAACAATGCATTATTCTTAGAGGGACAATCTATTACAAGGCCACCTATGTTTAATGGGGTAAATTATGTGAGTTGGAAGGATAGGATGGAAATCTTCTTGCAATCAATAGATATTGAGCTATGGTACATTGTGAATGAAGGACCATTTGAAGCCATTGTTGTAGATGAGATTACTCATCAACCAAGATCAAAAACTAGAATGGAACTAACTCCCCAAGATAGAATAAATCTCACCCTAAATGCAAAAGCTGTGAATGTGCTATACAATGCTTTAGATGCAACTGAATCCACAAGGTGAAAGGATGCAAGACAGCAAAAGAAATATGGGATAAGCTTAGAGAAATACGAGAGGCGGTGACAATGTGAGAGAACAAAAGAAATCACTTATTGTCACAAAATATGAATCTTTTAAGATGGAACCTCATGAGAATATTGATAAGATGTATTGTAGGTTCAATGACATCATAAAGGATCTAGAAGTGTTGGGAAAAGAGTATACTTTGGGTGAGAAGAATAGAAAGATCCTAAATGCTTTATCTAAGGATTGGGAAAACAAAGTGACGGCCATTGAGGAGGCTAAAGATTTAAATTCCATGTCTATTAAAACTCTGATAAATTCTCTAAGCTCTTATGAATTAAAGCTCAAGTCTAAGGTACAAGAGGAAGAGGATGCAAAGATGAAGAAAAGTATAGCTCTCAAAGCTTCACAAGAGGAGGATGAATCATTCTCCTTAGATGATGAAGATGTTGAAGTTGATGACAATGATTTGGCACTTCTCTCCAAGAGCTTCAAAAGAATCTTCAATAAAAGAAGGTTTAGAAGAGGAGGTCCAAGCAACTTCAACCCTAATCCAAGAGGAAAAGGAAAGCAAGAGATCAACAAGAACAAGGAGACAAATGCTTGAATATGGACAAAGTGGACACTATGCCAATGAATGTCCAATGAAGAAGAAAAAGGATGGTAGAGGAGAAAGAAGACAAAAATTCAACAATTTCCAAATAACTTGGAATGAGTGCAACTCCGATGGTGAAATAGAAGAAGAAGAGGAATCCGCACAAATGGCATTCATGGCCATAGGTGAAAATGAGGTATCTACTAGCAATTCTATTTATGATTGTAATGATGAGAATGATGATGATGTTGAATCTTTTGTTGAAAAATTGCATGATAGTTTGAAAGATTCTTATGCCAAAAATAAAGAATTAAAAATGAAAATTAATTTCTTACTTCGTGAGAATGCAAAGCTCTTTCAAGAAAATAAGAGTTTGAAAAATGAAAATGAGGATTTAAAAAAACTTGAGGTAGATTTGGATTTGCAAAAGAAACTTGATGCAAAAGAAAAGTTTTGCAAAATATTACAAGAGGAACAAACTATCTTGAGAAAAAGAATGAATGATTTGGATGAATTTCTTCAAAATGAAAAACAAAAGTTTTATCAAATGAATGTTAGAAGATCTAACTATGGTGAGAACAAATTTACCATTCTTAGAAAAATGGGTGTTAGATATTTAAAACCCATTGGTGTCAAGGACACTAGCAAAATGTGTAGCTTTTGTTGTCAATTTGGTCACATGAAGAATTATTGTTATGTCAAGAAAAACATGAGAAATGGTTTAGGAACAACTTGGATTGTTAGAGATCATAACTAACACCTAAGGACCCAAGAATAAAAAGGGTTCCAAAGGTTATCTTTCACCATTCCTTGTGTAGGTACTTTTGAAGAAGGCAAGCAAAGCCTCAAAATGGTTTATTGATAGTGGATGCTCGAGACATATGACGGGTGATCCATCTCATTTTGTCAATCTCAAGTCAAAAAGTAGTGGAAAAGTCACATTTGGAGACGACACAAAAGCCAAGACAATTGGAATTGGAGATGTTGGTAAAAATGGTGATACGTTTATTCATAATGTACTTTTGGTTGATAATTTGGGTTATAATCTATTGAGTGTTAGCCAATTATGTGATAGGAATCTTTACGTACTTTTTAAGAAATATGAGTGTTTGATTCTTGATGCAAAATTCAATGTGGTTTTTAAAGGAAAAAGATACAATGATATTTATGTTGTTTTTCTTGAGAAAATCATTTCAAAAAAGTTTCAATGTCTCAAAATTACAAATGATGATCCTTGGTTGTGGCATAGGAGACTTTGTCACTTTAATATGGATTTGCTAAATGAGATATCTAAAAAGGAGCTTGTTAGAGGCTTGCCTAAGATCAAATTTGAAAAGGATCGTATTTGTGATGCATGTCAATTTGGAAAACAAACAAAAGTTTCCTTTAAGCCAAAAAATTGTGTTTCTACGTCAAAACCATTGGAGCTTTTACACATTGATTTATTTGATCCTACTCAAGTTGCTAGTTTGGGTGGAAAACGGTATTGCTTTGTCATTGTTGATGATTTCTCTAGATTTACTTGGGTTCTATTCTTAGCTCATAAAGATGATGCTTTCAAAAATTTTGTATCCTTATTTGCAAAAATTTAAAATTTGCTCAATTTAAATATTGTGAAAATTAGAAGTGATAATGGAACCGAATTTAAATATTGTGGTTTTCCCGAGTTTTGTGATCACAATGGTATTTCTCATGAATTTTCTATAGTTAGAGTTCCGCAACAAAATGGAGTTGTTGAAAGGAAAAATAGAACTCTTCAAGAAGCATAAGAACTATGCTTTGTGAATGTGATATGCCAAAATATTTTTGGGCCGAGGCGGTCAACACGGCTTGTTATGTGATGAATAGAATTCTTTTACGACCTATTTTGAATAAAACGTCATATGAACTTCTTTTTGGCAAAAAGCCTATTGTTGGCTATTTCAAAGTATTTGGTTGTAAATGTTTCATTTTGAATATTAAAGAACATCTTGGAAAGTTTGACAAGAAAATGGATGAAGGCTTTTTCTTAGGATATTGTGAGAATAAAGCGGGGTTATAGAGTCTATAATAGAAGGACTCTTGTTATTGAAGAGGCAATACATGTTTAGTTTGATGAAGCTAATGATGTTGTTTCCCAAGATGTTTGTGAAGATGATGATGTAGATGTACATGAAGCACTCAAGGAACTTACCATTCAAGAAAAGCAAAATGAAGAGTTGAAGGAAGATATCCAAGATGATTCACCTCAAAATGAAGATGCACAAGAAAATGAAGAGAAAAGTGAAGAAAGTTCAAGAGATCTTCCAAAAGCTTGGAAATTCAATCAACACCATCAAAGGAGCTCATAATAGGTGATCCATCCGAGAGGGTAAAACTTCGTTCTTATAAGAATGTTTTAGTAGATAATTTAGCATTACTTTCTCATTTTGAGCCTAAAAATATCATTGATGCCCTCAAAGATGATAGTTGGATTATGGCCATGCAAGAGGAACTAAACCAATTTGAAAGGAGCAAAGTATGGACTTTAGTGGAAAGACCTTTAGACCATCCCGTGATAGGTACAAAATGGGTGTTTAGAAATAAGTTAAATGATAAAGGAGATATTGTTAGAAACAAAGCTAGACTAGTAGCAAAGGGTTATGCTCAAGAGGAAGGAATAGATTTTGATGAAACCTTTGCCCCCGTAGCAAGATTGGAGTCCATTCGGATGTTTCTTGCATTTGCATGCTTTAAAGGTTTTAAACTGTTTCAAATGGATATCAAAAGTGCATTTTTAAATGGTTTCATTGATCAAGATGTGTATGTTGATCAACCTCCTGGTTTTGAAGATGAAAAATATCCAAATCATGTTTTCAAGCTTTCAAAAGCTTTGTATGGATTGAAACAAGCACCAAGAGCATGGTATGACCGTTTAAGTAGATTCTTGGTGAAAAATGGTTTTAAAAGAGGTGATGTTGACAACATACATTTTACCAAAAATAACTTGCATGACTTATTAATTGTGCAAATTTATGTGGATGACATTATTTTGGTGTTACTAATGAACACTTGTGCAAAGATTTTTCCAATGTTATGCAAAAGGAATTTGAGATGAGTATGATGGGAGAAATGAACTTCTTCCTTGGACTTCAAGTACATCAATGCAAGAATGGAACCTTCATCAGTCAAATCAAATATACAAAGGAGCTTCTTAAGAAATTTGGTATGGAAGACTCAAAACAAGTTGGTACTCCAATGTGCACATCTACCAAACTTGACAAGGATCAAGATGGAACAAAAGTTGATGAAAAGCATTATAGAGGTATGATTGGAAATTTACTCTATTTGACTGCTAGTAGACCTGATATCATGTTTGCTGTTTGCTTATGTGCTAGATTTCAATCATGTCCTAAGGAATCTCATTTACTAGCTGTAAAACGGATCTTTAGATATTTAAAAGGAACTATCAACTATGGCCTATGGTATCCTAAATGTTCTAATCTTGCCTTAGTTGGTTTCTCGGATGCTGATTTTGCTGGTTGTAGAATAGACAGAAAAAGTACAAGTGGTTCTTGTCACTTTCTTGGTAAATGCTTAGTTTCCTGGTTTAGCAAAAAGCAAAACTCTATTTCATTATCTACTACGAAAGCCGAGTATATAGCAGCTGGTGCATGTTGTGCTCAATTGGTTTGGACGAAACATATGTTATATGACTTTCATTTGAGATATGAATGTGTACCTATGTTTTGTGATAACACTAGTGCTATAAATTTGACTAAAAACCCCATCCAACATTTTAGGACAAAGCATATAGACATCAAACATCATTTCATTCGTGATCTCGTTCAAAGAGGAGAAATTTGTGTTAATTACGTTTGTTCCAAAGATCAAATAGCTGATATTTTTACAAAAGCATTGCCCTTAGAGCAATTTGTGTACTTGAGGAACAAACTGGGAATTTCAGAAAAATCTCTTTGAAAATACAGGGGATCGGACGTCCTACATACTTCGGACGTCCGACAGAATTATGATTTCTTGTTCGGACGTCCTACAAGAATTCCGGACGTCCGACAGAAACAGAAAGTTTTTGTTTTAAGAAAACAGGGGATCGGACGCAAGTGTCGGACGATCACTAACGTTCGGACGTCCGACATTCAAAAATTTTTTTTAAAAGGGTTTTCAGACGGTCATTTCTTCAGTTCATCTCTCTCTCTCTTCAACCCAGAAGTTCTTCATCTTCCTTACCAAAAAGGGTCTCATTTTTATTTTTTCAAGAGCTAATTGTTAAAAATTCCTCTCTATAATAGTTGTTTAACTTCCTTTTCAGCCTCCGATCTCCCTATTTATCTCTCCTTATTCAATACTGAAAAATCCCCAAATCTCATTTGAAACCCTAGGTTTAAAATTTCTCAAAATTTCTCCTTTTTGAATCAGATCACGTTGCACGAAGTGTGTAGAATAGCCTTTTCTTTCTGCCATATCCTCCCTGCATCCCACATTTAGCTGCATTTATTCATCATGGTACGGACAAGAGGAAGCTCTTCATCTGCAAAACAAACAGCTGGGAGAACTGGTTCTGGACACACCTATCAGAGAAGAACAAGGGCTGCTCGAACTGACGCGTGAAACAGAGGAAGCTGTTAGAGAGGTCTTACCAACCTTCATTGATGCTGATGTTGAGGCCCGATTCTCCATTGTGTGCAGGAAAGGGTTCATCACTCAAGCGTTCGTTTCCTTTTCGATTTTCATTCCCCAAATTAGATTGGGTTCTTGAAAAATTTGCCTTTCAAAATGGACTCATCTTGTTTCCTTTCCTCATGTTATCTATCCTCCTATGGTTCATCAATTTTATGCTAACATCAGACAAGGAAGAACTCTTCGTTGTTGTTTCCGGGTAAATGGCATTGATATTACTTTTGATCCAAATGTTATAAATGAAATCTTCCATACGCCATTGAACCTGATTGCTCTAGCAAAATTGCAAATTTTTTCTCATATGAAGAACAACCAACTTCATATAATCACTTCAATGGAGAAAACTGTTATCATATTTTCAAACTTCGTTTTGAAGTTCCAGTGAGCGATTTAAATGAACTAACTCCATTGCAGCAAATTCTGTGGGTTATGATAGGCAATTTGTTAATCCCAACTTCTGGCCATCGTATCACAGCAAATAAAATGGAATTATATCTGTTTTACTGCTTTATGGAAGATATAAGAGTCGATTTTGGTTTTATCATGTGTCGGTTTATGAACAAAATCAAATCCGACAGCCGTCGCAAAATTCCTTATGGAAAAATTTCTAACTTCTATTTTCAATCACTTCAACGTTCCTTTGACTGGTACTCCCACTTCTGAAAATCCAAATTGTTTTTTCACAAAAGCTTATTTTGAAAAGAAAAACATCCGTTTGTTGGTGATGAATGGTTCTCTGAAGAAACTGCTTTGGAGTCTGGTTCTAAGACCATTCATGATCCTCTTCCTCTCCTCAAACTCCAGTCACTCCTAGGTTTCAAGCGTCCCGTGCCTTGCCTACTCAACTCCAATGACCTCTCAGCCTTCTTCTTCTACTTCTTTGGATCCCATTCTCTCTCTCCTTTTAGAAATCAAACAACGACATATTCTTTTGAGGAAGGGCTTAGAATGGTTATGAATCCGGAACAAAGGAGGCATTCCAAAGCTCAAGGACGAGCTTCTTCCCTCTCAAGGTCAAGCTGGGCAAGGAAGGGAAGAACCAAGAGGCCCTCAAGCTGAACCTTCACAAGCACATACCACTGCACAAGATCAACAAATTGCTGAAGGACTAATGGAAATGCGGGGTACTTCTCAGGCAGCTACTACTCAAGACCCCGGGCCATCTCAATTTCATACTCCACCTCAAGCAATGGATATTGATACCGATGAGGAAAGTTCAGAGGGTTATCGTCTCGTTCGCAGGCGTCGTGGCTCATCTAGTCCGTCTTTTTAAGTTTTTAGGCATTTCTTAGACATCTCTAGGTTCATCACATTTCTTAGACATGTTTAGGGTGGCATCATTTTGCTCATTTTGGGCTTCTAGTTGTTTTTAGCCCTACTTTTGTTGGCCGTACTTGTTTAACACTCTTATGGATGCCCTTTTATTCATGTTATCTTATCTTCACTTATCCTATTGGTTAATGCTTCTTTTATTGCTTTCTGTCTTGTCTTTGTGCCTTGATTGCTGTTTTAATCTTCTTTTTGATCGATGACAAAAGGGGGAGAAAAATGATGATTAAATGATGATGGCTGATGTATTGGTGATGGTTGATGTATTGGTGTTGGAAAATGAAAATGAATGAAAACAGGATGGTTGTGAAAATGTTTATCGTATTTGGTGTTTGATTAAAAGTTCAAAATCTGGTGCTCGATGTAAGGGGGAGTCTGGTGCTTCATGAAAAATTGGATTTTTGGGTTATACAAGTAAGGGGGAGTATCTCGTTTCAAAAGTTATGTTTTCTTGCCTCCTTTCCTATTCAAATCATCAAGTGGTTTGTCATCATCAAAAAGGGGGAGATTGTTGGCTATTTTGATGATTAACAAACCACCATGATGATTTTTACTAATTCCCTTTTAAGTCTGAGTGTAGCAAAACAGGTTTAATCTCAATATTCCGTCGGAATCACGGACGATGTCGAACGCAAGATCGAGGTTGGACGTCCAGGATGCGCCAAAGAAGGATAGGCCACTGGTTCTGTCGGACGATGCTTTCGGACGTCCGACAGTTTATGACAAAGATTCGGACAATGCTTTCGGACGATCATCCAAGTTTCGGACGTCCGACAGATTGAGAAGATGGAAACATGAGCTTCTGGTTCTCGAAGGAGTCCTTGGTTGGACGTCCTGTCTACAACGAAACTCAACAAACTATCGGACGATGGCTTCGGACGCAGATTTGAGTGTCGGACGTCCGACACACCCAACTGCTATATTTTCCTGCATTTAATTCAAAACCGTTGGAGCAGTTTGGGTGGTTAAATTTGCACCCTATATATACCATAAAGGCTGGAGATGTTAAGAACTTTTTACAACCATTACTTACAAGCTTTAAGAACAATTCTAGAGTGAATTTGTGTCTTCCTCCTTTCTTGTAGTGTAAGTGTGTGTGCAAACAAGCATTGCTTTTCAATTGCAAGTGTGAGTCTCAAGTGTGTAGCATTGTGAGGGTTAGCAAGGCTGTTGTAAAACCTCTTGGCTTGATCAAGGAGTGATTGATGCAAGCAAGTGGTGATCCTTCCATGTACAATTTGGTGTAACTTCATTAAATTGAAGTAGCAATTGAATTTGAGGTATTGGACTTCAAGTTGGGTGCAACTTGGTAGTCCATTTAAGTTCATCTCTTTTATCTTTATTTGTGCTCTACTTGTGCTTATCTACTTGGTTGATTATCTCTTTACGTGCTCAAAAGTTCATATCACCAAGAGAACTTGATTTCTTCTAATTGTGCTTTTGTATTCATCCATTAAGTTTTAAATTTCCATCAACCTAATTCACCCCCCCTCTTAGGTTGCTTTCGGGACCTACACTAACTTTCATGAATTCATCACAAATTCATTCCATCACACACACGCACATCATGGCAGTCCAATAACAAGAAAGGTGGGAGTTCATAGAGCCCACTTCAACAACCCAACTCAACAAGAACAACATCAAGAAGCTACAAAGCTTAAAGCTACAAGATGAAATCAAAGGAAAAGATTTGAAGAAACTAGATTACCTCTTTCTATCAAGTGAAACCCTAAGATGATGTGGTCTAGAAATGCTCCAAAGCCCCTTCTTTCAACCTCTCCTACGCTTGGCTCCCTCAAGACAAGATGAGCTTCAAGTTTCAAGTGAAGTGGTGGAAGATTTCTCAAGCTTCCTTGGTGGATTTAATGGAGGATGGAGTGAATTTTGGAGGTGAAATCAAAGGGGAAGAGGGAGGGGGAGAGTCGGCTGGAACAAGAGAGGAAGAGAGGGGATTGTGGGTGTTTTGGTAAAGTGGAAATGTGAAAGAAAGAAATGGCATAAAACTTGGTTTTATCGTGCCAAAAGTCAACTTTAAATTTGTGACCCAAAATGCTCCAATTGGAGTTTAATCCTAATCACTGTTTTCTAATCCCTTAATTAGCTTTTCTTAATCTACTAATGATCATTCTTATTCTCCAAACTTACGTCACTCTTAGTCCAAAGGTTCATCTCGAAAAATGTGCCTTCTTTCATTTTTCACAATTGAGTGACAGAAAAATTAAATTGATGGTTAAACATGGTTTTTAAAATAAAATAAGGTAATGTATGGTACATTTGCATATAAAATAATTTAAATCAATTATTCAGAGGAAATAAATAATTAATTAAATAAATAGGACAGATAAAAATAAAATTTTGGGTCCTCACACGGTGCAACTTGGAAATTTGGTTTGCAATTTTTTCTCTATCTCTTTTTCTTATTGCTCAATTATGACATCTTTATTGTGCTTAATTTCACATATCTTAGTGCATAGTTGAAAAGTTGTTTGTGGTTGTTTTATTGGGTGAATTCTTGTCATATTCACTTGTCTTATTAAACAATCTAATTCACCCCCTTAGGTTGTATTTGGGACTAACAATTGGCATCAGAGCTTAGTCTCCTTGAGATTAAAATCAATCGGCTTAGGAGTAAAGATGGCAACCAATAATGCATTGTTTTTAGAAGGGCAATCCATTATTAGACCTCACATATTCAATGGTATAAATTATGTCAGTTGGAAGGATAGAATGAAAATATTTTGGCAATCTGTGAATATAAAGTTGTGGTTTATTGTTAGTGAAGGATCTTATAAGGCTACCATTATAGATGAAACAACCGGTAGAAATAGAACTAAAACTAGAAGTGAATTGAGTGCTCAAGATAGAATTAATCTCTCTTTGAATCCTAAGGCCATGAATGTATTGTATAATGCCCTAGATGCAAATGAATCTACTAGAGTAAGAGGGTGCAAATCAGCCAAGGAGGTATGGGACAAGTTGAGAGAGATTTATGAAGGGAGTGACAATATTAGAGAGCAAAGGAAATCTATGCTTGTTGCCCAATATGAATCTTTCAAAATGCATCCTCATGCAGAATGTTGACAAAATGTTTTGTAGATTCAATAATATTACTAAAGATCTTGAATTGCTTAATAAGGTATACATTTTAGGTGAGAAAAATAGAAAAATATTGAATGCCTTGCCAAAAGAATGGGAAAAAAAAGTTACCGCTATAGAAGAGGCAAAAGATTTAAATTCTATGTCATTGAATCTCTTGTGAATTCGCTAACCTCTTATGAGTTGAAGTTAGAATAAAAAACACAAGATAATGATGAAGCAATGATCAAGAGAGACATTGCATTCAAGGCCTCACAAGATGATGATGAAGATGTGGAGCTAAATGACATGGTAAGGACATTGAACTTCTAAATAAAAAGAGTTCTAGAGGAGGAGGAGCAAGCAATGATAGAAGACAAAAATTCAAGAATTTCAAAATTACTTGGGATGAATGCAATTTGGATGAAGAAATAGAAGAAGAAGAAGAATCGACTCAAATGACACTTATGGCCTTTGGAGATGATGAGGTAAATTCTAATCACTCTCTTAGTGATGAAGAAAATGATGATGATGAAATACAAATTCTTATGATCAAAATGCATAAAAGTTTGAAAGAATCTTATACCTAAAACAAGGATTTGAAAATAAAAATAAATGCTTTATTGGAAGAAAATTCTACACTTTTTCAAGAAAATAAGAGTTTGAGAAAAGACGATGATGATTTGAAAAGGTACAAAATTGATTTTGATTGCAAAAATGATTTGAAAAAGAAGTTGGAAAATAAAATAAAGTTTTATGAAAAAATGTTGGAGGAGCAAAATATTTTAAAGAAAAGAATTAATGATTTGAATGCTTCTCTTTAAAAGGAGAAACAACATATTTTACAAAGAAAAGAAAAACATATTTTACATGGCTAAAATGATTTTATTATTTCCAGAAAAAGAGGAACTAGATTTATTAAACCTACTTTTGTGAATGATCCTAGTATTATGTGTCATTTTTGTTGCCAATTTGGATATATGCAAAATGATTGTTATGTGAAGAAAAATATAAGAAAAGGTATGAAATCCATGTGGATTGTTAAATCATGTTGTACTAACTCCCATGGACCAAAAAACAAAAGGGTACCAAATGTTATTTCTTGATCTCATGTGAAGATTTGCTTGATGAACAACATAAAAGAAACAAGATGGTCTATAGATAGTGGGTGTTCAAGGCACATCAAGGTCAAGCAAAAGAGTAGAGGAAAAGTAACCTTTGGGTGTTGCTAAGAAAGCAAAGACAATTGGTATAGGTGATGTTGGTTAAAATAGTGAAACATTCATTCATTATATTCTCTTAGTAGAAAAATTGGGTTATAATTTATTAAGTATTAGTCAATTATGTGATAAAAATCTTTATGTGTTATTTAAAAAGTATGAGTGTTTGGTTCTTCATATTAGTTTTAACATTGTTTTCAAAGGAAAAATACTTTTGAGGAAAACAGGGGATCAGACGTCCTACAGGTTTTCGGATGTCCGATAGCATTTTTCTAAATATTTATGTGTATTGGCCTTGGTTATTTTGTTGGTCAAAAGTAGGTCTCTAAACTTGTTGATCTTATTGATTAGACCTTAATGGACCTATTTTGTGTTTATTGGCTTTGTTTATTGCTCTTCCATACTTTGTATCTACTGGCTTTAATTTTTGCTTTCCAATGCTTTGGCTTTGTCAAAATTTGGGACCAATGAGGGGAGTTAATATGTTTTTTGATTGATGACAAAAGGGGAAGAAATGTTAGATGATTTTCAAAATCATTTTAGCTCTTATTGAGGGGGACTTTCTCTCCTTTCCCTTGCAAAATCATCATTTGGTTTGTCATCATCAAAAAGGGAGAAATTGTTGGAATTGATCCTAGGTTTTGATGATAACAAAATAAAATGATGATTTGGACTAATGTTTTTATGTGAGAATTATGTTAGAACAAGTCCTTGATAGAAGAAAAGAAATCAATTCAAGAAGAACTGAGAAGGTTTTAACTTATCGGATGCAAGGATTAGACGATGAACAGAGGTTCGAACATCCGACGGATTGAGAAGGAAATTGAGATGGCTACTGGTTCTGTCGGACGATCATTTCGGACGTCCGATAGTTTACGACAACACCTACGGATGATGCTTTCGGACGCAGTACGGGGGTTTGGATGTCCTACAAATTGAGAATGAAATTTAAATAACTATTAGTTCTATTGGACGGTGGGCTCAGACATCTGACAGGGAAAGGTTCGGATGTCCGAAGGTCCAATGGCTATTTTTCTAAGAGCCACTTTTTTAACCGTTGAAAAGATTCTTGACGCCATTTCTCACACTTTATAAATACCCACAAGTTCAAGAAGATAAGAGACTTTTGCCTACATGAAATACAAGCTTTCAATTGAAATATTTGAGTAGAAATATTCTTTGTTTGTTGTATAGGTGTGAAAAAAGTGGGTATGGTGAGGTTACTCATTTGAAGAAGTAAAACCTTGGTGAAGGTTGCCTCACTTGTAACAGTAGTTCTTAATTGGTTGAGTGAGTTTTCAATTATAACTTGTTGAGGGTTAACTAGAATAGTTGTAAAACTCCTTGGCTCAACTAAAGGCTTTTAGGGTGAGGAAGGAGTGAGCATTTACTTGTACAAGTTGGTTAGCTTCACCAACAATTGAAGAAGTTATTAGTGGATTTTATTCAAGTTTGGTGCAACTTGAAAATTTGGTTTGCAATTCTTTCTCTATCTCTTTTTCTTATTGCTCAATTGTGGCATCTTTACTGTGCTTAATTTGACATATTCTAGTGCATAGTTGAAAAGTTGTTTATGCTTGTTTTATTGGGTGAATTCTTGTCATATTTACTTGTCTTGTTAAACAATCTAATTCACCCCCTTAGGTTGCATTTGGGACCAACACAATAGTATTAGGATATACATATGGTGAACAGATTCATCGGGGGTATCCGGTGGTAATGCTATACACAATCAATGATGCATAGCCGATATCTTCAGCCACTTATGGTCCAGGTTACTATCCTTCGGCCAAAATTCTAAAATCTCCTACACTAAATGTTTCTGCTTTAATGGACAATATTTAACATAGACCAAAGTAACTGGCAAGCCATTCATGCACAGACCCCAAAGTAACTCCACATCTTGCAGCGTAACAGTCATTTTGCCAATTAAAGGAAGATGCAATATGTGTGTCTCTTGTTTTCATCACTCCACAAGTGTAGTGATAAACCCATGATCTATTTTAAGATCTCTGGCCTTATGTAAGCCACAAAATATTCACCGATATAATGAGAGATTCGAGCTTCTAAACTCACAAACTGCTTACAAAAAACTTATCACAATGTCTCACATCAAGGTCAAGATTTGCAGCATGGAACACTATGGTGGATCTCTACTGTAGCTATAGATATAATACATCATTCTCAATTAGTCCCAAGTGTGTCACGAGAAGGGTGTAGGCATATGCCAGCCCTCCATACTAATCTCTATCTATCAAAACACAAGTATGAGATATGATACTTGGAACACTACAGGTAATTTTAAGTGTATTTGGAGTAAGTAAATGACAATAATTAAATACGATGTGGATGACAAAAAAGAGAACATACTTGTTTATTACAAAAATTTTGTTCATACAACAAATATAGTGAGTTGTTAAAAAAAATAAAACTAAGAATGATCCAAAACCCATCATACAAATGCACCTTAACCCAACTATATATCAATCACATAAGTCTAACATTCTCTAACATACTACTGGCGAAAGTATCTAAAAAATGGGCAATGTGGGCACCATGATCAAGCTATAAATAATTACTTCAATGCTATGGTGCAACCGAGAATCTTTGATCCATCTTATTTTGAATTCTAGCAGTTTTCAATGGCCCTGGTGTCTATAATGTACAATCTCAATTTTGTAATCAACCAACACTTAGGGTCTTTAAGAGGATGAAAATGACCTTCAAATGTATCTTGAGAAGTGGAAAATGCATCCTATGATGCCACAAATTTCATTAGATTTTTCTACTCCTAAAGCACATGACAATCACATGTAAACACGAAGTCATAGTTCTGTTCATTTCCCACACATGTTCCATTTCCAATGCTAACTATTTGTACATTGCCGCCATGATCACTTGAATGACAAGAAGTCATGATGCAGTAAATTCCTCTTGTGTTTAGGTATTTGTCACAACTGTAACCTAGAAATGGGTAAATCAGATCCCAAATACGCTTTTGATTCTTGATAAATAAATATACTATCTGGTTAAATGTGAACAGAATTATTGCAGTGATTGGTAACAAGCAGGCATCCCTCGGCAAATTATTAAAGCATTTCATAATATTTTTAGAAGTACGACCCCAATGACATCCACTACCTTTGCACAATGCCCACTGCTCTGGTTTAATTGAGCCTCCGTCAACCATCCTCTTGATTCAATGTGAATATCTACTTCATAAAATTCTTGTATTTGCGGGGTTGGTGTGCTTGCCCTACTAACTTATGAGGATTAATCTGAATAAGATATATATTATCACCAAGGGATTAAATGAATCCAAAAAAGTAGGAAAATACATGGTAACATGCTCAATGGAGATTACCTTTCATGCCTAAACTTTTGAGTGAAATTACTCCTCATATGCACTAAATAGAATCGGTGGACTCGTAGTGGTTCTGTCCACTTTTCTAGTGCTCTCATTACATTGATGATTTCATGGTGTTGATCCAAATAATATACACATTCTGCACATTGCAGCACACATGCTCGAGCAATAGCTTCATAAACCAATTCCAACTTAGACTATTCTCCTCATCCATTATTGGGAATGCCAGAGGGAAAATGTGAATGCAAGCATCGAAACCAATAGCTATGACTAATTTTTTTTATGATAAAACCCATTTAGGAAGATGCCATCCATACAAGTGATAGGTTTTAGATAGTAGAAGCTATTGATGGTTAGAGCAAACGCCCATAATATATAATCAAAAATCGTGTTGGAAAGGTGCTCAACAAGTGGTGTCCCAAAAAACTACCATACCCAGATTGGAGCTGCAACTTCTCTATATATGTCAATAGTTGTGACATAAATAAGGACTAGTCATCTTACACAACATCAATGGCCTAACACTGCATGTGCCAAGTTAGTTTGTATGACACATGACAATTGAACTCATTCTTCATATCCATCAAGATTTCTTTAATTTTGTACAATAGCCCATTTATGATATGGGGGATAATGTGCTTGGCAATAGTGTCCGCACTCAACATTTGGTGATCGTTATTGTAGCACACGTGGACATGTGTATGCTCATCAACAAGTGTGACAATCATCCACATCTTTTGAGAAGAGTGCAAGGTTGTTCAAAACTACCAGTTACATGAGGTGTGGAGTTGCAAGTTTTGCATTGGACATACCAAGTTGTTGGTGTGCTCTCTCAAACTTTGTACTCCCGATTTTTCTTTTTGGACCTTAACTTCACTACTCATTTTACATGTTCTTTGGTCTCAAAAAGCTGTCTAAACTCAACTCCTTTGTATGCTTATTCCATAACTTGAGAATCTCAATGGCTCCAACATTTAAGGCCAAACTATGGCGTAGCATCAAAACTAGTATCATACCACAATTGTGGTGCCATTTCAGTTGTCCATGCTGCTCCAGGACTCGCTTGTTGGTCATCATCACCATAATTGTCATAATCATCTTGTGATGACCCCACCTTCCCTAAGGTGAACCAAAGGGATCGGCGGGCCGCCTGCCTGACTCTCGCCAGGGCTCACTTGCTCGAATAACTAATAACACTTCAAAAGTAAATGTAAATAACAATTCAAAAACAAACCACAACTAATAATATTACTAAATTCAACTTACAACCCAACTTCTCAATTTTAATTCAATATACTTAAGGTACAACCACAATTTCATCTTACAAGCCCAAAATATAAAATTCAGCATTTGAAGGAAAAAGTCAAAAGATAAGTTCCAACCCTAGCTAATCACGTCTTCACTTAGGTTCTCGATCCTTGTTAAGGAAAACAAATTTAAAAGAATGAGCTAAAAGGCCTGTGAGTTCTAAAAAAACTTGCAATTCACATAGAACAATTCAAATCATACTTCAAGTTTACAATTTAAAACAAGTAGATAAACACATAAATGGGTATTGCCCGAATATACTAGGTAAACAACTCGAGGGACATCGCCCAACGAAGTAGACTAGTTTAGGGACTTTGCTCAACGACGTCACAATATTTCATTGAAACTAATCGAGGAACTTCACCCAACGAAGTAGAATAGTAAAGGGACCTTGCCCAACGACGTCACAATATTTCACTGAAACTATTCGAGGGACATTGCCCAATAAAGTAGACTAGTCAGGGATTTCGCCCAACGATATCACAAACTAGTCGACAGTATTCACCCGAAGACGTCACATACTAGTCGAGGGTATTCACCCAACAACGTCACAACAGTCACAAGATAGCACACTATTCATTTTAATTCCCAAAATCACATGAAAAGGAGAAACACTCACATGGTAGTTCAAATTATAAAACAGATCAAGTATATTTCTCATGAAATTTGAGTCTTTCAAATAATCCAAATTCATCTCAAGTTACAATTTTAAGTTCACATAAACAAATCACAATTCAAGTCACTTTTGAAAATCATGTCAAGTAACATGCATGGAAACTCACAAACTCTTTATAAATTATTTCACTTGAAAAAGCATTTTACTTGGAAACAATAGTAAATCATTTCCTTATAAATACTAGCAAATCATTTCAACAAATCATTCCTTTGCAAACAATAGCAAGATTTTTCTTTCATCTGAAAAAGGAGTTAGAACACTCACCAAAGAATCAAGTAGACAAGCAAGTGATTTTCTAGACATCCATGATTGGCTTGTCCCCAAGTTCACCTTGATCGCCTGGCAAAAATAACTATCAAAACTTTCCATTTAACTAGAATCCATAACTACGCTCAATACACTTCGAAACTTCTAAAACATCTCCTGCCACACATTCTTGCTTAACCCACAACTCAAGCTATATACGTCAAAAATGGACATGGCTTATGGCGTTGGAAACTAGACTCGAAGTACTAAAAATCACTGAAGACCTCACTTTCAAATTCATTTTCCAAGATGGAGCAAATCGAGCTACAAGTTCTAGCAGAACCCAAAAGACTACGAAAGCAGGTTGTGAAATCAGCCTTCTTTACAGATTTACTGTAAATCGTAGGAAAAGAACTAGCATGTGATTTTTACACCCTTTTTGGAGTCTAGTTTCAAATGCTACAAACGGTACCAATTCTAACTCCCGAGTAAGAAAATACACCCATTTGAAAATAAGGTATAAAGCTGCCTGAAAGCTATTTTCCAGATTTGCAAAGTAACTTTGTGGACACCATTTGGCCAATGAAATCTTATGAGAAAAATGCCAAATTTTGTATACTTAGTCTTCTATATATAGGCTAGGTTTGTACCAAAATTCAGTCAAAAACTCATATGGAAAGTCGAGGTTCTAGACGAAAAAGTTGCTCCTTGTTTTGAAACAAATCTGCCAACTCAACCTTTCTCTCATTTAAATTCAAGATTTAGCTCCATTCAAGCATATACTCATAAGTGAACATAATACATATTTATTCAAACAAAATTGAGTCAAGAAACCTCATAAAATTTCAACATCAAAAGTCAAAACTTTCCAAGTAAGGTTGCCAGCAAGCTTAGCTTTTCTTCCAAAATTTCACCAACATATAACTTTCTAACCACAAAATAGTTCATCTCATATAAATAAACATAGCCACCACAAAATTCCTCAAGTCCGCTACCTAAAAAGGCCACCTCAAGACAACTACCTAAGTTGGAAATTCAAGAGCCCAACTCGAAGGCACCAAGCATTATCATTTCTAGCAAAATAATCCATGGATCTATGAGATCTAGTATTATCTAAGGTAAAACTAAAAGATTTAGGTCTCATACCTCAAGATCTAGATAGATCTAGCAAGATCAAGTAAGATCTAGTGTAGCTTTACTCAAGGATGATCTTCCAAGCTTTGAAATCTCAAGAACCTCCAACATAGCCAAAGATTTAGCTTGCTTCTTGGTGATTTCCTCCACAAATCCCAAGAGCAAGAAGATGAAGGCAAGATGATGCTCTCTCTCTCTCTCTCTCTCTCTCTCTCTCTCTCTCTCTCTCTCCCTTTCTCTCTCTCCCCCACGGATGAAGCTTGAAGAAAACTAGCAAGATGAAGCTCTCTAATGTAATCTTCAAAGTGCAAGGTGATGAAGTTGAAGAAGATGAAGAACAAAGCTCTCTTCTCTCTCTCTCTCTCTCTATCTCAGATCTCCCTCTCTCTCTAAGCTTCCCTTGGCTGAAAATGGAGATAAAAGAGCAAGGATGGAAGCTTTATGGAGACAAGAAACTTGGTTGGCCTTAATTCAGGGAAAAGTGGTCAACTTCCACTTTTTGTCGCGTCGACGCACGACACTCTAATTTTTAGTAGTTTTTCTCCTTCTAGCACTGTCCTACCTTTAATATATCTCTGTAATATCTTTGCATATGTTCGGTTTTCATCTTAGAGCTACTATTCACGTCACGGCTTAAAAATCGATGCTTAAACTGGCTGAATCCAAACACTGGCAATTGATTCATGAAAAATTCGCTAAATTAGAAAATAATAACTCAAAG
Source organism: Gardenia jasminoides (assembly GCA_013103745.1). Lineage (NCBI taxonomy): Eukaryota > Viridiplantae > Streptophyta > Magnoliopsida > Gentianales > Rubiaceae > Gardenia > Gardenia jasminoides. Next base: position 25,573,407 of record CM023095.1, read on the forward strand.
CATAAATTCTCTAATATTTTAGTGAATATACCTAATATAAATAGTTTTATTTATTTTTTAATAAAAATAGAATTTTGAAATCCTCACACATCTAGTTATAATTTAGATCTCACTTCAATATCTATATCTGGTTGGGGTTCAATGTTAACATCCATAAAGTCAACATTAGTCTTTTAAAGGGGATCGAACAGCATAGTTGCTTTAATATCCGATTCATGAGTCTCAAGTTTGACTTGTGCATCGCCACCCAATTACTAGTACATAGGCGATGCAGCTCAATATGGTGGTAACTATCTCTTCTCTGTCTTTTCAAAGCCTGTTAGGCATCTCCATGATTTAATTAGGTCAACTGACTTTCAAAAAAGCAGACAGAATTAAACGCATTAATCTATTCCAAGCCACTACTACCTGAATCAAGATGCAAAATTTTAGTTCATCACATCTAGTTGTCATTCTATCCAAATCTAAGACCTCCTCAACCTCTATATGCATCTCAGTGGCGTGCCCACTATTTGCTTTTAAGAAGTACATTCTATGAACCCCATCATCATCCACCAAAGGCATCACACCAAACACATTATGTTGGAAGCAATTCTGAAATATCAAACTAATCTGTGGGCATTCTGGTCTAGACCCATTATGTTGTAAACTGTGTCTACCAACTCATCATAACCTAGTTTCTCTCTAAGGAACTAAATCCTTTTCGACATAGGCGGGACATATGACATTGACCCTCCACCATATACAAATTTTCCTCCCGATAGAATATAAGCCCCAGAGAATTATACCTAGACATGTTCCACTTAATATAATCGTGCATTGATTACATGTTCAACTATGTTAATTACATATTCTTAAGTGATTAATAAAATTAATTATATGTATTTAAATTATTAGGTAGATTAGCTATAGATAATTAAATTATTATTGATTGGATTAATTAGCTACACATTTTTTAGTTATTAATTAATGTAGTTATTTATTTATACACATCAATTAAACATATTGATTACATCAACCAGGTGGTCAAACCACATTAATTTACTCCTACATTAATTTTTCCACACTCTTGTATTCAACCAATTAAGTTACTATATTAATTAAATGTATTTATATTATTGGCTAGATAAGTTAAATTATCATAGCTAAATAAGACAATACTTAATAAATATTTTTATATTTAATTAAAATTTTTGTCTAAATCTATTTTCATAATAACTAAATAAGGCATTAATGTAACAACATAATACAATAAAATAAATAAAATAAAGGTGGCTAATATAGCTCATTCCTTATTTTAAACAATATAATAAAAGGTATAAATTATTAAACTTAAATTAACATAAATAAAAATTTATATAATAATTAAAAGAATAAATTATTTTACTTAAATTAAACATAAATAAAATCACAAAAATAATAATAAATGGAATAAATTATTCAATTTAAATTAAATATGTATTAAAAACATATAATTAATAATTGAAGATATAAATTATGCAAATTAAATTAAACATAAATCATATCGGATAAATAACAATTAAAGGAATAAATAAGTACCCAGCAGAGAAAACATGAACTATCAGCACGGCAGCCTCCGGTGTAGAAGACGACCGGAATTGAGACGTGAAGCAAATTTTGAGAGAGAGGCTGAGAACTTAGAGGGATTTAAGCAAAAGAGAGAGTGAAAGTTTTTCTTAGAGTGAGAATGAAAGAGAAAGAGAGCAAAAGAGAGCGAAAGAGAGAAAAAGAGTAAAAGAAAGAATGACATTGAGTATGGGATGGAGCTGCTATATAGAGCCAAATATGACCATTGCATCTAGTTGTTCAACGGCTAGATCCAATGGTCATATGACTATTACTGCTTAAAAAAAATCACCTCTGTTTCCACTTTTTTTTTTTTTAAGAAATCAATAGGTTTGCCATACTGGCTTAGCATGGCAACCCAGTGCATTTTTAAAATTAAAAAAAAAAAGCTTCATTAGCAACTATAGTTTTAGAAGACCAGCTCGTCAAATCAACACTTGATAAAACTTTTTTTCCACCAATAATTGAAGAAATTAGCCCATTAATCGCATTTGTATTTTTTAAGGAGGAAAAATAAAAATTTGGGTACCACTAAATGACTAAACAACTGATAAGAAAAAATACTATTTTGATTCCTTTAAATTTCTAAGGAGAAGGATACTAGAAGCAGTTGAATGTTTATTAGAAGTAGTTGAATGTATCGCCACATGGTAGGTCATGGTATAGGGGACAATGGGATAGAGGAAAAATCAAGATATAGGATTTTGGTGCTGTGAGCTTGGGTAGTGTAGTTATAGAAATTAAACTTTTAAAAAGTAGTATATTATCAGATATTAGATAACAACTTACGATATTTTTTATTCTAGTTTCTCTCTATATCAAAAAGTAGAAGTATCAATGAGGAGAGAAGAGATTGTGGGGATCAACAGGAGTCTTATTTAGGGCAAATATCTTTAGAGACCTAAGCAAGTAAATCCTCAAATTTAGTATTTTCTTCTTTCTCCAAAATTTGTTAAATTCCTATATTATTTATAAATTACTTAGAAAATGTTCATATAAGATTATTATGTATAAATTATTATCATTCATGTTTGGATAAGGAATTTTTCTTGAGTTTATGAGGGTTAATGTTAATAAAACATGTTCCGGATGACTTTAGAAAGGAAAAATTAGTTAATTTTACAACTTATGACCGTTATGACTAAATTGCAATAGGATTAGAAAAACTAGAGCCGTAGCAGTGGAAACAAATTCTTGGTGGGAGAAATTGGGAAAAAAAAAAAAAAGAAAAGGCGATTGAAGGATCAAGAAAGAAGAGGGAAGGTTGAGTGACCTCTCCTACTACACAGTCATTGATGCAATGCCGATGACCCCTTCCCCTGGTGACACCCAGCTTTGGCTAGCTCTGAGTGAGACCAGTTGTAGCTACTAAGAGACATGGCAGCCGACAGCTAGTAGTGGCACTGCTTTCACTGCATTTTATAGGCATGGCAGTAGTAGCAGCTGCTGCTACTGTTTCTCTAAGTGAGAGTCACCGATAATGATAAGGATGATGTTGACGAAGATGATGAAGGTCTTGATGATGGTGATTAGTGTTTGTGTCTTAGGGTTTTCAAACAAATTCAAGGTTTTTTATTTGAGAAAGAGGAACATTTTTGATGTGGGCCAGGTCATTTTTTAGTCATGGATAGAATTAGTCATAATTAAGCGGGTCAGAGTAGTTGGATTTTTACAATGGCTACCTAATTAACATTAGTGGGCCATATTTTAACCTGATAGAAAAGAGGATATAATTACTTCAGTCAAATTTAGTTTTTCAAAAAAGGTAATTGGACTCATTTAACATGTCTAACAACTAAAATGCAACTATTTAATTGTAATTAAATCATGAAGATCCAATACAACTTTAAGTTATGAAAAATTCAAAATTTATTGCAGGGCTGTTATTTAATTTAGTCAAACCCAAAAATATCTCTTATAAAGTCCAATTTTATTATATCACTCTAATATTATTTAATAAACCCATGGAAACTTTTGAGAGGCTAAATAAATTAATATTATTATAAAAAACCAAGTTCAAATGAAAAGAAGTCCAACTTTTGGATGCCTAGCCTTTAGGCCAAACCCAAACCTGAGCCAAATTTATTCAGGCCTGTTCATTTAAAAGTGAAAAATTACTTCATGTAGAATTAATTAAAACCATCTTTTGTAAAATCAACTTTCTCGGTCAATAAATAGTCTAAAAAGACAAACTCCTTATAATAATAATCTTTCAAAAAGAGGAAAGTTTTTCAATTTGAGAAACTTCTCAAGTACTTCTTATAGATTGTCCAGACATGAATGTTAGGGTATTTTGTGACTACCCCATCTCTCCCTAGGTCATACCCTAAGGTATTCTGTGGGCCATCTACCCAACTCTCATTGAGACTCATTACAATCCGCAAATCCTTTGCAAGAAAATACTTAAAAGTCCATCCGAAACAACATAACCTTGAATGTACTTCACTATAACATTTACATATCTTCCCAAGTAATTACATAAACTTGCATACAAAAGATTGAGCATTTGGAGTTCAACTTAAGTACATTCACATATTCCCAAAAGTAAAGGAGTTACAAGCATTTATACAAAACAAACTACTTAAACTCCCAAAATGACCTAATGCTGTCCTTGAGACCTCTTAGCCCAAAATCCTATTAAAGAAAACAAATGCGTGGCATGAGCTTACGCCGAGTGAGGTTTCCAAAACAAGCATTCATTTGAAGAAGTATAATTAATCATTCAAGGATCAGTAAATCAAGAATCATTCAAAAACATTAAAATATCCAAAGGACATGTGATCACCGGAGAGCGTTACTCGAGCCTCTCAACTCGAAGATCAGTGCTTATGAGGAGAACATTACTCAAGCCTCTCAACTAGAAGATCAGTGTTCATTTATCAAGTAATTATAGCAATAAATAAACACATCAAGATCAAAGGATATAGGTGGCTTCCAAAAGCCAGTTTCATAGTAGCTTGATCATATCCGAGTCCGTTGACTCTCCATCAATGTTTGAAATTCAAGAAATAAGGTCCGTAGATCACCACTTAATGTCAATCCCAATCACCATTCATCCCACCTTTCCGAGTTTGAATGCCAAAATTTAAGAGGTGATAATACTCGAGTATACCAGTTCAAGTTCAAGTTCACGAGTTCAAGACCCATGGTTCATTGATCTCCTCGACCAAACCCTTGCTGGCTTGATTCGACCAACTAGCCAAAGGGTTTGGGGCCCTAAGCATGCAAGGGAGTCAATAGGATAACAACCCAAATGACTATCAAGTCAAGCACATATAAATCATTTCACAAGTAGGTCATTTCACTTGAAACAAAATAACAATAATCCAATCAAGAAAGGTCAAGTATGATAAAGTACACATTTGCCCAATTAACACACACTCAAGTGTCAGGTTTTCAATCAAGAGAACAAGTCATTCAAGCATTCACAAGTTCTTGGAACACTCATCTTCACCAAAGTAAAACAAATGTTACATGTCAATCACCAAGTCACCTCTATGTTCACCTCCAAGTCCTAAGATCAAGCAAATAAAGGACATTATTGTCCACTACTCCAAGTCACAAAAGGCAAGCAAAATGAACTTCCAAAATCACAAGGTTTCTAGTTCAAATCAAGGGAATAAAACCACATACATTTCTTATGATAATCATCAAGTTATTTCACAAGATAATCATCAAACTATCAAGTTTGTGTTATCTCTCGGTATTTTGATCATACCTGGAGCTAAACTCATCAGATTGAGATGAATCTTATTCCGTTTCGAAGCTAAGACATAGACCTACATTTCTTATGAAGACATTGAGATCTAGTTCATGGATTTTCATGGTAGAAAATCGCAATCTCAGAAGGACAAGAAAGCTGTCAAGCCAAAACAAGCATTTGAGCTGTTAGGGGTATTTTGATCATTTAATATGCTATAGTCCTCCGATTGATCTGATATTTTGTGGATGGAAAGTTAACTCAATTTCCTACAATTTCATGTTTTGCACAAGAACTGGTTTGGCCATTAGCATAGACAAATTGGCAACTCAATTTGACACAAAATGGAGCAACACATCAAACACTTGGTAGGAAATAAGAATTCTTCCATTTTCATGCTATTAAACTTCTTCCATCAAAATTTACAAACATTTCTCCACCACATCTCAAATGATCTCAACCCAACTTTCATAGTAAAGCTACAATAACACATCATTAACATGTCAAGAGGTATAGCCTACAATTTTAACAAGTAAATGACCAATTTATGCATAACACTTAACCCTAATTTCAACTCAAACAACCAAGCATCACTTTCCATAATCATAACTTGGAGAGCTACTTCAAGATTTAACCAAAACCAAAAGATCAACTCACTAAGTAAGGAAATGAAGAAAAGAATTAGTTTAGCAATTACCTCTCTTGGTTCCTCTAAGCAAGAAGAAAACAACCACAAGATCTTCCTCCAAGCTCCTCCAAGATCTTCCTTCCAATCTTAAGTTAGAATTTGATGGAGTATCAAGATTTTCTCTCTCTTTTTCCTCATAAAATTAGGCAAGGAATCAAGGTTGAGTTTGTGGTTTTTCTCCCCTTTTTTCTCTCAAGAATTTTGGCCTCCCTCTCTCTCTTTACAAGACATGAAAAATGAAAATGGAAGAAAGAAATAGCTTGGTTGAAGTTGTATAAAACGTCACTTGGTTGAGAATGTGCTACTTGTTCAATTCTCATTGGTTTTTCCCAAACCTTTTTACATAAAACTTCCTCCTCTTCCTAAATTTCCTCACATACCCCACAAAATCACACTTACACTAATTACTAACCCCCACATGCAACAATTAATAAAATCATTAAGACACAAAATCTTTAATTAAATAACTAAAGAAGATGAAATTCAATTAACATGAGTAAAATGAAATAATCTTTTTTCGAGTCCTCACACCCTCTCCCCCTTAAAAGAATTTCGTCCTCGAAATTCTAAACTTTGCTTGGAAAAAGTCAGGGTATCCTTATAATTGTTGTCTCATCTACTATCATTTCGACAATGATATCACTAGACCATGGACTCATTAGACATTGAACTTTCTTCATCACTAAACCACAACTTGAAGATCTTCATTCAATTCCAAGAATAGCTGGCAGAAATTGAATCATCCATGAAATTTGTGATACCTAATCAGGCTCCAAGATTAATATTCAAAAGGTAGATACTTGTGACCATATGAAACATTCCTTACATATATACCAAAAGATACAACTATATAATTTCAAACATCAATAATGGCTAAACTTGACTAGCATAGCAGATTCACCATAGTTAAATCCATGGGTTTGGGCAGTTCTTCACTTGATATCCATGTTTGCCACAACGAAAACATGCACCAGTTGCCCAATAACACACTCCAGTATGAGGTTTATCACAGGTTTCACACTTAGCCTGTATTAGCCCTTCAGATATTCATTAATTTTGGGTTGGCATAACCTTTGTGGTACTTGATACATTTTGGGTATGTAATTAATTGACAAATTTTATATAAAATTTTTTATGATTTTAGTTGTGTAAATTGTGGTGATAGATTTAAAACATTTATCTTTTATTGAACCTTTTAAAGTAAACATTAGAAATCATGGTTTTTAATGGAAATTGGGACAACGACTTGGGGTAAATTCTTTCTTCACAGAACCAAAACTGTGAAATGAGGCAGTAGCAAAAAGGTTTTCCAATGCTTTCTAGACTGTGGTTTTTAACTATTACAAAAGAGTATTTACAGCGGTCTCAAGCCGTGTTAAAATTGGTAGTCAAAGGTCAATAATATATATCACAGTATTTTTGTGACGAATCTCAAAACTATGGTAATTTCGTTGTAAAAAGTATTTATCATGGAACCTAAAGCTATTGCAAAGTTTTTGTGATGGTCGTATATAAGATGCCTCCAAAATTGTGGCTAATCTGCGGCAAATACTATTCTCTACGGTTTAAGGTGCTTTTTTCCACGGATTGGGTGTGTCACAAAAACTTGATTGCTTTTTTATTTTTTTTAACAGTGAATGTATCACTAGAGAACATATAGCTCTGTATTAATCTATGTGTAATATGTTTATGGGGCAAGTCTGATCTACAAGTGGCTCAAATTTGGTCTACAATTTTGCGTTGATTATTTTCAAAGAATCTTCACCAAGATAATGATTCAATTGCAAGACACATACGATTTATGCATATAATTGTCAGATTATATGGTGATCTTTTGGATCACATTTTCTAAATTTTGAAAATGGTGAAGGATTGTTGGGAAATTTTCAAAATTTGATCAGTTGATATCCATCGTCGGTTTTTAGACTAGACATTACATCGGATATCATCCAATTCTTAAATTGAAATAACTTGTGTGAATTCTTGAATTGAAATAACTTGTGTGATGTCTAGCACTGGACTTTGGTTCAGACATTGCGTTGGACATTGTTTGTGCCAGTATAATGGTCAGAAATTCTTCAAATTTGGTGCCTCTTTTTTTTTTTCAGAGAAGGAATTATGTCTTGAATTTTGCATGTTTCAGAAATTTCCTACCTTGATTGAATTTATTTTTTTTAATAAAAAAATGTACGTGAAGGGGGACATAAACCTGGCCTCTAGCAAAATTACATGAAATGCTTCATCTCAAAAGAAATCAAACGCCAAAAAGACATTGAAATGCCTATATTCTAGGAAACGATGGAAGACCACACCGGTCCATTTTGACATCACCGCTCACCATATTCGGAACCGAAGCAATCCTTTCGTAGACCTTGTCAATGGCATCAAGAACACCTACATTAGACAGACAACCCGCTAGCCGACTAGCTTCTCCAAAGCAATGTGAAATAACGGAAAAGTGTGCTTTAAATTGCGGCAACTGGTTGAGAACTCTCTGGATAGCCCACGGACAGCTAACCTTCCCTTGAATAATCTGAATAAGCATTAAAGAATCTGACTCAACATGTAAAGCATGATAACCGCGTGATACACACAGCCAAACTCCAAAAGTAAAGCCTTAAGCTCAGCGGCTAAACTTGTTGCAACTCCAAAGAAGCAAGAAAAAGCCAACACAAATCTTCCCTAAGAATCCCTAATTCCTGTGAGGGCCTCAAAATTTTGTTTTTATTGAAAATTAAATAAAACTATTTAAATTATGTTTATTCACTAAAATATTAGTGAATTTATAGTTTGAGTTATTATTTTCTAATTTAGAAAATTTTTCGTGAATTAATTGGCGGTGTTTGGTTTTAGCCAATTTTAGAGTCAATTTTTGAATCGTGACGTGAATAGTAACTCTAAATGAAACCGAGTATATGTAGAGATATTACAGAGTTATATTTAAGGTAGGACAGTACCGGAAGAGGAAAAACCAGTACAAGTTAGAGTGTCACGTCGACGCGACAAAAAGTGAAAGTTTGACCACTTTTCCTTAATTTAAGGCCAACCACACTTTTTGTCTCCATAAAGCCTTGTTTCTTACTTCCTTGCCTCTTCACTTTCAGCCATCCTTGAAGCTTGAAGAGAGAGAGAGAGAGAGCTGAGCTTGAGACAGAGAGAAATAGAGAGAGAAACAAGTTTCTACAACTTCATCTTCACCTTCCATTTCTTGGAGCTTGAAGACATCATTGGAGAGCCTTCATCTTGTTCCTTCTCCTCCTTGTTGCAGCTGTGAGAGAGAGAGATAGAAAGAGAGAAAGGTTCGAGAGTGAGAGAGAGAAAGGAAGAGGGAAGAAAGCTTCATCTTGTTGTTCATCTTCTAGATCCTTGAGATTTGTGGAGGAAAACACCAAAGATCAAGTTGGTTCTTGGCTAAATTTGGAGGTTCTTGAGATTTCAAAACTTGGAAGATCATTCTTGAGTGGAACTACACTAGATCCTACTTGATCTTGCTAGATCTAGTTAGATCTTGAGGTATAACACTTAAATCTCTTAGTTTTAACTTTATTAGTACTAGATCTTTTAGATCCACGGTTTATTTTGCTAAAAATGATCTTCCTGGAACTTTGAGTTGGGCTCTTGAATTCCCAACTTAGGTAGCTGACTTGAGGTGACCTTTTAGGTAGCGGATTTGAGGATCTGATTGTGGTTGTGATTGTTGTTTATGAGATGAATTTATTTGGTGATTAGAAAGTAAAGAAATGTTGGTGAAAATTTTGGAAGAAAGCTAAGCTTGATGGCCGAACCTCACTTGGAAAGTTATGACGCTTGATTTCAAAATTTTATGATGTTTCTTGACTCGATTTTGTCCAAATAAATATGTATTGTGTTCATTTATGAGTATATGCTTGAATGGAGTTGAAATCTTGAAGTTTTGATGGTGAAAAGTTGAGTTTTCACTAATTTTTGAGTAAATGTACTGTTTGGACAGATTTGAGGGTTTGAAATGTTTTATCTAACTTTTATGAATTTTGTACATTGAGATTTGGTGAAAATTGAACTAAAAACGTGTTAAAACCTTGACTAAAGTTTTAGTATTGAATTTGAGCCCAAATGGGTGATTTTCAAGGTAAAAAGACTTCATTTGATTTCCTTGTTCTAAAATGAGAAGTTGCGAATTTGAAATACATCGTTGGAGCATTTTGTTTAAATGATGCATCGATTTGAAAATGGAATCTTTTATGATGTTTTTCGACTCGAGTGACTACTTTTACACTCAAGAAAAGTTGGAGGAATTTTTGGGAAGAATTTTGATCAAATAAATGACTATGTTTATTTCAATTTAGTTTCACTATAGTGGAGCGAAATTTATTTCTTTTCTTTACTTGTTATAGGAAGTGTGAACGGATTTGAAATCGAGCCAAGCTTGGAGAATGAACCTTGCTATTTCGGTGAGTTTTCATGCATGTTTCTTGGCTAGTTATGTGAACTTGAATCTCATGAATTGATTGAATCATGTTTTGATTACCTGACATGTCGTGTCTTGAAAAATTTGGTTGGATGATCCTTCAAATGGGGTAGTGTGTACTTTATCACACTCGCTACCATTTGAAAGATGATATTCTTGATTTTAACATGTCTTGACGTGACGTGACGTGTCTTGTAGTTGTTATTCTCAAGAATTCCTAAATCCTCTTGGTAAGTTATCGAATCGAGCCATTGGGAAAACTCAGGTCGAGGAGATTTAACTAACCTTGGGCTACGTGACGTGTTGTGTACTCTGGACTTGGCATATGGCCTTATCCATTTTGAAGAGCAATACACAAATATATAAATTTCCCGTTAGGCAGGCGAGCTCGGTTGGGGGTTTTGGTAGAGTAAGGAGACAGTGGTTGTCTACTTGGTTTTGATTTGTGAAAGTTGACGGAGTGTCAACTACGTGATTCGTGTTCCAATTCCATGGAAGTGCTCTAGTTTCGAGGACCTTAGCTCCTGAGAGCTACTTGTATCCTTCCTTTGTGATGTTACTCGTTTTCTTTATTTGATTGTCTTTAAATATGGGTTTGAAGTGGAATTTCATATGCTTTATGTAAATTGCATGTCTTTTGGAACTCAATGGGCTTTAACTCATTCTTTTAAATTTGTTTTCCTTAACAGGGACTAAGAACTCAAGTGAAGGTGCCACTCATTAGGGTTGGTTCATACTTTTGAATCTTGCCTAAGAAATTTGATCTATGTATTTGGAATTTTTGAGATAAGCTTTTGGTTGTAAATTAAGTACTCCGAATTTTACTATGGATTTGTAAGATGACCTCCTAACTGTACTTATTGTATTCTGGATTGAAAGATTTTAGTAGTTAAGTTATGAATCATTGTTTGGTTTGAATCTTGTTATGTAATTTGGTTCTGATGAGTTAGTAAGCATTTGAAAGAGTGAGTCCTGGCGAGAGTTAGGCAGACGGTCCATTGATACCTTAGAGTACGCCCTAAGGAGAAGTGGAGCTGTCATAATTCCACCCCTACCACTAAGACCTGGGCCCCTTAGAATAGTTATCAGTGTTGTGTTTGGAAGAACTTGCTGCTGGAGGAATCTACTTAACCATAATAATTCTATGAATCTTGGAAGAGCACCTTATATTACTCACAAACTTCATGCTTTGTCTGATACTTTTTGTCTTTGTCTTTGTTTTTGCATTGGTCTGGAACACTTGCAGTAGTGTTCGGGAAATTATTTGTTTAACACAATTCAAGGGGAACACAACTCGACCATTCTCAATCTTCACTCTATAAAAGGTCTAGCAAATGGTTATTTGTTGTAGAAAATCACGTTTACACAACTAGAATTCTCTACAAGGCATACCATAATTCAAGTAGGTTTGTCTAACTTTGTGCAAAAATTAAACAAAAACACCCTTCAAATTATCTTAAAAGATATTTGTCATGTTCTTTGCACACTAAATTGTGGATAAATAAAGTCTAAAGAAAAGTGATATTGAGTCATCATTTGAAGCTATCATTCACATTGTAATATTTGGCCATTTTCTCTTGTATTTTCTCTCCTGTAGACAACATCAATTACCAAAAACATCAAGCGGAGATGTCCCCATGTCATAAAGCCTGTATACAAAAAGGAAATATTAGTGAAAAAAATGGAGAACTTGAAAAAGCATGTAGAAGAGCTCATATATCATGGATATTTACCATTGAAGATGGTTTGGAGCTGGTATCAATCCCCTCTGTAGCTTAGAAGTATGCTCTAATCGAATTAATGATCTACCAGAGGAATATTTGTTAAATCGTGATAAATTTTCAATATTCTTTTGGTAGATCACCAACCGGTTAGAATGTATCTCTAATTTGTTTTGCACCAACGTCGATCATATATATGCCAATTGCCTATTAGAATATTAGTTTGATAAACCAATTAAAAGCCATAATCCAAATGGGAGACAATTTCCACAAGCTTCTAAACATATTTTCAAAAGAAATAAAAAAACAGAATGTATATAAAAAAAACTAAATCTATCTTAGTGAGTAAACAATTGATAACCCACATTTTTATTTCCAATATTTTGAGCATCAATTATTCATTCAAGTAAATCCAACCATTTTCTTCAGGGCGAGGTTAGTGCAATTGGGTAAAGTGGTTTATATAGTTCTCGAATATGATTTGAAATAGCTCCAAGCCATTGGATTATAGTCTCCCCTTTAATCATGTATGTCCGAATAAAAGGTAATTGTGTTATCCTAATATGCACAAATTCAACATGAATCTAAAATTCATATATAACTAGAATGACTACTAAGCCTAATATTTTGTACTTATAATCCTTAATGAAGTTGCCTTTTAAATGGATTTGTATGAATGCGAGATATATTCTTCTTCTTAATTTGTTGTATATAGCTAGATTTTGTTAGTAAGATCATACATGCTTTTGTCCCTATTTTGACATTTTATAGTAGGTCATTCATAAAAAAAATTTTATTCCTAAATGAATTTTATTTTGACATTTTCTATTACTTATGATTTTTTCTCTCTCTTATTATAGCAATTCTTCTATCTATTGTTTCTTAGTCCTTGAACGTAATAACAAATTGACATTTAACTGAATGGTACGTAGAATTTAATTTTATCCTTTTTGAGATTTTCTTTCCACCAAGTACCTATTACATTTTGTAACATATGATAGCATATTTGTTTCATTATGTTGATTTTTTGTTATACAATAATCGAAAGATTGGCACATAAAATATACCAAATCATCCTTATATCAACAAAAAATATTCATTTAATTCATAGTCATTAGTTTACATAATTGGCTACCATGTCTAGGTTCGCTCTTGAAACTATGCTGATTTTGTTTGTGTCAATATATATGAGTAATGAAACTACATGAAATGATAGAGATGCGTGCTAATCTAATATTACCTACTAACAAGTTTGGAATTAAGATGGAATGTTGTATAATAATTTAAGCCACATGATTACCTTGACAATTTTAATTAGTCTAATGATTATTGAATTTGTATGAAATCTTAGGAACAAATGCTGACCAGCCACCAATATTGAAATTAAGATGGAAATGTCTAAAAAGTTAAGCCACCTGATGAGCTTGCCTATTCCGTTTAATCCAATGCCAACTGTTCACAGAAACAATATACTTAAGTTATACTTAGTAATTAATCTAGGTTTATTAAGACGATTGCACTTTTACAAAATTGAGTACTAATATCGATTTCTTAATAGGTACAAATTCTCTTTTAAAAGTGGGCTTTGGCCAATAGTTGCTCCTAGGAATGCCTCTTGAAAGGTTCTCAGGTTTTAACATTTTTAGCATAAATGAAATTAATTTGAGAAAGTATGTAAATGTAAGGAATGATACGTGTATTTCATGGTAAGTTAGGTACAATTTAGGTGCATTAACTAGTATTTTGGGATATTTAAGTCTGGTTAGTGCACGTAAATTATACCTAACTTACATATAAATATACACTATTACTCCTTACATTTAGACACTTTCTCAAATTAATTTCATTTTTACTATAAAAATTAATATGAGACCCTTTCGAAGAGTGTACCGAGGTGCACCCTTTAGCCACAGCCCTCTTTTAAAACAACTTTGTACCTATTAAAAAATATATATTAGTACTCATTTTTTTATAGAAGTGCAATCATCTCAATAAACCTTGATTAATTACTGAGTATAGCTGAAGTGTATCATTTCTTTGAACATTAGCATTGGATTAAATGGAATAGGCAAGCTTATCAAGTGACTTAACTTTTTAGACATATCCATCTTAATTTCAGTATTGGTGTCTGGTGAGAAATCAGCATTTGTTCCTAAGATTTCATACAGATTCATTGATCATTGGACTAATTAAAATTGGCAAGGTAATTGTGTGGCTTATTTTTTACACAATATTCCATCTTAATTCCAAACTTGTAAGTAGGTAGTTTGAGATTAGCACGTGCTACTTCTATTGCACAAAGATTCATTACTTATGTATGTTGACATAAACAAAATCAGTATAGTTTTGAGAATGAACCTAAACATAGTAGCCAATTATGTAAACTAATCACTATGAAATTAATTGAATATTTTTGGTTGATATTAGGATGATTTGGTGTATTTTATGTGCCAATCTTTTGATTTTGCATAATAGAAAATCATTATAATGAAATAAATATGTTATCATATGATACAAAATGAAATAAGTACTTGTAGAAAGAAAATCTCAAAAGAAGATAAAACTGAATTCTGGGATTAGTTTACAACTATGCACCATTAATTAAACAATCTACTATTACATTCAAGAACTAAGAAATAGCCGATACAAGAAATACTGTAATTAGAGAGAGAAAGAAAAAACCTAAGTAATAGAAAATGTCAAAATAAAATTCATTAGGAACAAAATATGTTTTTATGAGTGACCTACTATAAAATCTCAAAATAGAGACAAAATTGTGTATTGTGAGAACCCTAGAAAAAAAAAAAAAAAAAAAAAAAGAAAAAAAAAGAGATTTCTAAATTTATTGCACCATTTAATCAATTAGTGCACTATTTTCCCTCAAGTACCCAATTTCGTGTGTATTGCATGGTTTAATTTAGGATTTCATTTTCCATGTTTTATATGGACAAATGCATGAAACTTATATGGTTCTATGTGTGTTACATTTCAATTAAGGGATTTGATGGCAATTTGCAAAGATATTATCTCATTTTTGGCCAATAAGATGACACTTGTCAACCATCCAACAAATCCTTGACTTAAGCTTTCTATTTAAACTCTTGTCTTCAAAATTCAAACAAAACTCCCTCTCTTTTTCCTCTCTCTTGGCCAAACTCCATGGACAAGAAAACCACAAAACCTTGAGCTAGGATTAGTTATTTTAGTGAAGGAAAAATTACTTTGAGTGAAACCCTAGGTTTGATTACTACTTAGTCATCAAGCTTGGTTGGAAGAATTGAAGCTTTTGGGTGGATTTTCTCTCTCAACTCTCAAGGTAATTAGTCACTTAACTTTGCTTTAGTTATGTTTAAATTCAAAGAGGATGCATGATAGTTAAGTTTAAGGAGTTTGAGGTGGATTTAGAGGAAAAATTATGGAAGAGTTTCTTGTGTTTGAGAACTTGAACTTAGGTTTTTATTTTAGGCTTCCATGTGTTTGATGAATTGTTTGATGGCTTGTGATGTTTTGTTGATGGAATTAATTGATGTTTTAGCATGTTAAACACCTCATTAAGTGATGGAAATAACCTTAAGGGGGTTAATTGAAGAGTTTGCACTAAGGCTGGAAATTTAACAAGAAATCAGAAATGGAAATCAGTGAAATTCCAAACTTTCTGTTGATTGTAGAAATTTAATTAGGGCCCGAGCTTTATACCGTTAGAAAGCTCTATGAACCTAGTTTTCAAAGCCACTGACGGAGATTGATTTTGATTTTCCTACGTTGAGTTATGGCTGTTTTCCCGAGACTGCTCGGCCAACCTGTCACCAATCTGGCAGTTTTCTTGCCACTCTGAGATTTGCCATTTTGACCTTGAATAAGCATGAATTGATGTCCGACCTCTCATGAAAATTGTAGGGCTATGTCTTAGCTTCGAAACGCCATAAAGTACACATCAATCCGATAACCATAACCACAGTTATGTTTAAATTACTGAAGGCGGCAAACCTGTCAATTGTTGATTTCATTTCCACAATTGTTTTCCTCATTCCTCTTGACTCTTGTGCATTCTTGCCGTGTCCCGACCTGCTAATTCATGATCCTAATATGTTGATAAGATTTTCGTTTGTTCACTCTTATAATTTGGATTGGCCATTTTGTGGTTTGTGCATCCAAGTTGTGATTTCTATCAAGTAAAGAGAACCACGAGCTTATGCATTAGGTCTTTCTTGTTTGCAGTAACCGAACTTAAATACCTTTCATTTCGTTTGTTATTAGACTTGGAAGGAGGAAATAGAGGAGGTTTGGGTGCAAGCACTTGAAGATACTTTGCTTAACTCGGTGAGTGTTTCATACTTGTTACTTGACCAACTTGATAGCTGAAATACTAGACTATTTGAATTATGTGATGATTTGTTCTCTTGTGATTTGCGAACCAATTAATATGATCGAGACGAGTGCGTACTTTATCACACTCAATCTCCTTTGCGTAAAATTTTGGTACTTTGATGTTTGAATCCGTGTGAACTGGCCTTTGGCCTATATTTGATTTGTGAGTCGCTTGGGTGATATCCCATTGACATATTTGATTTGTTTGGAGCTCAAAAACCTAGTTGGTGAGTCAATTGATTCGAGCCAGCATGGGCTTGGTCGAAGAAGTTGACGAGCCAGTGGGTATGATATGTGAATCCGGAAAAATTGGTATACTCGAGTATTACCTAAAATTTGATTTGTTGAGGTGTTCGGGCCCGGTAAGGGGGTGAAACTGTGGACGGTACTTGGTGTTAAGTGGGGATCTACGGTTGTGGATCTGAACTTCAAATGTTGACGGAGAGTCAACGGGATGTAATATGATCAAGCTACGGGGAAATTGGCTTTTGAAAGCCATCCGTATCCTTTAATTAAGTATATTCAATTTATTTGGTGAGTTTACTTGTGATACTTGTTTATTAAGTGAATTCTAAATGTATGCTTGGCTGCATGTTTTTGGAACCTCATGGAGCTCTTAGCTCCATGATAGGGTTTTTCCCCTTTGTTTTCCTTAGCAAGGAAATTGCTTGAGCTCGGGGTTTGAAGTGCGCGCGATTAGTCTATGTTCGGGTGTTACTTTTGTTTAAGGGATGATGTACTGGAAAACCCTATCATGGATAATCTTAGATTTTGGTTTTGTACCCTAAATCCCCTGTTGAATTCTAAGTTTGAATTGTGGTTTGAATTTATGCAATTATGTTGGTATGAAATTTGAATTTGGAGATTTAGTTTAGTAAGTTGGACTGTTGGTTTCTTTTATTAGTTATCGAGTCTTGGTGAGAGTTGGGCAGGCTGAACCCTTTGGTTCGCCTTAGGGGGAGGTGGGGCTGTTACATGTATGATCTTACTAATCGAATCTAGTTTGTACACAACAAATCAGGAGGAAGAGCATATCTTGCATACGTATAAATCTATTCAAAACCAACTTCATAGTTCATTATGGATTGTGAATACAAAATATTAGACTTAGTAGTCCTTCTAGTTACATATAAATTTTAGATTCACGTTGGATTTGTATTTGTGTATATCTATCTATCAATGATAAGAGTGTGTAAATAAAGAACAAATTTCGATAATGCAATTACCTTTTATTTGGACGTACATGATTAAAAGAGAGATTACAATCCAATGGTTTAGAGCTATTTGAAATCAAATTTGAGAACTATATAAACATATCACCCACTATATAAACCACATTAACCACTAAACTCATCCACAATAAAAAGATGGATATCAATTGTTTACTCACTAAGATAGATTAAAATTTTTATTTCTTTTAAAAATATGTTTAGAAGTTTGTGAAATTGTTTCCCATCTAGATGGTTTTAATTGGTTCATCAAGCTAATATTCTAATAGGCAATTGGTATATATATGATTAATGCTTTGGCAAGCAAATTAGAGATACCTCCAACCAGTTAGTGATCTACAAAAGAATATTGAAAATTTATCATGATCTAATTAATATTCTTCTGGTAGATCACTAGTTTGGTTGCAGCATACTTTTAAGCTATATATAAAGATTGATATGAGTCCCAAACCATCTTCCATGGTACAGTGTCCATGATTTAAGAAAATTCTACATACTTTTCAAGTTCTCTCTTTTTCTCACTAGATCCTTTTTATTGATTACAGGTTTTGTAACTTGGAGGACATCTCCACTTGATGTTTTTTTTGTTGATGTTGTCTATGTAGCAATTGATATGCTTAAAATGTTTTATGTTTTGTGTCCATTTCCACCAGATATAACTCAGATTCTCTAGTTTTTTGAAATGCTGTGATACCTTATTTCACATCGGAAAAGTTAAGTGTTATAAACTAATATATAAGTAAAGTCTGAACACTCAATTCCAACTTGGGATATCTATTTTGTGCTAGTGAGGATTGAACCTAAATATTTGGACTTGACTGTTGAGACTCTATTTGCATCTTGGGCCTATGAGCTCAAGGCATGATATTATATTATTAGAAAGAATTTCGTATGATCTTTGCACGGAGTGAGACTAGACCAATGGTATTGGACCATGATTACATAAGGAAGTAAAGAAACTAAGTGCTATGTAGAATTAATTGCTATGCTGACTTACTGATGGAAGCCACCTCCAGATCTCATATGAGCCACCTCTACAATCCGGCACAACTTAGTGGAAAAAGTGTGTAAATGTAAGGAATGACTATGTGTATTTACATGGTAAGTTAGGTACAATTTAGGTACACTAACCAGTATTTTTGGATATGTATCTTAAAAAAAATGAAGGGTATAAAAAATTACATATCCCAAAATACTGGTTAGTGCATGTAAATTGTGCCTAACTTACCGTGTAAATACAATGTATCACTCCTTACAATTAGACACTTTCTCAAATTAATTTTATTTTTATGATGACCCCACCTAATCCTAAGGCATACCAAAGGGTTAGCGGGCCATCTGCCCAACTCTCGTTGGGGCTCACTACAGTTCTGAATCAAATGAACATTATACATAGATTAAAAGTTATCCATAAGTATATTTAAGTACTTATACCAACCGCAAGTCCTTAGAATTCAAATTACACCCAATTTGCAGAAGACATAATCTCTAGGTATTTATGCTCAACCAATCAAGCTAATGAGACCTTTGCAAATTGATTTCTTCAATAACTCCAATAAACTATACATAACTTTCATTCTTGCTTACAATCCCAAAAGAGAAAATAAGAACTACAATTAAATTTCCAAATACAAGTTCAACCCAAAAATTTACAAGATCAGTAATCCCGTGTACAGACTAGTGCCATCCTTGGCTTCTCTTGCTCTCACATCCTGTAAGGAAGACAAACTATTGGGGGGGTGAGCTAAAATCTCGGTGAGATTCCATAAATTCAAGAAAACAAATAAAACATTGAAATAACATGGTTTATCAAAGTAGCACTTTTAACAAGTAATCGTTCAAAAGACAATTATCAACACAAGAAATCTTTCAAGCATTTATTCATTTGACAATCAGCTAATCAAGTATAAGCAATAAAAGAATACAGTAGCACATAGAGCCAGTAAGTCAGTAGTTAGCAGTCTCCTTATACCTCTAGTGGTAATACTCGAATAAACCAGCCAATGTCCTAGTGTTACAGGGTCCCGACCTAGTCCACTCTGGCTCGGGGTGGCCGATAACAAAGGGTGTGGGTCCAGATCATGCAAGGGCCCAATTCAGCCGATGTGTCCAAAGCATTCATGGCTTACAACATGTGCAGTTAACAGTCAACAGTAATACATGTAACAAATAAACTAACACTTAATCAACACGACAAGACATTTAGTGTAAACACACAAAATGCATTCACAACCATTTGATTTGTAAATACTAGGGAATTCTTTGAAATAGCTTTGTTAGGACATGTTTAAGAGTAAAACACATTTGAGTAGAAAGGTACATTTAAGCATAACTAGCAACGAGGAACTCGTCCACATAATAGAAATCCATTTCATTCAAAAGAAGTAATAATCCATTTTATGCTAAACAAGTGAAACACGTTTGAAAAATAGTAGAAACCCTCATCAAAAGTTAAGTAAGTAGGCAAAGTAAGGCTTAGTGCAAATTCAAATAAGTAGGACACACAAAACATTTAAAAAATAAGGAAAACTCACCAAAAGTCTAGTGAATAGGCAAAATAAAGCTTTCACACTTTTTTCTCAGGGTTTCCCGCGAATTCTTCTTGAGCACTTGAGACAAGCATATCCAACGATTACCTATAACGTTTAACCAAGACCAAAGGAATTCCCTCTTAACCCTTCTCTCAATCATCCTCAATTTCTTATCAAATTAAGAGAGAAACTCTCTACGCTTAACCATCAAGTTAACACCGAGGGAGAGTTTGTAAGTACTTTATTTGTAAGTCAAAATGTAGCAAGAGTTTTTGATTCCAAAGTTAGCCAAACTAAACCAAAGTAAACTTAGTTACTCATTAAATCCAAAATTCATGATTTCAGTCCCAAATCAATCCATAATTATAGTTTAATATAATAGCAAGTCGTTTGAGAAAAATCAAGTCAAGAAAATACCAACCGAAGCCAAAACAGTCCAATGCATCAAATCTGTCAAAACAGTCCCAAGGTTCAAAAACAGAGATTTTTATCAACTTTAAACCATCCAAAGATTCACACTTTAACCCCATTTCAACATACACTCATAGTTCAACATAATATAAAGTTAACAGAGCAAAATCACATTAAGAGAATATCAAACGAGGCTGAAATAGTCCGGGCTCCAAATCTGCCGTTTGAGTTCAAGTTCCAAAACAACAATTTAAATCAACTATTAACCAATGAAAATTCTATATTTCAGTCTCAATTTATCATATACATATAGCTTAACAACATATAAAATCATTAGGCCAAAATCTTGTCAAAAAACAACTCAAATATTTCAAAGAAATAAGCTAAAATTTCTAGCTAATATTCGGCCAGCAGAGGCTAATTTCCTTGAAATTTCGGTCAATAGAACAGCCATAAAAACATGCATATCTCACTCATAATACTAAGGGGTTCATCAATCATTAGCCCTCCATAGAATCAAACACTTAGTAAACATTAAGATTCTTGACAAAGGTAATCAACAAACTATCAATTTTCTGCCACCTCTGAGTGTTTTAATCATAACTGGAGCTACAAATATTGGATTGAGACGAATCTTATGGCATTTCGAAACTAAGACATAGTTCTACATTTTTAATGCAGACATCAAAAGTCAAATCTTGCATTTTCATGGTCAGAAAGTGAAATCACTGAAACAATAGAAATCTGTCGGGCAAAACTGGACATTTGGGCAGTCAGGGGTATTTTGGTCATTTCACATGATACAGTGCTCCGATTGAGTTGAAATTTTATGGGTGGAAATCCAATGAAATTTCCTACAACTTTTATGCTTTGAGAAAGAGCTAGATTGGCCTTTATCATGGATGAAATGTGTAGATCAATTTGGTGTAAAACTGTGAATTTCCAGCAAAATCAATCAACAATTCAAGAGTTAAACTAATGCTCTAACCTTCAAGTAATCTACTAGCTCTTCCATAAAACTAACTTAGATCATGAAGATATAACAGATTTCATGGATAAAATTTGAAAACCAATGCTGTGATTGAAGGTTACCTCAAGATATAGCAAGATCTAGCAAAGTTTCACCACAACTTTCTCCCAAACTTCCTTCCTTGCAAATCCTTCAAGAAAGGTCAAAGATCTTCAAGTTTTCTTGGTGATTTTAGCCCAAGAACTCCAAGAATGGCAGCTAACATTGTCTCCTCTACCTCAGCTCTCTCTCTTTCCCTTTCTCTCTCTCGGTTCTCTCCCTCATTCTCTCTCTCTTACTTCGGCTGGAACAAGGGGAAGAAGAAGCAAGATGAGCTCCCTCCAATGGTGTCTTCAAGGATCAAGAAGATGAAGAAGAAAATGGAGCAAGCTTTTCTCTCTCTTTTGCTCCTTGGTTGGCTGAAAATAATGAAGAGGAAATGGAGCAAGAATGAAGGCTTTATGGAGACAAGAAGCTTGGCTATCCTCATTTCAGGGAAAAGTTAGTCAACTTTCACTTTATGTCGTGTCGACGCGCGATGCTCTGACTTTTACTGGATTTTCTCCTTTTGACACTGCCCTACCATAAATATATCTCTGTAATATCTCTACATAAGCTCGATTTCATCTTAGATCTACTATTTACATCACCACTCAAAAATTGACACTTACACTGGCCGAAACAAACACCGGCAATTTTATTCACGAAAAATTCTCTAAATTAGAAAATGATAACTTGATGCATAAATTCACCTATATTTTAGTGAAAATACATAATATAATTATTATTATCATTATTATTTATTTTTTAAAAAAGAATCAAATTTTGAGGCCCTTACAATTTTTGCTAAAAATATTAATACATGAGACCCTTTCAAAGAGTGTTCCCAAGAGCACCTGTTAACCAAAGCCCTTTTTTAATATGAAATTTTATTAGTACTCAATTTTTTATAGAAGAGCAATCTTCTTAATAAACTTGGATAGATTATGGAGTATAACTTAAGTATATTGTGTCTTTGAAAATTAGCATTGGGCAGGCTTATCAAGTGGCATAACTTTTTAGACATTTTTGTCTTAATTTCAGCATTAGTAGCCGGTGAAAATCAGCATTTACTCCTAAGATTTCTTCCATCAATTGTTAAATTTTAGTGGTCTAATAGAGAAGTCTTATATCTCTTAAGTCTTTTGTCTCTTAATGCCAGATAAATTGGAGCATCTACTCCCATATGGACTAGAGATTTTACTGCTACTTGAGCTAATCCTATGTGAACGTATCAATATCCTTTATCTAAATATTTCTTAAGTGATTCTTGATTTAATAAAGACATAATTTGAAATTCTTCATTAATAGATTTTGTTTCTTCATGGATTTTAACTGACACAGCTAGTGAAATCTAACATACCTATTTTATAAATCTCTTCTTTGTCTCTTTCTGGAATAGACCAATTTGAAGAATCTATAGGACATTTAATTTCATTACTTAATATTATGTCAGAATTCTTTGAATCAGAACAAACTAACCAAAGTCTTAATTTAGTTGCCATTTTACAGTATCTTACTAATGCATTTCTTATAGGAACACCAGATCGTATGTCGGGAACACCCTCTCCTAGGCAGTGGGCTTACCAACAGTCTAACAAGGCTTCAATGGCTTACCGACACAACAAATGAAACAATAATGTAAAGTAGTAAATGATAACTTTAAATTAAGGCACTGATGAGTTGGCTCTGATCCTAGAACCAAACCCAGGCATAATAAGTAAGATTAAAAATGAAAGACATAAAATTAAATGAAGAAAAATATTTTAGAATTCTTACTTGAATGCGGAGATTTGGATTGGAATGAAAGTTTTAGATTTTATTGAAATTGAAGGGAGGAAGGAAATGATTACAAGATTGAGAAGAGGGTTTTCAAATTCTGTAGTAGAGTTTGTTCTCCCTTCTCATCTACTACTAGCATCTATTTATACAATAATCTAAATACTCATTTGAATTACATTTGCTTTCATTTCATTTGCATTTTATTTGGGAATCTCAGTATTTTCATTTGATTGGCTGAACTGTGATAAGAAGTTTTGAATGGCCATCCTAGCACTTTGAATAGCCGACATAGCATGTGAATGGCCAACCTAACATGTACCTCTTTTTTGATTATAGATCATAAGGATCCTGTGCACATGGTCCGCCAAAAGGATCTGTTGTTTGAGTGGGTGTGCTTTCTTGGGATCCAGCTGATGTGGAACCTGCCGACACTTCCGGTTCTTTGTCTTTTTGCTTCACATAATTTACATATTCCTATAACATTTATGGATTTGAGAAGAAGAAGAAGAAGAAGAAAGCTCCAATCTCAGCTCTCTCTCTCTCTCTACCTCGGCTCTCTCTCTCTCTCTCTTATGCTCTCTTGGTTTCTGAAAAATGAAGAGAAAATGGAGCTAAAGTGATGACATTAAGAGGACAAGAAGCATGGCTCTCCATGTTTTAGGGAAAAGTTGGTCAACTCGTCTTTATGTCGGCGTCGGCGCGTAACACTTTAACTTTTACTGGATTTTCTCCCTCCGATACTGTCTTACCATAAATATATCTTTGTAAAGTCTCTACATATGCTCGGTTTCATCTTAGAGCTACTATTCATGTCACGACTCGCAATTTAACGCTTAAACTTGCCGAAACAAAAACCAAACAATTTATTCACAAAAAATTCTCTAAATTTAGAAAATGATAACTCATGCATAAATTCACTAAAATTTTAGTGAAAATACATAATATACTTATTATTATCATTATTATTTAGGTTTTCAAAAACGAATAAAATTTTTTTGAGGCCCTCACATCCTTCCCCCCTTAAAAGAATTTTGTCCTCAAAATTTTCACCTTTTAAATGAATAATTTTGGATACTTCTTCTGCATCTCTCCTCTTCTACATCTCACGTCGCTTCCTCGATATCATGATTTCTCCAAAGGATTTTAGCCAAACGAATCTTCTTATTTCTCAGGTCCTTCACTTCTCTTTCGAGAATCTTCACAGGGCGTTTCTCATATGTTAGTGACTCATTCACTTCAATATCTCCTAGTTGCAGCACATGATTTGGATTTGGATGATATTTCTTGAGCATAGAAAAGTGGAAGATGTTGTGAATCTTGGACATACTAGCAGGCAAATCCAACTGATATGCCACTTTTCCAATTCGCTTGAGAATCTCAATAGGTCCAATATACCTTGGCTTCAGTTTCTTCCCTTTCTTGGATACAACTCCTCCTTTCACAGGTTTAACCTCAGAAATACCTTATCTCCTACTTCGAAATCCAAGTCCTTTCTCCGATTATTGGTGTAGCTCTTCTGTCGACTTTGAGCTGTCTGAAGCCTTTCTCGAATTAACTTTACTTTCTCGTAGGCTTCCTCTACCCAGGGAATAGTGGTCAGATCCAAAATTTTTCTCTCTCCTACCTCATCCCAATGGATTGGCGATCGGTATCTTCTTCCATAAAGTGCTTCAAACGGTGCCATTTGGATCAAAGCATGATAATTATTATTATATGCAAACTCGACTAATGTCATGTGCTGGCTCCAATTTCCCCAAAATCCAATATACATGATCCAACATGTCCTCTAAAGTCTGTATGGTCCTCTCAGACTACCCATCCATTTGGGGATGATATGCGGTACTCAGATTCAACTTAGTCCCCAAAGTTTTGTTTAACTTCTGCAGAAATGGGATACAAACCTCGGATCCCTATCGGAGACAATACTTACAAGAATACCATGCAGCCTCACAATTTCATCCAAGTAAAGCCGAGCTAATTTCTCCAAAGGGAATTTCATACTTACTGGTAGGAAATGCACAATTTTAGTAAGTCAATCTACTACCATCCTGACACGGGTTCAAGATCACCATATGACAATATCATGTCGAGTCCCATGTGTTCAACAATTTCCATGCCAAGTTCGTTGGGGACCAATGAACAAAGTGAAGAACAAGGCATTTTGGAAGTCAAGAATCGAATTCAAGTTTGTGTCAAGTCTTGCGTTTGTTAGACCTAGAAGACTTGCGCCAGTTAGCCGTGGGCACACCTTACCAGTCAAAGTCTTCGATCCTTCCTGTTTGGCTCAATCCTGTAAGGCGTGGGCACGCCTTGTGAGCCGAAGTCTTCTGCCTAACGCCAATCTATTGGTCCAAGTGTGAACAGCTTTGGTCCAATGCCTTGTCAAGTTATTTACATTGTGTTGCGGGTTAGGATAGTAGTAATTTCCTACTAGTGGTTTCCTAAGTGTTTTGTTTTAAGTTTCCTAAATTATAGCTAAGGGTGGCCGGATCTTGGAGTCCAAGTTAGATTAGGTTTTTCGAGTCATGTAGGCTATAAATAGCCAACATCTTTTCATTATTCAATACCAAGTTTTATCAAAAATTTTGTGAGTTTTTCACTCTCTCTTTCCAAGAGAGCCCTTCTTGAATACTTGAGAGTTTTCTTGAGTATTCAATCTTGAACTTATCAATCAAGTAATCACCTTGATTGTGGCGTTCTTCTACCAAAAACGTTGGTTCGCTAAATCATTAGATTGTGGGTCAAGGTTAAGTTGAAGGTTCATAATCTCGGGGTTTAGAAGGGTCAATTGTTCCGTCATTCAACTTGAATTTTCGTCTAGATCCATTGTTGAAAAATACGCGCTCAACCATTGGGAGGGTTAGTATTAGTTGGTTATCAGAGCTAGTTGACTAATTCAAGTATATCCCTTGTGTCATAAGTTTTCTTGTCAAAATTCTGTTTGAGTCCTTGTTTGTCGTTTCTTGTTCTTGTCAAAATCCATAGTTTGTTGCTGTCCTTACCTTTCCTTGAGTTTTGAGTCTTGTTGAAGTCATATTTTCTTGTTTCTGAAGTCATATAAAAGTAGTCTTCTTATTTTTTGTTTCTTGCTGTCCTTCATTCTTGTGTCTTGGTGCTGGAAATCCGTGGATAATTCTTGCTGAATCTTTAAATCTTGAACTTCGTTTTGTGCCATCTTGATTTCTTGAAACAAACCCTAAAACCTGAAACAAACCTTAACAGAATCTTGAAGTCAATTGAACAATCTTGAAATCTGGAAAACACAATTGAATCTTGAAGTTCTAGAGCAGATTTCAATTGGCCAAAAAAAAAATTGAAAGAAAGAAAAGATCAATTTTGGAAATTTGTTTGAAAACTGAATCTGTTGGCTTGTTGTTGATCCAAAATTTTGTGTTGGTTCAACACTTGAACATCACCTTTGGGAGTTGCTAAAACAAAATTGCATATTTTGGAAGGGTGAAAACTGAATTTGAAGGTGAAAACCAAAATAGAATTTGAGTTTCCAAATTCCAGATTTGTTCTAACTTGGTTTTCTTGTTGCCCGTTTAAAATCCAATTAGGAAACCAATCCATAAACTTGTAACAGCTATCCTAAACTCTAGAACAATCCATCCCTAAATCTGAATTGGTTTTTGAAACCTTTTTGAAACCCGACTTGTTGTTTCCTTTGTTAACCATTGTCTTGTGTTTCCAAAATATATTGTCTCTTTAAAAACTTGAGTCATGTCGGTCATAGCCTTTCTTTTCCAAATTCCACTAGCGTCTTAGCTAGTCCAACCATGTTTTATTTCCAATTGAATATTGTAGTTTAGGAAGCTCTCTAATTCCTTCTTTTCAGTAGTTTCTTAGGAAAATTCTGCAAATGAAGTGAGAAGTGATTGGTGAGATTATTAGAGTGAGTTAATTGCCCACCTTTGATCTAAAACTCATTCTTGAATCAGCAGATGGTTTGATACTCAAGAAGCAACCACATTTGAGGAATTATTTGATTCAAGCCCAAGGGAATGATGACACCATCAAATCGCTGAAGCACCTTCTATCCAAACTTGGGATGAACTAAAGTACCAGGTTGGTCAAGAGGAGGGGTATACCTCGTCAAATTTCCAACTTCCAACATGAAAAATGTCAACATTTCCATCATCAAAACCGAGGCCCAAATACATGCCCAAATCAAAGGAGTATGCATTGATTGAGGAAAATTGGTACTATTATTCAAGAGAAGCCAAGCGGAAGCGTTCTAGTTGCTTATTTGTTGTTATAGGTTGAATAAAGGGTACAACCGACCTGTGGCTCGACCCTAGTCCATTAGTTATGTTAATTAGTCCTTTTAATTAATGTGGGCCAGCCCGTGATTCGCTCTACTGAGCCATGGCCGAACCCTTGGCTTACTAGTCAGTTAATTAGTTGGTTAGTTAATTAACTAGGGTTTATCCTTGGTTAGTTTTGAGTATTTAAGCTAATTTCTATGTACGATTCATCAGTTTTGCCAGAAATAAGAAAACCTTCTTGAGAGTCTCTCTCTTGCTTCCTTAAAGCATTCTTGAGTATCTTAGATTGTTCTAGGGTATTCGAGTTGACTTATCAATCTAGGAACACGTTAGATTGTGGTGTCCTCTACCATATCATGGGATCATTGGCCGTGTGATCAACGGGTTCTTGATCTTTCCGCTGCGTTCATCGAGTCAAACGTGATTTCAACCTTCTAGATCCGTGGTAGTCTATACAGGTTTCATTACAAGGTTGGCAACGTTCGTATCAACTAATGTTGCTAGTGCATTGATGGTGGAGCGACTAAACTTGCCAACTAGTAAGCACCCTCGACCTTACAAACTTTAATGGTTGAACAACAGTGGTGAGGTATGTGTTCATAAGCAAATCTTGATTTCCTTTAGCATTGGTAGGTATATAGATGATGTTTTATGTGATGTCGTACCAATGCAAGCCACACACATCATTTTGGGTCGTCCTTGGCAATTTGACAAAAAGATCAATTTTGATGGTTTCTTGAATAAGTACTCTTTTATGCACAATGGTAAGAAAATCACACTTGCACCTCTTACACCTCAACAAGTGCATGAGGATCAAGTCAATTTGCAAAAAGAGTATGATTTGCATGTTGCTAATCAGAAGAAAAATTTGGAGGGAAAGAAAAGCCCTAAGGCCGAAAGTAACTCTAAATCACTTGAGCATGTGCATTCGGCCATAGAGCCTAGGAAAGAGAAGAAAACCAGCATGCTAGATAGGGTTCAAAACATGAGGAAAACTTTGCATTCTAACCGGATTTTGGCTATCTTATTTTGTAAAGGACCTTTAGTCACTAATGATCTTGAAGCTTCCGTGCCTAGTGTTCGTCTTAAGCTTTTTAGGGTTCCAAGGCCTATTTCCACGCACCAATTTGGCTCTCAAGGTGACGTGATTCAAGCTATTTGTGACATGGCTGGAGCTCAAATTGAACCGTTTAAGTTGTGGACGTGTAAATCTGATTCGCATGGAGAATTTGCTCTTCACCAACCAATGATTGAGAAGGGAAGTTTCATAACTCAATCTTATTCTTTTGGTGCTACAGAGTTAGTTTTTGTATTGTCTAATCCTAATGAGAATGTCATTGCATGTAGTTCTAGTCCTTTAGCTATGTCTTTTGAGTCACATCTTTTTGCACGTCTTCCATTTATTTTTCATGTTAAATTCGTCCTTTGTCATGCTATTTTTCATCAATTCCATTCAGCTTTGCATGTTTTTCAAGAGTCAAATGCATCTTTTAATTGTCATTCGCATGTGTTAGAAGCATCCAAAGAACTGAATATGATTCTTTATCCATCATTCCGTGTATTGTTACATTCATGTGCTAAGTTGATTCTAATCATTGTAGCACACGCATTCTCAACTTGTGTTATGTCTTTTGATTCGAATTTCCATCTAGGATCAATAAATAATTGTTCTTTTGGTTGTTTTGTGTTTGATCCAGGCATACACATGGGAGCACCTAGTTCGCATGAAACATCTTTTGCTATGGATATGGTGGTGCTATCTACACAAAGCTTTGATTCGAGGTCGAATCCTCTTAAGAGAAGGGGAATGACACGAGCTCAAGATCGCCATATGACAATATCATGTCGAGTCCCATGTGTTCAACAATTTCCATGCCAAGTTCGTTGGGGACCAATGAACAAAGTGAAGAACAAGACATTTTAGAAGTCAAGAATCGAATTTAAGTTTGTGTCAAGTCTTGCGTTTGTTAGACCAGAAGACTTGCACCAGTTAGCCGTGGGCACACCTTACCGGTCGGAGTCTTCTGATCCTTCCTGTTTGGCGCAGTCCTGTAAGGCGTGGGCACGCCTTGTGAGTCGAAGTCTTTTGCCTAATGCCAATCTATTGGTCCAAGTGTGAACAGCTTTAGTCCAATGCCTTGTCAAGTTATTTCTATTGTGTTGCATGGTTAGGATAGTAGTAATTTCCTACTAGTAGTTTCCTAAGTGTTTTGTTTTAAGTTTCCTAAATTATAGCTAAGGGTGGCTGGATCTTGGAGTCCAAGTTAGATTAGGTTTTTCGAGTCATGTAGGCTATAAATAGCCAACATCTTTTCATAATTCAATAGCAAGTTTTATCAAAAATTTTGTGAGTTTTTCACTTTCTCTTTCCAAGAGAGCCTTTCTTGAATACTTGAGAGTTTTCTTGAGTTATTCAATCTTGAACTTATCAATCAAGTAATCACCTTGATTGTGGCGTTCTTCTACCAAAAACATTGGTTCGCTAAATCGTTAGATTGTGGGTCAAGGTTAAATCCAAGGTTCATAATCTCGGGGTTTAGAGGGGTCAATTGTTCCACCATTCAACTTGAATTTTCATCTAGATCCATTGTTAAAAAATACGCGCTCAACCGTTAGAAGGGTTCGTATCACACCCAAACTACGTCATGCCCCTTTTGACTCCTTGGTAACCCTGTCACAAAATCTATGGTGATATGTTCCAACTTCCATTCGGGTATCTCTAGGGGTTGTAAAAGTCCTTAGGGTTTCTGATGCTCAACCTTGACTTGCTAGCAAATGAGACATGTCTGAACAAATTTTGCCACGTCCTTCTTCAAACCATCCCACCAATATAACCATTTCAAATATTGATACATCTTATTACTCCCAGGGTGTATTGTATACCTAGATCGGTGTGTTTTTCCAAAATTTTCCTTTTTAACCCCTCATTACTTGGCATCACTATTTGATCTGGAAATTTCACCACTCTTTCAGGCCCTAATTTAAAATTCAAGGTTTCCCCCTTTTTCACTTTATCCAACCATTTTTGCACCATCGGGTCCTCCTTTTGTGCCTCTTTGATGCATTCTAATATTGGAGATCTCAACATTAAATTTCCAAATATAACCTTCTGCTTTTCTAAGTGAGGTTTCCACTCGTTAACCTTTTCCAACATATCCCACTCTCTAACCATCAATCCTGCCACTTGAGCCTTTTGATTTAATGCATCTACTACTCTATTAGCTTTCCCAGGTTGATAATTTATGGTGCAATCATAATCCTCAAGAAATTCTACCCATCGCCTTTGTCTCAGATTTAACTTTTTTTGAGAGAACAAATACTTAAGTCTCTTATGATCTGTAAAAACCTCAAACATCACCCCATATAAATAATGTCTCCACTTTTTCAATACAAAGATGACTGCTGCCAACTCCAATTCGTGCGTCAGGTAATTCTGCTCGTGAGATTTTAATTTCCTAGATACATAAGCAATAACTTTCCCATTTTGCATCAAAACACAACCTAACCCTTCCTTAGAAGCATTTGAGTAAACTACAAATCCATCCTTTCCATTTGGTAACGTCAAAATCAGGGCCGTCGCCAGACGCTTCTTTAACTCATGAAAACTAGCCTTACACTTAGCATTCCAAACAACCTTGCCATGCTTCTTGGTCAAATCAGTCAACGGCCCAGCAATTCTCAAGAAGTCTTTAATGAATCGTCGATAATATCCCGCTAATCCCAAGAAACTTCTAACCTCCGTAGGGTTCTCTGGTTGTTTCCATTGAGTAACTGCCTCTACTTTCGTCGGATCAATAAAAATCCCATCATTAGAAATTTTATGCCCTAAAAAGGACACCTCTTCCAACCAAAATTCACACTTGTTGAACTTAGCATACAATTGGTGCTCTCTTAAAGTTTGTAACACTATTTTCAAGTGCTGGATATGATCCTTTGGGTCTTAGAATACACCAAGATATCGTCTATAAACACGACTGCAAACTGATCCAAGTAAGGCTTGAAGACTCACTGCATGAAATTCATGAATGCTATAGGAGCATTTGTCAATCCAAAGGGCATCACTACAAACTCAAAATGCCCATACCTCAAATTAAAGATAGTTCCCGGTATGTCCTCCTTTCTAATCCTCAACTAGTAGTACCCTTGCCTAAGGTCCAACTTAGAAAAGACCACTGACCCTTGCAACTAGTCAAATAGTTCATTGATAAGCGGCAAAGGATACTTATTGTTTATCGTCACATCATTAAGCCCTTGGTAGTTTATGTACAATCTCAGACACCATCTTTTTTCTTGATATTAACACAGGTGCTCCCTAAGGTGAATCACTTTCCCTAATGAATCCCCGTTCTAACAGATCTTGTGATGGAAACCTGATGTGAGCCTCATATGCACGTACACAAAGTTTGTGGATACAAGCTCTTCGCCAGTTAGGCGTGCCATACCTCGTCAGGCACGCCTAAGGAATGCAATTTCAGCCGGCAACCAGAAAACTTTCCAGTAGTTAGACATGCCCGCAGAGTGGTCACGCCTAAGGTGCAGTTGGACAGAAGACTTGGCACTAGTTAGATGTGCCCACGCCAAGTGATCACGCCTAAGGAATTTAATTTTTAGTTGTTAATTTTTGTTAGTCGTATAACTTTAGTATTTTATAGGTTTAACTTGGTCCAATTAGCTTAGTTAGGGCCCAATTCTTATCTCTGTTATTTCCTTAGTTTAGTAGGGTTTTGTTTGTATGCCTATAAAAAGGCTACTCAAGTCACGTTTTTTTTAGTTAGTTAATGAAGTTGAATTTTCCAGCAAATTAAGAGCTCTTCTCAGCTTCTTGAAGCAACCCCTTGAGCACGTTAAAAGTTCTAGGTGTTCATCAACTTTATCAATCAAGTCATCTCCTTGATTGTGGTGTCATCTACTGCTTAATTCGTTCTTGAGTTGTCCAAAATCGAATTAGGTTCCGCTACCTAAACCCAATTTCAATCTTCTAGATCCTGTGGTTCGTGCGTGGTTCGAGTCTTATCTGAGATAGGGCGAGGAGTGTATCATCTTGCAATTGAATCTTTAACTCTTTAAGTTCAGCTGGCGTCATTCGATACTGGGTTTTAGAAATCGGAGCTGTTCCCGGTATTAGATCAATCTTAAACTCCACCACTCACTCAGGAGGCAAGGATTCTAGTTCTTCAGGGAATACATCTGGATAATCTTTCACAATTGGCACATCCTCTAACTTTGTCTTATCAGTTGGAGGGTTTATAAGAAAAGCCAAATAACCTTAAGTCCCTTTACTTAACAACTTCCTAGTTTTAATTCCCGAAATAAGGGCAGACAAAGCTAACATTCCTTTCACATCTAATCTTAAAGTAGCTTCCCCGGAATAGAAAATTTCACAATTTTTGCCCTACAATCCAATTTGGCATGATATTGGGCTAAACAATCCATCACTGTAATAACATCGTACCCCTTAATATCCAAACTTATTAGGTCTACCACTAACTTTCTTTCTCCAACTCAAATATCACAATTCTTGTATACCCAACTTGTAATCAAACTTTGGTCTCCCGTAGGTGTTCTAAGTTCAAGATCATAAGGTAATCTAATAGACTTTATATCTTCCCCACACAAGAAAGCAGGATTTAAAATAAATGTGATGCACCACGATCAACCAAAATTTTAGTTAAACGATGAAAAATGGGGATAGTACCTTCGACAACCTCAGTTGGTCAGGGACTTGTTGTTGGTCGATGGCATAAACCCTAGTTGGAACTCTTTGTTGATTCCCTGATGCACTAGCCTGACTAGAGTTCGGTTTACTCACTTGTCAGGTCACAACTTCCCCTTGAAGCCTCGGACAAGCAGCTAGCTGGTGTTCGGTACTTCCACACTTGAAACACCTTCCTGCCTTTTTCCAACATTCATCCTCAGTATGATTCAATCTCCCACAAAAATTGTATGATACACTGGGAGTGAATGCTTGACCTCCTTGCGAGACATTCCTTGATTGGCCTCTTCCATTTGAAGTTCCTATTGACACCGCTCCTCTAGAAAATGCTCCCCTCGCCATCAACCCTCTTGATACTCTAGAAGGGTTCACTCCACCCATGCCTCTTCCAAACTTGGGAGTTGAAGCACCCACATCTGTTGGTCCACGACTACTATTAGGTGCATTCCTTTTTCTTGCATTGAAAGCTCTTACTTGAACCTTTGCCCTTTCAATCCTCTAGCATTTCTCAACGGCTTCACTAAAGCTATTGACCTGAGTAGCCACCAAAATTTCTTGTATCTCCATATTCAGCCCCTACACAAACCTCATTATCCTCCTTTGTTCGGTTGCCACTAACTTGGGAACGAACCTTGACAATTTGGTGAAGAGTGTCTCATACTCCGTGACACTTAGCATCCCTTGCTTACACTTAATAAAATCGTATTCCCTCTTCTCCTGGACTAGTGGAGGGAGAAACTTGGCATTAAACTCTCTAGTAAAGTTCACCCACATCCTAGGGATTTGCTCTCTATCCCATTTGACCCTTATCATGTTCCACCATGATCGGGCGGCTCCCTCAAACTGAAATACGGCAAATGATATTTGCCTCTCCTCCGTGCAGTTCAAGGTAGCAAAAAAATCAGAAATTCTTTCTAACCAACCCTCAGTAGCTTTAGGGTCGGTCCTTCAAAGAATTTAGGTGGGAAAAACTTTTGAAATCGCTCTAGGGCTCAATCCTCACCATTCCCAAGGTTTACTGGTTGATTCTCAGGTCCAGGGCCTTGTTGGCCAGCCATACACTCTAGAATTTCAGTCATACGATTAATAGTCGTAACTACTTGTTCTCCAATCTCGACTCTAGGTCCTTGATTTTGGTCTGACTCACGGTCACCACCGATATTGTGGAGTAGTCTAGTCCCTCGCCCTTGACCTTAGTCTTTTCTACCCTCCATAGTTCTTTAGAGGTAGACATTTTAAAATAAATATGGAAATACAATATTAGAAAATCAACTCAAAAAGAAACCAAAGCACTTTATATACATAATTCATAATGAGAGAAGTGCTAGGAGTACATCAGATGGCAGTTTTCTAACAAAAGATACACAAAAGTCACGTCAAGTTCTCAAGTACAGCCAAACAAGAGAGTAATACTTAAAGCAGTTAGCAAGCATGTATTCACAAGGATTGAGAAACACTTTAACGGTTTGTCTCACAAAAAGGGATATATAAAGTCCTAACTCCAAGTCCTACTACCCTAATCTGCCTCAGAAGCGAAGGTCTCAGAGGTGGCAGTCTCCGAAGGGTCAGACTCCAAATACTGGGGATCTGCCTCAGCCATAGCGGCATCCCCTCCCATGTCCTCATCACTAGCCACTACATCCTCCTCAACTCAGTTAGCCTCGATGACCTCCTCAACCATAGCCTCGCACTCAGCCACTATGCCATCGGCTCGCTCTCGAGCAACCCTCACGACTCTAGCCAGTTGCTCAGTAGTCAAGTGAACCTCCTCCTTGAGCTCACGAATCCTATCGACCTGAGTCTGCTCTACAGTCATGAGCCTATCCACCTCCTCTTGTAGCTCCCTATTAACCCTGGTCAATCTCCTCCTCTCATGATAGATCGATAAAACTACCTCGTCGGGGTAGGCATGTGTCCTCCAACACTCACACAGTTGCCTACATTTAGTTCTGGGGTTATAGGCCATATAAGCACCCCCCGATCTCCGTCGGTAACAAATCACGGAATGAAGATGTCAGTTCTTGGGCAATAGCTTTTGACTGAAGTAAGGGACAAGATATATTATGACTGATGAGATCATGAAAAAGGCTGGCCAGTATGATCCATCTGGATACTTCCTTGTAGAGTTAAGTGAGCACATTGGCTTTCTTCGTTGCTGAAACCTATGGCTATTCTTCAGTTTCTTACTCTAAGAGAAGTGTGCTTCTGGTAGGATGTGTTTTGCAATGATACCAAAGAACCTTCTGCTATAGATTACAGTAAGCCCATTTTTAAGTGGCTTGAACACTGTAGGAATGCTGCACTTGAAAAATGGGAGTTCATCATGGCTGGTGAACAGCAAGAGCACCAAAAGCGAAAGGCATTTCTAGATAATAATGAAAAACTACAGTTACCACGATTCAAAGCTGTTCCCATGCACCAAACTCGCTTCTGTGACCTTAGATTTCAAATTGGCTCTGGATATCTCTATTGTCACTAGGTATCCTTGTTTACAATCATTCTAGAAGTTATTCTTTTCTGTTTAATTGTTATCTTATCAGAATTATGTGTCGAGGAAAGTTAGAAAATTGTTGGAATTCTTATTTTTGCTAACTTTGTGTTGCACTATTTCATACTCAAAATTTCATGCTATGGATTTGAAGAATCTGAGGAAACTGGTCAAATATATCATGAACCTTTTTTTTTTTTGAGCAAACATTTATTTTCTTTTCGGTGATCACAAATTCAGCTTACACAAAGAGTTAGCAGGCTGATTTCATAGAAAACAACACTATCAAACTATACAATAAATAAAATTCAACCAAGTCATTGATGTGGTAATCCTTGTTCCATAACTAACTCCTAGTTGCGCTTAGTCCTAGTAAATTTCCCCCGCCAGCAATCTCAGCCCTTCTGTATCTAAAATGGCATCATGAATTTCATCATATCTTCTTTCCTCTGTTTTCTACCAGTTCACCTATTTTTTGATTTCTTTTTGAATTGTCCACGTGTTCAATTGTTTAATGTCTCACACATGGACTAATTTTGTTCATCTTATTGTGCTTAAGGGGGATTGCAAACACCTAATTATCATTAGTGACATGAGGTTGATCCACCCAGAGGATGTAACAAAGCTGCTTATCCACTAATAACCTTTCAATCTAAATTATGTTTTAGAAAATGCTCGATTTGCAAGATTTATAAGGTGACCAAGGTTATAGTCGATGACAAATGGGCTCAGAAGAACCCTTCCTATTTTTGTGATCTTTTCTATTACATGCTTCACTATGCAAATGGCTCTTTGTTGTATAGTGACTTCTCTATATATGATTATCTTCATGAATAGTCAAACAGATAATAGAGTTTGTGTCTTCAAACTGTATGCAATATAGCAGTTGAACTTCAAGAGCTTTAATTATATCTGTTGTTTTTTCCTTCATATGAAATGCATAAAAATGGTAATGGATTTTTTCTAGCTTCTTTTTTTTTTTGAGTATGTTTGTGCTGGCAATTTGTTTTATGAGTTATTGAATTGCTTTTGCAAGAAAACTATTTCGTACCACCCGTTGCAGCTCTATAATGATGAGTATAGGTTTCTTTTATTTGAGAATCAAATGTGGAAGAATTGGAAAGTCCAACCGAAACTTATCTATGTAATTGATAATACAAGCCTAATGGCTATTGCCTAGAGCATATTGAACATAAGAGATCATCTAGCAAAATAATTGAATAAGGTTCTTTATCTTTCATTTTCACTTCCAAGTGTTCTAGATATACCTTCAATAATAGTATTTTGTAAATCAATCGCTGCCTATATATATTACTTTCTTTCAGTTTCAATGACCATGTATTGTAGTTAACCACTACATGTATGACATGAGGCTGGGAGAAGTACAATTTTGGTTCTCAATTTTCAGCTTTATGTGTCAAATTGATCTCTAATGTTTCAGAAGAAATAAATCCCGTCTCCTATATTTTTTATGCTAGTAAAATGAGGAAAATTAATGCAAAATTGCTATAACTAGGAATCAAAATCAAATTGGTATTTGTCAAATGTTTTGACTTTGCATTTTTAATTCCAAATGTTAGAAGTTTCAATCAACGTTTCAAGTAGTTGTAATTAGAAGTTTTAAGATGAAATGAAATATGGATTAAATTCAATATATGACAATTGAGCTTCAGAATTCTTATAAAATTTCATGAAAACACTTGATATTGGTTTAAAAAAATTTGTTTAGTCTAAATTGTATCTCCTTGTCAAATAAATCACAATTGGATGATAAATTGAGACAAACCATGCTAAAAAGAAGTACATGAGAAGCTAGTGATATAAACAAATAAAATAGCAAAGAAGAAGTTTAATTAAAATTATTATTAACTAGTTAACACAATCTTAAGAGGCATCCTATCTCATAAGTAAAGTTTCTTTACATAGAAGTCTACAGTTATATAATGCTAGATTTAAGTAGTTAATCAAGAAGAAGTTGCTAGATATTGGTTGGAGAACTGCTTGAGGGTAGGCCCCATCTGAAGTTTAGTTCAAATAACTGTTAGGTGTAAGGAGGATGATATCATGCCTATGATCAAAGCTATTCCTTGACAGATGACTCTAATTTGTGATGGTAAGTTTAATTCTAAAGGAGCCTATAATCTTGCTATTGACTGCAACTTTCTTTCCTCTCCTAAGGGTCCTAACATTGCTTTAGTTTGGAAGACTAAAGCTGCAGCTAAGTTCAAACATTTCTTCTAGTTGTGTAGCCAAGATAGACTAGCTTCTAGAGGCTTGTTAGGAAAATGATCTATTGTTCAAAATGGTTCTTTTGTTTCTTCTAATGGTCCAGTGAAGAATTTAGAACACATTGTTAGAAGCTGTCCTAAAGCTATTAGCCTTTTCTATCCTTTCCAAATTACTAATCCTCATGTTACTCAGATGATGCTTTTTATCAACCGGTTTAAGTTTGGCTGTAAAAGTTTTTCAGTTACAGATTATTCTAAATTGTCTTCGAGCACTTTCTTTCCGTCTGTCTGCTGGGATCTATGAATTGACAAGGAATAGAGGCCTTTTGAACCTTTTAACAATCCAAATTTATTTAAATCACTTAGCCAAAACTTGTTCAAATGCAAAATGCCACTTCATAGTTTTTCTTCAGCCAAACTCAAAATCAAATTTCTCAAGGTCATGCTTTCATTTGGACCTTACACGCAGCTTGTTGAACCATTACAACCATGAAGCGAATTATCCAAATACATGATTTTAGTGGAGAATATAAGGAGCAGATGTGATTACACTGAGCATAAAGCAGCAAAGACAGCTAACGTGTCAAAATGAGACATTTCATGCAGGCAAAGATCAAGAAGTTCCTGCTACTGATTTAGAAGTTGGGAAAATGGCAAAACATTTTCTAGCTTTAGCTATGTGTCCATTTAACTAAGGAATTTACAAAGAGTAAGAAGGATCACAGTCCATTCTATCATACACTACTGTGACATCTACAACCTTATAAGTCCATTTTGGCCTAACTTACAACAAAAAGTACAAAGCAGAAAGTAAAATAGGGGAAAAAGAGAAAACAAAATGGAGAATAAATTGTAGAAGCATCTTTTTACATCAACTATTGGAACTTCTTGTATGATTGTGCAACTGTTATTGAGCACATAAAAAATGATATCATTTGACCTCACAGGGATTTCCAACATTCCAAAAGTTGAAAAGTCATTATAGTACCCAATGGATGTATGCACCAAAACCAAGCTCCAAGAATTTTGTGAATTCTTCAAACCACTCCTGTTCAATCTTTGCCATTTCTCCTATTTGCTAGAGCATCCATGGACTCTATTAAGTTAGTGAACCAAACTATTATCTTTCTAGCCCTATG
This sequence comes from Gardenia jasminoides, assembly GCA_013103745.1. Classification (NCBI taxonomy): domain Eukaryota; kingdom Viridiplantae; phylum Streptophyta; class Magnoliopsida; order Gentianales; family Rubiaceae; genus Gardenia; species Gardenia jasminoides. The sequence continues at coordinate 25,612,755 of CM023095.1, forward strand.
TCAACCCAGACATATCAAAGTGTTACGGGCCGTCTTAATTCCAGACAATGACTAGGCGGACCGCAAGGCTATCGACTCAACAAGAGCCATTTCACCAATACTTCGTGTGTGTCGTAATCCCACCTAAAGCAGTAAGCAAAGTAAATGTGAGAAATACTTTAAAGGGACAAAAGTTTGAGGAAGTAGTACTTGTATTGAGAATAGAAAATGATTACAATGTTCTCAAAAGTAAAGCAACAATCGGATATGGGTTAGTCACACGATAATCCTAACTAAAAACTAGAACTGGTAGTTAAAATGCACTCTAATCCTATTTACATATGTACAACAAGACTAAAGGACTACGGGAAATAAGATGGCTTAATAGTCAATGAAGATACTCCTGAACCCCTGGAAAGGTGCTCGCCATGTTGGTGATGCGGGGCTGTTGCATTGGGCATGCGGTTGGATGTGCGGACATGTGGTTGGGCATGCGACTGAGCACGCAGTTCGACATGTGGGCGTGTGCGGAGGCTCTCCCTGTGAAATTCTCTCCCACCTATTTTGGCAACGCCCTCGTTGCCTTCCTGTTGAGATATTCATCGATTAGTGGTTGAAAGACTTTGAGATCCGTGACCTGCTCCCAAGTGTTCTCTTCTTCACCACGCCCTTGCCATTTTACAAGATATTCTTGGTGATCCCTTCTTGAATGCCTGTTGATACTGTCATCCAGGATCACTTCTGCGACCCACTTCCCTGTCGTCTTGTGGCATAAGGTAGCGGCAGTCTAGTATGTATTGGGCTGGATATATATCTGTTGATTCTGTCATCCAAGATCCCTTCTGCCTATTGATCTGTTGAGTGCTTAACTGATGTATATATTGCTTCACTGTTACTATGAGATTTGTATAATCTTAGAATCGCTCATTGGGCTTTTAGCTCATTCCTTCCAACTTTGTTTTTCCTTAGCAGGGTTTGAGATCGAGGGCCTCCAAGGGTTGCACTAGGTCGGTTGGTTTGGAGACTTAAGCTTGTATTTTGATGTAGCATTTGTGTTTTGAATTGTACTTATGGAATTCTGAATGGATAAACTTTTGTATCTGTAATTATAGTTTGGAACGGTTGTGGTTTGTTAAGAAAGTTTTGGGGTTTAAATGTTACATTTGACTGGAGGATATTAAAGTTATTTTGTTATTCGCAATTGAATTGAGGAACTGTAGTGAGTCCCGGCGAGACCTGGGTAGGCGGCCCGCCGATACCCTAGGGTCCGCCCTAGGGAGAAGTGGGGCTGTCACATGTTTGAAGAAGAGGTGTGCCATTTCTTCTGCGGAAACATATTTTGAAGCACATATTTCAGAGTAGCAATGAATGTTGTATATTACGAGAAACGGTCGACCACCACCAGCACTGTAGCAAGGTCACCAACCTTGGGGAGATTGGTGATGAAGTCAAGGGAGACCCTCTCCCAAGGTTGCTTCAGTACTGGAAGGGGTTGTAACAACCCTGCGGCGAACTACCTTTTCTTGTTGACAGATAAGACAGGTCCAGACATAATGGTCAACATTATCCTACATTTATGGCTAGTAGTAGCCCCACGGAACCAATGCCAATGCTCGTTCCATTCCAGTGTGTCCAATCCAAAGGGTGTCATGGCACTCCCTTAGTATATCTTTCCACAATTCCTCTCTTTTTGGGACATAAAGTCGCCCCTTCTTGGTCCAAGGGAGACCATCTTCAATCCAGAACTGTTGAGCATTCCATTGTTCCACCAACTCCATGAGAGTCTTCGAGTTGGCTCTATCGGAAGGAGTTCTCGTATCTACTCTCGCATGTTCGTAGTCACCTGACTTCCTTGCAGAGCGGCCAACCGACAGATGCGAGCTAGATCCTCTTTGCGACTCAAGGCATTTGCCACTTTATTTGACCTTCCACACGGTATTCTATAGTGAAATCGAATTCTGCCAACAGTTCCTGCCAACGAACTTGCCTGTTGTTGAATTTAAGTTGGGTCATAAAGTGCCTCATTGCAGTATTATCCGTCTTAACCAAGAATGGAGCACCCAACAAGTTGTGTCTCCACAAACATAGGTAGTGTACTCTGCTAGTAGTTCTTTCTCATGAGTCGAGTACCTTCATTCGGCATCATTCAACTTTCGACTCTCGTATGCCCAGGGTGTCCTTCTTACATTAAGATTCCACCCAAAACAAAGTCAGAGACATCCGTGTGTATCTCAAATGGCTTCTCTAGGTCTGGCAATACCAATACTAGATTGGTAGAGAATGCTCTTTAGATGTTCGAAGGCTTCTTGGCAAGATTTGCCCCAATCACATGCCTTTCCTTTCTTGAGCAACTCCGTTAATGGTAGGGCTATCTTAGAATAGTCCCGTACGAATCGCCGATAGTAATTGGCCAGATTCAAGAAGAATCAAAATTCAGTGACACTACTCGGTAGCTTCCAGTCTTCCAAGGTTTGGACTTTCTTGGGGTCCATCTGGATCTTCCCCGTCTCGATGATATGCTCCAAGAAATCAATATATTGTTGTCGAATAAGCACTTGGAGGGTTTGAGGTACAACTCGTGCTCCCTCAACTTGGTCAACACTAATGTCAAGTGCTCTATATGTTCCTCCAATGTGTTGCTGTAGATCACAATGTCGTCCAGGTAGACTACCACAAACTAATCTAGGAATCCATGGAGGACTTGATTCATCAACACACAGAAGGTAGCGGGGGCATTGGTTAACCCAAATGGCATCACCAAAAACTCAAATGCCCCATACCTCGTGACACAGATCATTTTGTGCTTATCACCTTCTTTGATTCTCACCTACCAATAGCCATTCCACAGATCAAGTTTCATATAGTATTTTGCTCCACTCAACTGGTCGAAACAATCTGCCATTAATGGAATGGGATATCTGTTTTTGATAGTGATCTTGTTCAGTGTACAGAAATCCACACAGAATCGCAACGTCCTATCCTATTTTCTTTGGAACAAGACTGGTGCTCCATAGGGGATTTGGCAGGAAATATTATACCTGCCTCCAACATCTCCTTCAGCTGTTTTCGAAGTTTCACTAGTTCAGGTTGTGACATCCTGTATAATGCTCGTGCTGGAGGTTTAGCACCAGAAATCAGTTCGATCTCAAGATCTACTTCCCTTCTCTAGTAGCCACTTGGGAAGCTCGTCTAGCATTACATTCTTGAATTCTTTCAAGAGGTGCTTGACAGGCGTGGGTATCAGCCCCGAGGTCTCTTCCAACTCTTCTAATCGGACGTGAGCCAGCCAAGTGGTCTCACCTCGTTTGAGACCTTTCTCCAGTTGCATGGCCAAAAGCCTTGCACCTTAGCATTCATGCACCGAGTCAGAATCACAGGGTCTTCCATCCAACCGAAATAGGCAATTCTCCCTTCCCCACACCAGTAGTCCCGAGTTTGGGAACTCCAATCCGATAATGAACTGGAAGTCATCCATCCTAACAGCCGTGATGTTCGTTTGCACACGAAGAGGACCACAGCTTATGATGGTTGCCTTGGCCACTCCCACTACAGGTTGGGCAGGAGAGTTGATGGCCTTCACCTTACTGTTTGAATCCTCTAAGATTAACCCAAAACGTGAGATTTCGGACTCAATCAAATAGTTGTACGTCGCATCGATGTCGATCATAGCCGTGAGGGGCTTCCCATTGACTCTCAAGTCAATGATCATGAGTCCATTGTTCTTATTCCGTGCAGGTCTAATTATTTCAATCTCATCTGCCTGTAGGGTTCCGGGTGGTGCCGAGGTCGCTGGACCAGATGGATCTCGTCTGACCCCTTGGTGGGGCTGGTGCGATCTCATTTCGAGTTGGCCCGCCTACCTTCCTTGGTGGGAACATTGGCAATGGGGAGAGTATTTGCATTTGTCTATTGTATGAGCAAGAGTGTCGCACTAGTATTGTAGGTCCCAAAGGCAACCTAAGAGGAGGATGAATTAGGTTGATTAAAAATTTAAACTTGATGTATAGCAATAATTGTACAATTTGAATTTATCAAGTTTTCTTGGTGATTTGACACTTGAATAAAGAATATGAAGATCAACAAGTAGATGATCACAATTGAAGTGCAAATAAAAGAATAAATAAGAAGGTTGAAATCAAATGGACTACCAAGTTGAACTCAACTTGAAATCCATACGTCAAAGTAATGTTATTTCAATTTGATGAAGTTACACTAAGTTGTACAAAGAAGCATCAGCCCATCAATATCTTTTTGATCAAGCCAAGTAGTTTTACAACACCTTTGCAAACTCTCACTATGCTACACACTTGAGACTTCACTCATGCAATAAATGATCACAAGTTCACTTTCATTACAAGTACAAAGAAAGACACAAATTCTTGCTCAATTTGCTCTTGAAAGCTTGTAAGAAGTTGTTGTCAAAAGTTCTTAACACCTTCAGCAATTATGGTATTTATAGAGTACTAAAATAATCACCATAACTCCTCCAATGGTCTTGAATTAAATGCAGAAAAAACTAGTCGTTAGAGGTATCGGATGTCTGAAACCCTGTTCTGCGTCCAAAGCCATCGTTTGACAGTTTGATGAAATTCTGTGTCGTCAACTATCAGACGTCCGAACCAACCGTCCGACAGAACCAGTAGCCAACTTAGATTTCATCTCAATATGTCGGACGTCTGAAACTCAGGTTCATCGTCCGAAAGTATTGTCGTAAACTATGGACATCCGAAGAGACCGTCCGACAGAACCAGTGGTCATCCAATTTTCCATTCCAACCTGTCGGACGTCCAAACCACTGTCTTATGTCCGAAAGTATCGTTTGACACATGATGTTGATATTTTAGGTTGAAAACCTGTCTTAATCCAATTAAACTCAAAAGGTCATTAGTGAAAATCATTATTTTGGTTTGTTAATCATCAAAAAACCAACAAGTATGTATAGGCACCCATGGCCTCAACGTCCCCATTCTCCAATGCCTCTCATTCACTCGGGCCTATACCCACCTCGCCCCTTCCTCCTCGGAGGGATCTTGCCCCACCTAGCCAAGAGTTGCTAGTTGGAGCATAAAAACGCTAGCTGCCTTATGATATTTCGGACACTCTCTCACAAAGTCATATCCTTAGCAGTAAAAACATTTACGAGGCGGGCCATTACAGTTGGGTTGATTCACAAGTGTCGGGACCATTGATTGACCGGAGGATTCTGGTTTGGGGGCGTGAAGACTCTATCTCCCCCTCCTCTTCCTTGTGGTGCAAGAAATCCAGCGTTTGGAATTCTCTCTCCCCCACCTCTTCTGTTGCCAGGACGAAAGTTACGATTTGATGGGGTTATGACGGTAGTTGTCTTAGATTGATTCGGTTGGTACAATTCATCAAAACCTTCCACTATTTTGACCGCTTCAGTCACGGTCTCAAACCAGTGTTTCCGCTGTTCCGATTTAGCCCACAACTTAAGTTTGTTTTGGAAGTGGTAAATCCGATCCACTTCCGACATGTCAACAATTTGGAGTATCAGCTCTTGGAACTTGTTGACATATACTTTAATCGTGCTCATATGCCGCAACTCGTTGACTTCATCACGAGCCTTTGTTTGGGTATGGTGAGGAAAGAAATGTTCTTTTATTCTCTGTTTCATCTCCTCCCATGTGTTAATGGGACGTGTACCATTATTGATGGCCTCTCTGTGTACGCTACCATAGCTTTGGCGTCACCAGCCAGGTATCGACTGGCAACCCTCACTCGATTTGCCTCATTAACTATGTGCAGCGTCTAAATAGTCATTCATGTTGTAAAGAAAGTTGTCTACTTCCTTCGCATCTCGCTCCCCACTAAAGGCTTTCGGTTCAGGGATTTTCACTCTAGCACCTCCTGCGCCATTCATACCCCCTCCATTGGATTGAACGTTATTGTTATTGGCCATAACCAACTGAAGAATGTGCATTTCGGCACGGATGTCACCAATAGCATCCCGTAACTTTGCAACTGCATTGTTAACGGCAGCATGCAATTCACCGATTGCTTCCTAGTTCCCTACCACCTCGATTTCAAGGTTTTGAATTACCTCCGATAGTTGTTGGTTGAGTCCTCCCTATCTATCCAGGTCGGCACTCAATTGGGTCAAATCTGCTTCGACCTGGCCAACTTTTGGATCAATGGGCGCTACTTCGTGCGTCTCACCAAAGCACGCTGTATTGAGGAGGGTCACTTCCGCCTCTAAGGCGTCCAACCGTTCTCTTTGGGACATTGTGTATCTTGTTTGTTCAAGGCCCGGTCGAACCGAGACTCTGATACCAACTGTTCGAGCCAATTTACTTCCAGACAATGATTAGGCGGACCGTAAGGCTAACGACTCAACGAGAACCACTCCGCCAACACTTTGTGTGAGTCGTAATCTCACTTAAAGCAGCAAGCAAAGTAAATGCGAGAAATACTTTAAAGGGACAAAAGCTTGAGAGAGTAGTACTTGTATTGAGAATAGAAAATGATTACAATATTCTCAAAAGTAAAGCAACAATCAGATGTGGGTTAGTACTGTCACCCACAAGGTAATCCTAAATAAAAAACTAGAATTAGTAGTTAAAATGCACTCTAATCCTATTTACATATATACAACAAAACTAAAGGACTAAAGGTAATAGGATGGCCTAAAAGTCAATGAAGATACTCTTGGACTTCCAAAAAGGTGCTCGCCATATTGTTGACGCAGGGTCGTTGCATTGGGCGTGAGGCCAGGCACACAGTCAGACGTGCGGGCGTGTGCGAAGGCTCGCCCTGTGAAACAAAGGCATGAACAATCCCGCTTATGTAACTTTAGGGCAAGCTGACTTACAATTTTTACGAGCCTGCAACCGGAACAACAAAGAATAACTGTAGAACCAACTTGAGGCTTTTTAGGATGAAATTGCTGAAACAAGAGCTAATTTCTCATTTCCCAAACCTGCTTATGTACATTTAGTGAAAGCTGATTCACACCTTTCATAAGCCTGCAACTGGAATAGAAAGAATAAGAAAAAATAAGTGCAGCAACAACTTGAGGCTTTTAGGATGAAATTGCCGAAACAAGAACTAATTTCACATTTCCCAAACTGGAAACAATTGGTAGTGCATTAAGCAACAGTATTTCAGTTAAACAGAACAAGATTCATATGAGTTTGTTCCCCAGCTAGATGATCATAAAGGCTCATGCAGCTTTTTCTTCGTTTTTTTTAACAAGTAAAGCATCTAATATTTATTTCCAAGCCTTGCGAGTTATGGCTTGTCTGAACTGGCAGCATTGGCATTCCTAGGTGCGCTCCTCTTTGCCTCCCTAGTAAAAGTCTAAAGCTTTCGTTTTTTATGTTATCATGACACTTCGGACGTCCTTTTCTTTCTCAAAGTCAACGCTCTCATTTGTTATCGAATTTTTACAGCCCCTACTGACTCTGTAGGATACTAGTTTTACAATCCTCACGCTGTGCAAGAGGACGCTCGAATTTCTGTCTGAGTTTGCTGCGAAGTGCCTGGATTTTTGCTTGAATCTGTTGCAAATTTCTTATACATTCGCAAGTATGCATTAATACGAGAATCACTCAGGAAGTACTAAACAATAGCTAGGAACAGCCTAAAGAAATATATGACACCCAGATTCACTGCAATGTGTTGTCCCTATTGCTGCCAATGCAAAGCAGTAGTGTCCCTGCATCTATTGCTCTTCGCATGGGCCATCTAATATTAATTTATAAATGACTAAATTGGGATTTATCTCTACCTTTATGATATCATTGAAGATTCCAAATGCATTTTCCATGTTTCCTTGCTTGCAATATCAATTAATCATGAATGATGTCTAGGCAGACTGGAATTAGTCCACTCACAAACATATTACATTTAAGTTGACTTATCCATTCTTGGTTCTACAATAAGCAAATGATGCGTTTACTGGGAGGACAAACATATTCTGCAAAATTCTTCTAAACAACTTAACTTGGGTGATGATTTATCCAAAATAATGTTGCATGAATGCAACACGTAAATTTGTCTAGGCATATGTTCCTCCAAAAAAAAAATTGTTCAGTGCACATCTCACAAGTGCTTCAAAAACTGCTTGAAGAAACTCAGCCATAGCTATTAAGCAATATATCCAGAGCAGCAAAATGTGAGGATAACCATATGCTATTGTCAATTATTTCATCAAAGACAGTGCATCATCATGCTTTCTGCAATTCACCAGGACACGAATGAGTATACGATAACAACTTGGACACTGAAAAGGAAATCTGTAGATACCACATAGCACTAAAACCAAAATGTTTTACAATAGTTCTAGCGAGCTACTATTTGCTATGCATATATTAGTCTCATGCAGAAAACTAAATCAACATTTCACATTTTAATAGGATGACCAATTCACTTAGGTACAATGTTAAGCTAAGGACCCTAAGAATGATTATTGTCCATCTAGAGTACAATGAATCTTTGGTGGGGTTAAATATGTGTTGTCCGCATATATACATACATAAAATAAGAAAAAGTATCATTATCTGAATAAGCTTTTGTTACACTTAAAGAAAATCATCAGGAACCCACAAGTATACATCATATAACAAGATTTTGGCTGTGAGTCAGTCAGTTGTCCAACTTAACAAGTCAACTGGTTTGGTTCTTTTAATTCTTCTTTTGTTCAAGAAATCAAAATCTTTCAAGAACAGTTAAAAGAAAGAAAAGATTAATATAAACAAGCAATTCCTAGAGAATAAGAAGAACTTACCCCAATGTATATTTTTTTGAGTGCTCATCTGTTTCTTGTAGAAGGTATGAGAGATCAGGCTGTTATTGTGTAGAAGGGGATGGGAATACCACATTAAGCGTGAAACAACATGTGCTCCTCCACTCTATTTTCCAGCTTCAGTAGAGTTAAAATTGACAGATGCATTTATTAAAAGGCTTTCTAGTTGTACTCTCTCTCTTTTTTTATTATTTATTATAAGTCAAGTCTAAGTTCCTGGAAAGATATACACAAAGAAGGAAAAGGTAAAAGGCTAACATATAATAAGGCATAAAGCTAAACATTTTCAAAGAAAATAATGCATGCAAAGAAAAGTACCATATTGAGCTTCATTGCTTCAGTTTAACATAACGAAAGCTCTCCATAGTCATTCAATAGACAACCTGCAATGTTATCACCTTGTCTCATTACACGTTTTACAAAAATTTCTAAAGCATCAGAAAGAATCACTTTGATAAGTCATTGAGTTAGAAAGTTAGATTTCCGGGGCTAATACGATAAGTCCATGGAAATAGGCATAATTAGCAAAAAGTGTAGGAGAAAACCAAGCAACGCTCAAAGTGTTACAACTCAGAATAAAGAGATAATTATCAACATGCATGATGCTAAGGAATCTAGTAGCACAAGAAAATAATGCATGCAAATAAATGAGTAAATAAATGCTAAGTGAAAAAAATTTGGCCTTCAAAGTCAAACAATTGGCATGATAGTTTGATGATAACCCATAGCATGGCTGATCATCAAAATGTCAAAAGAGAACACCAATGGAAAGAAAGGAGAACGAAGCAAAATATAAGTTAGAAGACAATATAAAATAGAGGAACTTGAGCTCAGCAGCAGGGACCAGAGACAAATGGATAACATCTTACTTTTAATAACTTCTCTCCACAAAAGTGCAGGAGAAGAGAAGAAATGATGTTCTCCACTAACAAAAAGACTAGTGAAGCAAAGGAAAAATATTTAATTTTTGTAGTCTCACAGGTCCTGCAAAAGCTTACTATCTGCAATAAGAAAGTGGACCTTGCTCAATTATACAAGCAAATATAAGTCATCAACAAAGAAAAAGAAATTTTACCTACATAACTGTCACGCCTGAAAGTCAAAATCTCAAGGATGTTCCTTCCTATTATACTTCTATTTTTATTCAGTAATACAACCACTTGAAATATTTGACGAAAAAAGATTTAGAAAAAAATGTGGCAAAAATTTGAAGAAATTGAAAGACATACCTCATTCATAGCTTCATGGATTCATCACCCTCATGTAACAGAGAAACAAATGATGAGAAGAGCTTACTTTTGAAGAAGGTTTCAAATGCAGCATGCATTTCAGGAAATATAATCAGGAGAAACAAGAACAAGGGCTAAAAATGCAGCAAAACATAGTAGGTAAGCAAAGAGGAAGAAGTACAACATTAAATATAATGACATGCCTCATCTACTTCAAAATTTGTCAAAATATTATATTAATCAAGAGAAAGCCTACCAATTATTGGAAGAAGAGGAGGATTTGTGATCTGAAAGCTTTCTGGAGAATTGGGCAATGAACTTTAAACAGCCATGGTTTGTGCATGAGGGATCAATGGATAATTGAGGGGTCAATGGATAATAATTGATGAGGGACATAGTGGGGCAGAAAGTGTAAACTGTGAAATCGGACAAAGCAAGGTGGATTCTTCATCGTGTCTCTAACTGAGTATGTAGAGAGAGGCATCAATGCATGATGACTAAATAACCCAAACACCAGTGAAATCATTCCACATATAAAATTATATATGGTCTAAATTCTATTGTAGCAATCTCATTTCTCAGCCCAAGCTTTGTCCGATAGTTAGAGGTTAATTTACGATTTATTCTTCAGTGGTGGTGGTTTTGAAGGTGACTGAGGTTGGGGAACTTTTTTTTTTCTTTGAGTTTATTCTTCAGCTGTGGTGGTGGTGTGGCAGTGGCAGTGGCGGCTGCAGCGGCACTGATAGTGATTTGCCAACAGCAGCAGAGGAAGAGGCCATATATAAGATAGAAGGGAGATGAAATGATGGAAGTAACGAGAGAATTCTAGAGGCTGGTGTGCAAGATGGCTTTGACATGTGGCCTTCCATCTGGTGCTTTGCTGGATCAGCAGTTGGCTGAAGTGAAGCATTCGTCTTTAGCTGCTTGCTTTATGAAGTAAAGCATTGCAACACTTGCTCCCGCTGCATTTTTTATATAATCAGACAAGTTTAGCAACTCAAAATCCTCTGGGCAACCCACATCTCTCATTTATTTATTTATATTTTTGTTGCTTTGGAAAAAAATGTTTAACTTAAGCCTTCATCCTGATGAATACTATAAACACCCTTTCACACGATTCGTTTTGCTCCAGGATTCTGTTAAGCAGCTTCTAAGTCAAATAGACTTCAGAGAAAAGGCTTAATTAGACGCTTAACTAAAATCCATCTACATCTACTACTGCCTTTATAAATCAGATTTGAACAGAATGTCCATCATTGAGACACATATCAACAACTATCAATTACCCAATGTTAAAATTAAACCAATACAGTTGTGAATTTGGATATACTAAAGCAGAAAAAGGGAACAGTGACTAGAGAGCTCACCTTCTCATTCAGAGAAATAAGTCTAGCTGCTGTTCTTTCAGCTTAACCAAATTATAGCTCAGTCAACACATACACGAATCCGATTCCCTGAATCCTGGTTATAAGTTTGGTTTGCCATTCTTCAGTTTAATTTCAGATCAGTTGTAGGAAGACCAAGTATAGCTGGTAACATGTGGATAACTCTCAACTGCTTGCAACCATCTAGCATTGATCAAAGGAAACCAGCTCTCAATCTCATACAATAATTCACAGCTATCAGTCAAATGAGTCTTGTAAATATATCAACCATGTGGTATGCATAACTCTAATCAACTGCATAAGCAGACAGAATCTTACTAACGGATCAACAAATTCAACAACCACAGTCAATCTGCATGTGGCAACAGAACTACAGTACAGCAGAAAATATAATATCATGGCAGAGATAGAGTGAAGAGTTTACCTTCCAAAAGGACCGTACCTAAGCTTTCATTATTATTTATCCTAATCGTAACTCAACAGAAACCACTAACCTCACTTGTTCATGTCCAATACAGCCCTCAATTATAAAAGGGAAGCATCAAAAGAAGAACAAGCCAATCATGTGAATGAACCCTGAATTGTGAGTAACAAATTCATAAGCCCAAAACCAATAATTCATGTGGATATGCCCAGCAAACCTCTGGCCTCACTTGTTTATGTCAATCACAATACTCAATTATAAAAGAAAGTGCATCAAGAGTGCCAAAAAAAAAGGCAAATAATATCCATGCAACCCTCAACTGCCAGTAATGAATTAATGAGACCAAAGTGAATCATTCGTGCATATCTCAGTCACAAGCTCTGCCTGAATCTAATCAATTATACATGTAAGTTCATACTTGCATGTAAACAATTCATACACACATGTAAGCTGGAGGTGAAGCAAAAATGAAGAGACTCACCGCAGAGGTTAAGTATCCGGGTAAATCTCCAGAAGCTGTAGGTCACACAAAACTATTTGGCCTAACTAATCTGGTAATCAAGCTCTCTCAAGAGCAGCAATCTGTCATCCCATAGACCTTCATGCACCACCCATTCACTGCAGGAGCTAAAGGAACAACAGTTACAAACAACAGCGACGGTCTTTATAAGCAAGCTCAGTCTAATACAAAAGCCAATAGAGTTGCCGAAATTACCATATAACTAGTCCATGTTACTGTAGCAAACCAACTGACATTTTTTATGTATTAACGATTTGAAGTGCAGGTTTGGAACCCTGTGCACAAAAGTCAGGTCTGAAGCTGCATTGAGCATTTCAATAGATTGCAGCTAAGACTTCAAATGGATGCAAGCCTTGATAAAGTTGACGAAAGAATATATACATCTATCCAATCTATGCTATACGACTACTTCGACCAACTGGAATTGCTAAAACAATCCCAGTAATTATAATGGTTTTTTCAGCAACACAAAAGAACTCCATAATGGATTCCCTACCAGAATATTCCCAAAATGAGTATTAAAGTAAACAGCTGGAATATCCAGAAAATGTTTGACTGTCTTGTGTACCCTTTTTCACAAAGTTCCTGACTAAGATATGCCATGTCACCTCGTTAGGTATAAATCCACAGGCCACACCTCTATTTAAGATTATATGGGCATCATTAAGCATGCCCAATCTACAATAGGAACTTATGAGAGTGTTATACGTGATGGAATCGGGACTAATGCCCTCAAGCTGCAACTTATCAAAAAGGCTTGTCGCTTCTCGAACACAACCCAACTTACATAGACCATTTAACAAAGTGTTATATGCAATTATATCAGGTGTCAATCCATGATGAATCATCTCTCTTAAAAATTCAAGTGCCTTTTGTACCTTGCCAATTTTGCACAAGCCATTGATTAAAATGTTGCAGGATATGTTATTAGGACAGAATCCCTTTCTCAAAATTTCATCAAAAAGTCCCAATGCTTTCTCAACAGCACCATCTTTGCACAGTGCTTGTAGAAGGCTACTATATGTGTACTCATCAGGAGCACATCCTCTGAATAACATATCATTTACAAGCTTAAGGGCTTCATGGATTGCACCTTTTTTCAGGGAAGCATGTATCAATGTGTTGTAGGTAACAGTATTAGCAATAACTCCCTCAAGCAACATATTCTGATACATGCTAAGTGCCTCTTCCATCTTATCAACTGTGCAAACCCAAATATTAAAGAGTTGAATGTAAATATATCTGGTTTACATCCATTTCTTGACATGTCACCAAAAGTTTCTAATGCCTCCTGGATCTTTCCATCCTTGCACAAAGCAGAGACAAGACAGTTATATCCAACTACATTTAAATTAAGACCTTGGGATGACATCTCAACCAAAATTTCATTAGCTTCCTCTAAACGTCCTTCATTACAGTATCCCTCAATCAGAATAGTATAAGTGATCACATTGGGATTACAACCCTTGATTGACATCTCCTTAAGAACTTCACAAGCTGACACCAAATAACCCTTTTGGCAAAGGCCATGAATCAAGATGTTATATGTATAAATATCCGGCTGCAAGCCAACATGCGACAGGCCCTCCTTCATAAGAGCTGTAGCTTCATCAAAACGACCAGTGGTCACAAATCCCTTGATCAAAATGTTAAACAGGACAATATTGGGATTGGGCACTCTGTATAGCAGGGCCCTGGCTTCATCTATGTGATCTGTTCTGCAAAAACCATGCATCAAAACTCCATATGTTATAGCATCAGGGGCAAAACCCCAAGCAAGCATTCGATTAACCAACTTGGCAGCCTCATGAATTCGATTGGAACGGCAAAGGCCAATTACAACATCATTGAAAGTATTGGCATCTGGTACACAGCCCATAAGAAACATCTCCTCCAAAAGCCTTAAGGCATCACTTACTCTATTGGCCTTGGAAAGTGCATGAATCAATGTCTGGTAAACTATTGAATTGGGCACACATCCATGTTTCGTCATGTCTCTCAGAAGTGAACACCCAGAATCCACTTCATTTATCATGCATAGCGCTTTTATCACTCTGGCGAAACATGATACACTAGGGGAGACACCTTTGTTCAGCATTTCGTAAAAGACATTAACTGCAACTTTAGGACAACTACCATCCACTAGAATTCCCAACACAACACTATACGATTTAAACGTCGGTTCACAAGAAAATATACTCATATCCAAAAGCAACCTAGTGGCTTGACCAGGTAAACAAGCTCTACCATAATGCTTCATGATCATAATGAAGAGGGACTCTCTGAAAAGTATCCCATCCTCCTTCATCTGCAATAACAGTTCATCTAAAATCTTAAACTCCTTAGCAGCACCAAGTTTATCAATCAAACTATAGTACACATCAAAAGTGTGGCAATAGCCTTTTTGGGCACCAGCCTTCTGAAAAAGCTCCAAGGATGTAGGCACATCTAAAGGAAGAGCCAGAAACTTGTTAAGCTGATAAGGAGTAATTCTATTGAGCACTTGCTTAAGCTGTTTGAGGTCAAATGGTTTGAGCAAACTTTCCCATTCATTCTCAGATTCTGAAGCTGTGGCTTTGGCAATATTATTAGTACTACTACTGCAAATCCCACTGATCAAAATTGCACAAGCTACATTCTTGAAGGGTAAAAATTGGATTTTCCGACAAGAATGAAGCCAATGCTTTGATCTTTTTAGCATAATGCTAAGTGGATGCTGAGTGGTGGTCGAATGAGAAATGTCAGAACTCACCTTTCCAATTCAGCTGTTGAAACCGACTTGGGAATTGCACAGAAAGACAGCCACAACAGTTTTTATAAGAAATCGCCACACAAAGATAGCCATAACAAATCAATTTTTAACCCAAAATTCGCTGTTTGAAGACTCTTCTCACTAAACAGCAAGTGGGTGGAACAGATTCAAGAGAACGAGAAGGAAAAATAAAAGGGCAAAGAAGAGGAGGAGGCTTTCATGTCATATGCAAGAGGAGAGGGAGGAAAGGAGAATGAAAGGCAGACGGCCAAAAAACCGACCGACCAGAAAACCGTATATCCAATCTGTCCCGATCCGATTTCTCTCTCGGGTACCACAAAGCTGGGATACGATTACGGGTCAGGAACATAAAAACCCACGGTGACTCGGAAGGTATATTATATGAAATTAAAAAATTCACACTCCCTAAAACAAATAAAGAAAGGAGATAAGTTTCGCTCCTCCATTAGCAAATTCAAATCAAAATAAACTTGTTTATTGATTTAATCAAGATTTTTTTCAAAATTTCCTCGAGTGAAAAGTATTCATATCGGATAGTAAAATATCACAAAGACTCTTTTTAAAATTGCTATATCATTTAAAATGAAATGCTCTAATGATATACTCCATATTTGCAACTTCTCAACTTTTAAGACAATAAAATTAAACAAGGTCTTTTCACCTCGAAAATCAACCATTTGAATTTAAACTCAACACTAAACTTAAATCAAGGTTTTAACACAGGTTTAGAACAATCTTCACCAAATCTCAAAGTACAAAATTCATGAAAAATAGATAAAACATTTCAAACTCTCAAATCTGTCCAAATAGTACGTTTACCCAAAAATTAGTGAAAACTCAACTTTTTACCATTAAAATTCAAGATTTGAACTCCATTCAAACATATACTCATAGGTGAACATAATACATATTTATTTAAGCAAAATCTCGCCAAGAAATATCGTAAAATTTTGAAATCAAACATCATAACATTCCAAGTGAGGTTCGGCCATCAAGAATCTCATACCTTCAAAATTTTCACTAATATTCTTACTTTCTAACCATAAAATAAATCCATCTCATAAACAACAAACACAACCACAACCAAGTCCTCAAGTCCACTACCTAAAAGTCACCTCAAGTTAGCTATCTAAGTTAAGAATTCAAGAGCCCAACTCAAATGCTCCAAACACTAACATTTCTAACAAAATAAACCATGGACCTAAAAGATCTAGCACTAATAAAGTTAAAACTAAGAGATTTAAGTTTTATACCTCAAGATTTAGCTAGATCAAGCAAGATCAAGTAGGATCTAGTGTTGCTCCACTCAAGAATGATCTTCCAAGCTTTGACACCTCAAGAACCTCCAACTTAGCCAAAGATATAGCTTGTTCCTTGGTGATTTCCTCCACAAGCTTCAAGACTAAGAAGAAATAAAACAAGATGAAACTTTCTTCCCTCTTCCTTTCTCTCTCTCACTCTCGGACCTCCCTCCCTATCTCTCTCTCACTCACGGCTGCAACAAGGAGGAGAAGGAACAAGATGGAAGCTTTCCAATGGTGTCTTCAAGCTCCAAGAAATTGAAGAAGAAGATGAAGATGAAGAAAACTTATTTTCTCTCTCTATTTCTCTCTCAAGTTCGGCTCTCTCTCTCTCTAAAGCTTCAAAGATGGCTGAAAAATGAAGAGGCAAGGAAGTAAGAAACAAGGCTTTAAGAAGACAAAAAGTGTGGTTATCTTTAAATTGGGGAAAAGTGGTCAAATTTCCAGTTTTTGTCACGTCGACGCACGATGCTTCAACTTTTACTGATTTTTCTCCTTCTGGCATTTCCCTACTATAAATATATCTTTGTAATGTCTCTTCATATGCTCGATTTCATCTTAAAGTTACTATTCATATCACGGCTCAAAAACTAATGTTTAAACTGCGCGAAACCAAACACCGGCAATTAATTTACAAAAAATTCTCTAAATTAGAAAATAATAACTCAAAGCATAAATTTACTACTATTTTAGTGAATAAACATAATTTAAATATTTTTATTTAATTTTTAATAAAAATAAAATTTTGAGACCCTCACATTCTAAACATATAACCCTACTAACTATGACTCTTAAAATTAAATCCTGAACTAAAAACTTAGAATTTGTTCTTTGAAGGGAAAATTGACTTTTTATCCATTAAGAATTTGGTCTTGGAACTATTTTCATTGAATCCAAATGGGGGGTACTTCCTTATCTGCGTGTAATATCTTAAGTAAATGGATTGGTTAAATGATATTAAATGGAAATAAGTCCTGAATGCAATTTGCCCGAACTACCTATGGACTGAATATAGTTTGCTCAAACTTGGAGTGCCCACTTGCAATTACTTAGCTACCGTACCACGTGTCCAAGACATGTGGCACCTCATCTGCCACATGTCACCTTTTGGTGACACGTGTCACCCCCACATTTCCTCGGTGCTAACTCATCTTCTCCTCATTCAGCTAGAAATAGGGCCTTCTTCCATGTTAGTTGCACACAAAAAAATTAGACACTACTTGATACGATCCATGGCTGCCCAAGACAACTCTTAGGCCTCCTTATTACAAGTGCATGACGAGGGGTCTAAGCCCTTAACCCTTTTGGGCCGTGGGGAAGTGCAACAAGTGGGCCAGCCAAAGAAAAGTGCGGAAAGGAAGTGTCCGCCACTGATGAGCAAGTGGGAGGCCCAACTAGTGGCCCGATTAGTTATTAGTAGTATTTCAATTAGTTGGAAGATTGGACACGACCGACCTGTGGGCCGACCCAAGTTTTTTTTCAACAAAAATCAACAACACAAGACTTGACACAAAATCAGAATTTTTTTTTTTTTAACAATCCAACACAAACAGAACCTGAACAAGAACAGAACAAGAACATAACACAGCAATCAAAATTTTTTTTTTCGGATGAACAGTAATGCGTGAACAGTGACGGCGCTACAAAGCGATGAACAAGCGATTTTCGAAATTTTTTTTTTTTTAAAACACAACTCAACCAACAAATTGTAGATGACTACTAGATTGAACAACACGAATAACGACTCAAGAAGGAAAATAACTCAAACAATAAGAAACCCTAGATGGCTAGAATTAACACGAAATTTTCAATAAACAAAAAACAACGAAAATGGATATAACGCAAACCTTTCAACTAGCTCTGATACCAGCTGATACGAACGTCGCCAACCTGTGACGAAACCCGTATAGACTACCACGGATCTAGAAGGTTAAATCTGCGTTTGACACGACGACACGGCGGAAGAATTAAGAACCCGTTGATCACGCGGTCAACGATCCCTTGATATGGTAGAGACGCCACAACCTAGCGCGTTCTTAGATTGATAAGTCTGTCAAATATCCTAGAATGATCTAAGATATTCAAGATTGCTTCAAGAAGCAAGAGAGAGAAACTCTCAGAAGTGTTTTTCTTAATCTGATGAATGAATGAATAATACTTACGTACATGAGAATGTCTTAAATATTAACTAACTAACTAGCTAACAAAATAAAAGCCTTGGTCGAAATTCCTAAGGCCTTTGGATCAAAATTCCTAAGGCCATTGGGTCGGCCCATTCATGCCCTATAAGGCTAACTACATCTAGTCTAATTAATTTAAAAAAACTTGGGTCGGCCCACAGGTCGGTCGTGCCCAATCTTCCAACTAATTGAAATACTACTAATAACTAATCGGGCCACTAGTTGGGCCTCCCACTTGCTCATCAGTGGCGGACACTTCCTTTCCGCACTTTTCTTTGGCTGGCCCACTTGTTACACTTCCCCGCGGCCCAAAAGGCTTAAGGGCTTAGACCCCTCGTCATGCACTTGTAATAAGGAGGCCTAAGGGTTGTCTTGGGCAGCCATGGATCGTATCACTACTACTTATATTTCAGAGAGTGTAAGAGAAAGAGTGAATCAAGAAAAAAAAGAGCAAGGATTGTTATAAAAGATAGTAAAAGAAGGCAATACATAGATGAATAATTACAAGAACATCACGAGTGTCCAAGTGAATGCCTATTTATATTCATGCATCTCTTTGATACTAACATTAATGCTATAAGGTTATTATACACCTATAGTTCTAGAGTTGCACTAAGCAAAATCTAAGATTATTACTTTTGTATATCTGAACAATGGCATATAGCATGATCTTACCCTGCCTAAATGACAAATGGCCATATGTGGTTGATATTATGTTTGTGGTGATTGTTCTTGAATATGAAATTAGGCTACAAATGAATTGAATTGTTTGCTGGTCAAGTACTTTATCATACTGGAAATGTTCATGAGTTGTATTGCCAAAGAATGGTATTAGGATTGCATCTATTGATTGCACCAGTTGTGTATATTATCGCACTGGTACAAGTGATTACGCCGTGTGCTTCAATGATCCATCGAACTGGCAAGGGCCTTGTCAACCGTCATTAAACACATTGGTCCATAACTCAGTATGTGGATAGGAGGTTATCCACTTGTTGGGCCAAGACTGAAATGTGAGGACCCAAAATTTGTTGAATTATACACCCAAAATTTCTTGAATTATTTGCTTATATTTCTTGCGAGAACCCTAAAATTTTCATGAATTATTTGTATTTGTATTTATTTAAGTGCAAATCATTTTCTTTAAACAATGGTAGCATAAAATTTTCATTAAGTGCATTATTTTCCTTTAAGTACTTTATTTTGTATGCATTGCATGGCATTAATTTAAACTTGTATTTTTTTCATGTTTCTGTTGGAATGTATGCCATAAAATAATTATTTTTTGGTTTAAATACATTCCTAAATAAGTTTTGTATTTTATGAACTTCCATTTTATCTGTTAAATATTTGATATAACTGATAAAGTCCTTAGAATATTTATTGATGTGATTGTAGTCACAAGAGTTGATGACTATGAGATATCAATCACATTTATAATAATATTCTTAAATTTTCCTAGTCATAGTATTAATGAGACAGGACATCATTAATACGGAGAGACTAGTACACAGTTAGCTTCTACTTAGTGTAAGTAGTCGTTGTTCTCATCAACCATGGTATAGGGATACCAAGGCTAATGTGTAGATGAATTGTAAGGTACAAATTCATTGGAGTGATCCACACAGAGATCCCATTAGGATATCTATCTAGTGCTAATGGTTGAATCTTTTATGGGAAATTGTATAAGTGATCCTAGACATGAGATCACCATAGTATCTTGAGTGTGAATCACTGCCTTTTGATTCTATTTCTTGTTACTCACCAAGAGTGAATTAAAGAATAGAAATTGGGGATAGTGTGAAGCATGGAAAGATAGTGAGTGATCAAGAGAGGATTCACCACTCCAATAGTGGGAGTTGATATCCAGTAAGGCCACTAGTTGGAATTTAACCTTAATAGTCGACTACATTAAGTTAATTGAAGAATGTCTTCAAGTTAACCTAATCTAAGGTTAATTCCGAGAACTAGCAAATTAATTAGTCATTAGGGAATTGGCACTTGTTCATTATTCCCTGACTAATGGGATATCGATTGTGAAAGGATAATAATTATATGGTAATTTTGCATGGAAAGGTTAGGTCAAAGTTCCCTTGACTAATTCCGGATACCTGAGTGGTTGGGATATGTTGCTAGACACCGCTTACAATCTATAATTATGAATGAATTAATTGTTGTAATTAATGATAAAATAAAGTTGTTTATTTTATCTAATTCTTTTTGAGAATTATAATTCATAATTATTACCAGTGTATTTGGAACCTATTGGATCACACGCTTAGAGATTGAATTCTGGATTAAAATTGTGTGTCCAAGTAAGGACTTGGAAATAAAAGCTTTTGGGGTTTAATTGCGAAGGAAAATAAACTCCAGGGGTTTATCTGACAAATAGGATAAAATAGTTATCTCTTATCTGTCAGATAACAGAAGATAGAGTGAAAGGATAAAAGGTTACAGTGTTTTGATTTTGAATCAGAACAACCTGATCCTATCTCTCTTGCTTCTCTCTATCCCTCTCTCACTTATTAATAGAAACAGATGCTACGATAGGTTGGTTAACCACTTCTGATAGTTAGAACACAGAGAGAGGCTAAGTCTTCTGAAACTTAATGTAGAGGAAAAAAAATCTAGAGAATCTGAGACCTTGAGTGAAAAGGCTAGCACCTATTCTTCACTCTGATATACCCACATAGATCGTAGAGACGATCAGGAGAAGATCCAGATTCTCTCTCGCGTGGATTACAGTAGAGGCAGGGCGTTTGAACTGCTCAAAGGGGATCCTTCGCCTTCTCCAACAAATCAAAGGCATCGTCTACCGGATTAAGGTAATCCTGAATCCTCTCTTCAAGTCATACGTAAAACCTAGGGTGATTTCTGATGTGAGTTTGGGGCTTAAATTTTTAATTTTTCGCTATGCCTACTACCCCAATTCCTAACAGTGGTATCAGAGCCATCTCTAGTGTTTACGTATGACTTTATATGTTATTGTTCATTGATTAATTTGTGTTTCGGTGATATATATGTATACATGTGTAGATTTTTGGTTAAAAATTGCAGCTTTAATTTGATTAAAGTAGTTTTGCAATCTGAAAAATTTGTTTTATGATATATGTTGCAAAATTGTTGATTCAGTGATATGTTTTTCACTTGAATGGTCTGTGCAATCGTTGTCAGATGCTTTTGGTACAAAAATTCTGTAGGATTTTGTAGTAGCCAATCGTTGGTTGCTGCAGCAAAGAGTCACGTCGCTGATCCGCGAGGTTCGCTTTGCGGATATGACTCGCGGATTAGAAACATGAAGCTCGGTCCCTTCAGGGATCTGTGACCCAACCTCGCAGATTGGTTCGCGGTTCGGCATCGCGGATCCTGAGTAGGAGTCCCAGTTTCTGATCCACGCATGACAGAGATCTACGAGTTAGGCTCATGGATCCAATCCCCGGATCCTTTCCAGAAAGTGATCTGCGTACCTAGATAAGCGAACTGGCTTCGCGGATCGGGTCACCGATCCTTCTGGAAACAGAATTCTGTGAAATAAAATTTTGAAAAACAGAGTTTTCAATTTTTGAAAAATTTTCTGATTTTGATCCGAATTTTAATTGTTAAAATTTGCTATGAAAATTATTATTTCATGTTTTATTAGATCAGGAATTGATTTGAATTTTTATTTGATTAATTCAAATAATATTCCAATTATTTTCCAATTTTGTTAGGAATTAAAATGACCTAATGAAATTATTTTTGCCAAAAATTCTTGCACATGTATAGTCTCAAATTTGTTTGAGATCTCAAGATATAAAATCCAAATAATCCATGAATGATTGTAATTACACGCTTTCTTTTAATTTAAAGTTGTTTAAATTTATATGAATGCATGGTGGATGGTTGTGGATATGGGTCCAATGTGATTGTGGAATGGTTGAATGGTTGTGTTTTTATAAATAGGGCCTGCGTGTCCTGCCTTTCTTATTTTCTGGATGTAATTTCTCTCCACATCTAATTCCCTCCGAATGTAACTCAGGGTTTCCTCTATTCTATTTGTAATGTATAATAGATAGGAATAGATAATAGGAAATTATGTATTTAGCATAGAAATTGTAAACTGGAAGATGAAGAAAGAAGCTGCAACCAGGAGGAAAAATTCAATTTAACCTTAGTCAACCATTAATTTTCCTAAGGCCGGGGAAATTAATTTAGGAATATCCACAACCATCTACGTTTTATTTTATGTTATATTTATTTGTGAAATATTTATATGCATGATTGTTGATGAGACCGGCAAATGTTTTTTCAAAACTTGAAATTAAATTAAAAATGTTTTGGAAAAGGCAAACAAATCCGTCAAATTTAATATTAAATCAAGACTGCCTTCCATCATTATAGTATTAAACAAAATGTGGTTATTAAGTGCTAGCTTGTTGGAATTCACCTAAAGCTGCCTCACTTACTGCATTTTTTTTACTATAAGAAACGTTCTTAAGAATGATGGGTTTGATTTAACTAAAATTATGATTTGTTGGGATTCATTCAAGACCATGAATTTTAGAGGCAAGGGTTAGGTTAATACATAAGATGTAAAATCAAGAGTTGATACCTAATGGATCTAGAAATTACAAATGGGTTGTAATTGGTAAAGTACCTACCTGTTAAGATTATTTTTGATTTGTTGGGATTCACTCAAAGTCAAAAATAATTAAAATGGGATTCTAACCACTATGGATTTTTAGAAAATCTCGAATCAATTTTTAGAGGGTAATTGATTTGAAGAAAAATAGTGGAAATAAAATCATAATTTTTGGAAGTTTTATGATTTTATTAAACAAAACTTTTTCTAACAAACTCTATCTTTATTTTGTTGTAGAATGAGTAATAATCTGAGCCTACGTACCATTCTCACTGATTGTAAACTAAACGACACAAATTTTCTCGACTGGCATCGCAATGTCCTATTCGTTCTCACCCATGAAAAAATTGAATATGTACTTGATAGGCCTACGCCTAACGAGCCCGAACCAAATGCACCTACTACTGTTAAAAATGCTTACAAGAAGTATAAGGATGATAATAGGACGGCGTCATGTATCATGATAGCCTCTATGACTCCTCAACTCCAACAGCAGCATATGAACATGGGGGCTTATGAAATTGTTCAACACTTGAGAGAGTTGCTTGAACAACAATCTAGGACGGTGAGATATGATACCTCCAATGAATTGTTCAGGTGCAAAATGGCAGATGGAGCACCCGTTGCTCTACACATCTTAAAGATGATTGGGTTAATTGAGAAATTGGCCGAATTGGGCTTTAAGATGGACCAAGAGCTAAATGTTGATTTAGTTCTTCAATCTCTGCCAGATTCTTTCTCTCAGTTCGTTATGAACTATCAGATGAACAATCTGCAGCACACACTACCTCAATTGTTGAATGTGCTGAAGACTGCTGAGAAAGAAATAAAAAAGGTGAAGGGTCCTACTGGGGTGCTTGTTGTTGCTTCATCCAATAAAAGGAAGAGGCAAGGAAAAGGGCCCAAGAAGCCCAAGAACAAGCCCGCCAAGAAGCCCAAGAAGGCCAAGGCAGACCAGTCCAATGCAACCTGCTTCCATTGTGGACAAAGTGGACATTAGAAGAGGAACTGCAAGGCTTATCTGGAAATCCTGAAACAAAAGAAGCTTGGGGAAGCTTCATCAGCAGGTACATACATGATTGAGATTAATATTTCTACTTTCAAATCTGATTCTTGGGTATTAGATACCGGATGTGGCTCTCACATTTGCACATCTATGCAGGGTCTAAGGGACAGTAAAAGTTGGAAAAAGGAGAAGTAACCCTACGTGTGGGCAATGGAGCAAAAGTTGGTGCTTTAGTTGTAGGGACTTACTATATTAGTTTACCCAGGGGGTTGAATCTAGAATTATCAAACTGTTATTATATTTCAGCACTTACTACAAACATCATTTCTATTTCGTGTTTGAATTTAAATTGGTTTAAGATAACCCAGGAGAATAAATATTGTTCTTTTTCAAAGAATGGTGTGTTTTATGGTTCTAAAAATTGGAATAACGGTTTATATATTCTAGATCTTGACAACCAAATTCTCAATATACAAGAAAAGAGAATGAAGTTAGATAAACTAAATAAAACCTACCTCTGGCATTGTAGACTTGGTCATATAAATGAGAAATGCATTTCCAGGTTACACAAAAGCGGGTACTTGGATTCATTTGATTATGAATCATATGAGGTATGCGAGACTTGTTTATTTGAAAAAATAACCAAAATGCTCTTTACTGGTAAAGGGGAACGGGCTAGTGATTTACTTGGGCTGGTACATACTGATGTATGTGGTCCAATGACAATCACAGCTAGAAGTGGATTTTCATGCTTCATTACCTTCACTGTTGATCATTCTAGATATGGTTATGTGTATTTAATGAAATACAAGTCTGAATCTTTTGAAAAGTTCAAAGAATTCAGAAATGAAGTAGAGAAACAAACCAGTAAAAGTATTAAAAGACTACGATCTGATCGTGGTGGAAAATACTTAAGCGATGAGTTTCGATTTTATCTAAAGGACAATGGAATAGTTCCATAATGGACTCCTCCAGGGACACCATATCTGAAAGGAGAAATCGAACCCTATTAGATATGGTACGATCCATGATGAGCCACTCGAGTGCCCTAAAATCGTTATGGGGATATACTTTGGATATAGCTTCCCATACTCTTAATAGAGTACACAGTAAGGTTGTTGATTCCACACTATATGAGATATGGAAAGGAAAGAAACCAAAACTGTTTTACATGAAGGTTTGGGGTTGCCCAACCTATGTGAAGAAAGTAGAGTCAGATAAGTTTAAAACTAGATCTGACAAGTGTTTGTTCGTAGGGTATCCAAGAGAGTCTATAGGATACTATTTCTACAACCCAACTGAGCACAAAGTGTTTGACTCAAAGCATGCTATCTTTCTAGAAAAAGAGTTTATCCTAGAAAGGGGCAGTGGGAGTAGAATAGAGTTTGAAGAAGTTCAAGATACTAACATGGAACTTGGAAAAGTTCAAAATGATCAAACAAACATTGAACAACCTATTGAAGAAAGGGTTCAGCCATATAGTGATGAACCACAAACGGAAGCTGTGGATATTCAAGAGCCCTGTAGGCCAGTAAAAGTACGCTCAACTCCCAAGAGATATGAGTTTCTTGTGAGTCAGGGCAATGATGTACTAGTCATTCAAGATGACGAACCTACTACCTACCAAGAGGTTCTGAATAGTCCAGACTCCTCCAAATGGTTAGAGGCCATGAACTCCGAAATGGATTCCATGAATGACAACAAGGTATGGACCTTGGTTGATCCATCTGAAGGGTTAAAACCCATAGGGTGCAAATAGGTCTTCAAGAAGAAGACCGACATGGATGGTAATGTGATTACCTATAAAGCTAGACTGGTAGCCAAAGGCTACAAGCAGAAAGAGGGAATCGACTACGATGAAACTTTCTCACCAGTAGCTATGCTTAAATCCATTCGGATATTGCTTGCAATAGCAGCATACCATGACTACGAGATCTGGCAAATGGATGTAAAGACTGCATTTCTTAATGAGAATTTGCAAGAGGATGTGTACATGACACAACCTGAAGGCTTTACGTCGCCAAATCCTAATCAGATATGCAAGCTACAGAGGTCTATTTATAGACTTAAACAAGCATCCAGGAGCTGGAATATCTCGTCTGATGAGACAATCAAAGAGTTTGGTTTTCTCAAAAATCCGGATGAGCTTTCTGTATACAAGAAGGTTAGTGGGAGTTCAATCATTTTCCTTATATTATATATGGATGACATATTAATAATGGGAAATGATATCCCAATGTTACAATCAGTAAAGGGTTGGTTGTCCAAAAACTTTTTAATGAAAGATTTAGGAGAGGCAGCCTATATACTAGGTATTAAGATCTATAGAGATAGGTCTAAAATGCTGCTTGGTCTTTCACAATCTACATATATAGATAAAGTGCTAAAGAGATTTAGCATGAATCAGTCTAAGAAGGGCTACTTACTTATGACTCATGGTATAATCCTTTCTAAGAGCATATGTCCTAAGACACAAGTTGAGATTGATAAGATGCATAATGTTCCATATGCTTCAGCAATTGGATCAATTATGTATGCTATGCTGTGTACAAGACCAGATGTCTCCCATGCTCTGACTGTCACAAGCAGATTCCAGGCTAATCTAGGTGAATGTCATTGGATAGCCGTTAAGAACATTCTTAAATACTTGAGAAGGACTAAAGATTTGTTCTTAGTATATGGAAAGGGTGAGTTTGAACTTAAGGCCTACACAGATGCAAGCTTTCAGTCTGACAAGGATGATTGTAAGTCACAGTCGAGATTCATCTTTACTCTCAATGGAGGTGCTGTCTGTTGGAAGAGTTCCAAACAGGACACCACAGCTGATTCTACAACAGAGGCTGAGTACATTGCAACCGCGGAGGCAACTAAGGAAGCTATTTGGATCAAGAAGTTCATGTCTGAACTTGGTGTGGTTCCTAACATTGTTAATCCAGTAACTCTGTACTGTGACAACAATGGGGCTATTGCCCAAACAAAGGAACCTAGGTCTCATCAACGATCCAAACATGTATTTAGAAGATTTCACTTAATTAGAGAAATCATTGCCAGGAATGATGCAAAGATAGAGAGAGTCCCCACAGAGGATAACATAGCTGGTCCTTTTACTAAGGCACTATCCCAAAAGAAACATGATAGACATGTACTTTCATTTGGACTGAAGGTCGTGAATGAATTGTTTTAGTGCAAGTGGGAGATTGTTGGAATGTATGCCCTCAAACAATTATTTTGTTTAAATACATTCCTAATTAAGTTTTGTATTTTATGAACATCCATTTTATCTGTTAAATATTTGATATAACTAATAAAGTATTTAGAATATTTATTGATGTGATGGTAGTTACAAGAGTTGATGATTATGAGATATCAATCACATTTATAATAATATTCTTAAATTTCCCTAGTCATAGTATTAATGAGACAGGACATCATTAATACGGAGAGACTAGTATACAGTTAGCCTCTACTTAGTGTAAGTAGTCGTTGTTCTCATCAACCATGGTATAGGAATACCAAGGCTAATGTGTAGATGAATTGTAAGGTACAAATTCATTGGAGTGATCCACACAGAGATCCCATTAGGATATCTATCTAGTGCTAATAGTTGAATCTCTTATGAGAAATTGTGTAAGTGATCCAAGACTTGAGATCACCATAGTATCTTGAGTGTGAATCACTGCCTTTTGATTCTATTTCTTGTTACTTACCAAGAGTGACTTA
Organism: Gardenia jasminoides; assembly: GCA_013103745.1. NCBI lineage: Eukaryota > Viridiplantae > Streptophyta > Magnoliopsida > Gentianales > Rubiaceae > Gardenia > Gardenia jasminoides. The sequence continues at coordinate 25,640,657 of CM023095.1, forward strand.
AAGAATAGAAATTGAGGGTAGTGTGAAGCATGCAAAAATAGTAAGTGATCAAGAGAGGATTCACCACTCCGATAGTGGGAGTTGATATCCAGTAAGGCCACTAGTTGGAATTTAACTTTAATAGTCGACTACATTAGGTTAATTGAAGAATGTCTTCAAGTTAACCTAATCTATGGTTAATTCAGGGAACTAGCAAATTAATTAGTCATTAGGGAATTTGCACTTGTTCCTTATTCCCTGACTAACGGGATATCGATTGTGAAAGGATAATAATTACATGGTAATTTTCCATGGAAAGGTTAGGTCAAAATTTCCTTGACTAATTCCGGATACCTGGGTGGTTGTGATGTGTTGCTAGACACCGCTCACAATCTATAATTATGAATGAATTAATTATTGTAATTAATGATAAAATAAAGTTGTTTATTTTATCTAATTCTTTTTGAGAATTATAATTCATAATTATTACCAGTGTATTTGGAACCTATTGGATCACACGCTTAGAGATTGAATTCTAGATTAAAATTGTGTGTCCAAATAGGGACTTGGAAATAAAAGCTTTTGGGGTTTAATTGCAAAGGAAAATAAACTCCAGGGGTTTATCTGATAGATAGGATAAAACAGTTATCCCTTATCTGTCAGATAACAGAAGATAGAGTGAAAGGATAAGAGGTTACAGTGTTTTGATTTTGAATGGAACAACCGATCTATCTCTTCCTTCTCTATCCTCTCTCACTTATTAATAGCAGGATGCTATGATAGGTTGGTTAACCACTTCCGATAGTCAGAACACAGAGAGAGGCTAAGTCTTCTGAAACTTAACGTAGAGGAAAAAAAAATCTAGAGAGTCTGAGACCTTGAGTGAAAAGGCTAGCACCTATTCTTCACTCTGATATACCCACATAGATCGTAGAGACGATCAGGAGAAGATCCAGATTCTCTCTCGCGTGGATTACAGTAGAGGCAGGGCGCTTGAACTGCTCAAAGGGGATTCTTCGCCTTCTCCAACAAATCAGAGGCATCGTCTACCGGATTAAGTTAATCGTGAATCCTCTCTTCAAGTAATACGTAGAACCTAGGGTGATTCCTGGTGGGAGTTTGGGGCTTAAATTTTTAATTTTTTGCTGTGCCTGCTACCCCAATTCCTAACAGTTTGATGAAGCCAAATGCATAAACTTATATGGCATTAAGTAGGTTATACTTTAAATTGAGGGATTAGGAGAAAATTGTATAGATTTTTATCCAATTCTTGGCCAAAATTTGACCACTTGTCAATCATCCACTAATGTCTTGACTTAAGCCTTTCTGTTTAACCTCTTGTTTTCAAAAATTTGAACTAAAATTCCCTCCCATTTTCTTTCTCTCTTAGCCAAAATTATAGGAGCAAGAAAACACCAAAATCCTAATCTTAAATCTTGCCATCTTAGTGAGGGAAAACATCTCCAAGTGAAAACCCTAGGTTAGGTGGATACTTGATCATCAAGTTTTGTTGGAAAAATTGGAGCTTTTGGGTGGTTTTCTCTCTCAACTATCAAGGTACTTAACCATTCATCTATGCTTTAATGATCTTTAAATTCAAGGAAGATGCATGTTAGTTGAGTTTAAAGTGTTTGAAGTTGATTAGGAGGAAAAGTTGTGGAAGAATTTCTTGTGTTTGGAAACTTGAACTTAGGGTTACGTTTTTAACCTCTATGTGTTTGATGAATGTCTAAGATTTTGTGGTGTTTTATTGATGGCTTTCCTTGATGTTTTATCATGTTAAACACCCTACTAAGAGTTGGAAATAACCCTAAAAGGTTGATTGTAGCAATCCAGTGGAAGCTGGAACCTTGACAGGAAATCGAAAATGAAATTCAGCCAACTTTCTGAACTTTCTGGTGATTATAGGAAACGAACTAGGGCCTAAGCTTTACACCGTTAGAAAGATCTATGAATTTATGTTTCAAACACCACTGACGGAGCTTGATTTTAATTTTTCTACACTGAGTTATAGCCATTCTTCTGAGACTGTTTAGGCAGCCTGTTTTGATCCAACAGGTTTCTGGTATCTCTGATTTTGCCTTTTTCGACCCTGATTAAGTATGATTTGAGGTTAAATCTCTCATGAAAGTTGTAGTTCTATGTCTTAGCTTCGAAACACCATAAAATTCGCCCCAATCCGATAAGTGTAGCACCAATTGCGATCATAACACCGAGGGGTGTCAAAGCTGTTAAACCAAAGTGCCCTTTATTGTTTGCTATTAGACACGTTTAGCACTTGTATTTTTCGATTCATCTACGTTTGAGTGATTCTTCTACATTTGAGCTAGTTAAACCTAAATATCTCTTATTTGTTTATAATTAGGCGTTGATGGTGGAAACAGAAGGAATTCCGAAGCAAATACCAAAATTTGCTTTACCTAAATTGGTGAGTGTTCCAACTCCTTTTCAAATAAAAATCTTGCTATTGTTTGCAAAGGGAATGATTCGTTGAAATAATTTGCTAGTATTTATAAGGAAATGATTTACCACTATTTCAAAGTAAAATTGCGTTTACAAGTGGAATAATTTATGAAGGATTTATGAGTGTTCCTTGTTGCTAATTGTGCTTAAATGTTTTCATGATTTGATTGGGTGCTTAATTGATTGATTGGGCATGTTTAAATATATACCAGTGTTTCTATGCAAAGTGAACTTTAACTATTAATTTTAATCGTTATAAGTAAGTATTTGGATTGATATTTTACTTATCTTGATTTGAAAGTATTTTATTACTAAAGGTGTTCTATTAAGCTATTACGTTTTGTTTTAAATAAAACTTGTTCCTTATTTCTAACGAGGCTTGAGGAAGAGGCTGACCATCAAGGGTCGCTCACTCCTGAAGGAGGGTGTATACTTTATTGCACTCTCTTAAGAGGCTTGAAGGTTGAAATTGATTGTCAGTCGTCCCTTGCTTCCAAAAATGTTTGATAGTTATTTATCAATGTTTGAATTACTTGCACATGAATGTAGGCCATGTGTACATTAACACATTGGCTGAACAAGGCCTTTCCACCTTACCGGCCCATTCGAGCGAAGCAGACTCGGTCGGGTAGGTTGGTAACCTAGGGCACTGATTACGGTGTATTTGAGTATTATCGTTGGGTGTTATAAGAAGGAGAAGGGGGTTGAGTGACTGATAAAGACGGACTGCAACTGCTCCCAGAGGACACCGTATCCTTTCAATATTTGAACTAAGTGTTTATTGAATTAATGTTCACTGAATTAGTGTTTACTGCATTATTGTTTGTTAAATTAAGTGTTTATGGAATGATTCTTTAAGGGATTACTGTTTCTTGTATCCTTTTAAATGAAAAGATTCTTAAATATTTTCAATGTGAATGTGTGACCATGTTTTCGACTTACACATTATTCTTTTAAAGATTCAAATGTTTTACAAAATGCTATTTAATTCAAATGTCCATGAATTTGATAAAACGTGAATCTTCTTGTTTTCACTGAACATTCGTTGAGCTTCTAGCTCACCCCAAAATATTTTATTTTCCCCCACAGGGCTCGAGATGAAGGAAAGCAGGAAGTGATCTTTCTTAGTATGACTAGCAGGATTATCTCTTGTACTACTTGTAATCTTGGATGGTTGGACTTTTGGTGTATTTGGATTAGTTGGAAATGTATTTATTATTTTGGAGATCTTGCATTGTAATTATTTGAGATCTGTAATATGATTGAGGATCTGTAGTGAGTCCCGGTGAGAGTTGGGCAGGCGGTCTGCTGATCCTTTTGATTTGCCTTAGGGGGAGGTGGGGTCGTCATATGAAAGGCATTTTTGGAACTGACCTATTGATTGGAAGTACAAGGCTGAGTTCGTGATGATAGTATAAATTGAAATCGGGTCATCACTAATATATCATTGTTGTATCTTTTATTATATTGTGATTGATTTGCTATTTTCCTTTGCTTGCTGAATATTATTCATGTCAGGACTATCTATGCATTTAAAACTCAAGCACATGGGCCTCATTAAGCTGTGTAGCTCACCCCCATCATTAATAAATTTTGCAGATGCTGAGTTGGGTTCTAAGATGCCATAAGAATGACCTAGTAGTCAGTAGAATGAGTTTTAGCAACTTCCATGTGGAAAAAGGAAAAAAATTTGAAGAAAAATGTATTGGCTTTGCTCTTGTGACAACCCCACTTCTCCCTAGGGCGAACCCTAGGGTATCGGCGGGCCACCTGCCCAGCTCTCACCGGGACTCATTACAATTCCTCAATTATCACAAATCTCAAATAATTACACCGCAAAATCTCCAAATAATAATTACATTTCCATCTAGTCCAAATACACCAAAAGTCGAACAGTCCAATATTACAATAGTACAAGAGATAACTCGACCAGTCATACTAAGAGGAATCACTACACATGCCTTCCTTCATCTCGAGCCCTGTAGGGGGGGGAAAAATATTTTGGGGTGAGCTAGAAGCTCAGTGAGTATCCAGTGAAAATAAGTTGGCAAACAAGTAACTCAGTAATTTCAGTTTATTGAACAATGATCAGGTATCAAATGAATGGATTTTATTTGCTCTGGTGGGCCAGTGGAGTCATTGCACTCAAACACCCAACGCTCAGACAAATCACTGAATAGTAGAACACTAATCATTAACAGTAGAGCCGTTGGCTCAAGCGAGTCATTGCACTGGAAATCAAATGGAGCCGTTGGTGTCAAGTACAAGACCACCACATACTCACCGAGCCAAATCATGTGCAAATCATGTACACACAAGCACACACATGTCATCATGAAGTGATGCAATTAACAGTAGAAACTTTCAATTTGAAACAGTTTTATGAATACTCACCAAGTTTCACACTCGTCCACATAAATCACCAATCATCATTCAACCTTCATCGCACATTCAAGTCCTGGGATCAAGTAAAATAACAAGACTTTCACAAATTCCAATCTAATCTATAACGTTGAGAAAATAAGAGTCTTAACAACATCTTAGAACCATGCATGAGTGGGTCGGAACACGGCAAGAAGGCACGAGAGTCAAAAGGAATGAGAATAGCACTTAACGAAGTGAAACTAACAATTGACAGGTTTGCCATGCCCAGTAATTTAATCATAACTGTGGCTGTGGTTATCGGATTGGGACGAATTTTATGGTGTTTCGAAGCTAAGACATAGGCCTATAACTTTGGTGAAGAGGTCAAATACGAAATCATGCTTAATCATAGTCAAAATGGCAAATCTCAGAGAAGCAAGAAATCTGTCGGAATAATTTCAGGCTGGTCGAACAGTCTCGGGAAAACAGTCATAACTCGACGTAGAAAAATCAAAATCGAGCTCCGTCAGTGGCGTTTAAAACTAGGTTCATAGGGATTTCTAACAGTATAAGGATCAGATCCTAATTCATTTTCTACAGTGAACAGTAACCTCGGGAAGTGGACTGATTTCCATTTCTGATTTCCTGCAAAAATTTCCAGCTTTGACACAATCCTTCAATTAATCCTTTAAAGTCATTTCCATTATTTGCCAAGGTGTTTAACATGCGAAAACAGCAATTAAATCCATCATTAAAGAATCACAAATCAACAAACAATTCATCAAACACATGGAAGCCTAAAGTAAAAGCCTAAGTTCTAGTTCTCAAACACAGAATTCCTTTCATCACTTATCCTTCCCAACACCCATAAACACTTCAAACTCACTAATCATGCATCCACTTTGAATTTGAAGATCATTAAAGCATAGATAAATGGTTAAGTACCTTGAGAGTGGAGAGAGAAAATCACCCAAGAGCTCCAATTTTCCCCACAAAGCTTGATGATCAAGTGTCAACCTAACCTAGGATTTCACTTGGAGATGTTTTCCTCACTAAAATGGCAAGATTTAAGCTTAGGGTTTTGATGTTTTCTTCCTTGTTAAGGCCGGCCAAGAGAGAGAAAATGAGAGGGAGATTTTGGTTTGAATTTTGAAGACAAGAGCTTAAATAGAAATGGTCAAGTCAAGGTTGTGGTTGGTGGTTGACAAGTGGCAAAATTTGGTCCAAGATTTGGGTTAAAAATCTTTACAATTGTTTTGTAATCCCTCAATTAAAAACATAATCCCTTTAATGCCATATAAGTTTATGCATTTGACTACATGAAACATGTAAGATACAATTCCAAATTAATGTCATAAAAGGCATACAAAATAGAGTACTTTTACTTAAAGGAAAGTATAAATTTAATGAAAATTTTATACTACCAATGTTTAAAGAAAATGATTTGCACTTAAATAAATACAATGAGAAATAATTCATGAAAAATTTAGGGTTTCTCGCAAGAAATATAAGCAAATAATTCAAGAAATTTTGGGTGTATAATTCAAGAAATTCTGGGTCCCCACAATCTCTCCCCCTTAAGAGAATGTCGTCCTCGACATTCCATCACTCGCTCAAATCCAAGAATTACTCCAATCAAACACAAACACGTCAATGTCACTCACTCAAGTATCAAGCACTTAGGTCACATTACACTTAACGTACAATCAAACCCCACAGTCTGACATCCTAAACATTAAAGCCTAGGATACACTACAGAAATCTGAAGCCTAAAGCTCTGATACCAACTTCCTCTCTTTGATTTCCTATCAAACTAAGCAAGATTTAGGTTGGTTTTTTTGTTAATTTTCTCCTCTTTTTTTCTCTCCCAATTTCGTCCAAGACCTCCTCAAAAAGAAGCTGAAATTGTGTTGTTTTTAAAGAGATAAGTTTGGAGGGAAAAAGCCATCAAGTCAAAGTTTGAATCCTAGGGTGACAAGTGGTGATTTCTTGGCCATTAGCTAACACAATCTCACTTAATTGCTTTCTAACTCCTCTAATTTGATTTGGTCTCCAATTAACCCCAACATACCCTATTTTCTTAGCAATTAAACCATGCAAGAAGTTCTCACTAATTCTAGAGTTCAATCCTTAATCAAGTATAATCAAACGAAATGAACGCACTTAGGGGAAAACATGTCACTAATGCACTAAAGAAATTTATATGCACTTAAATGAGTTAAATGGTAATGTATATATGCAATTAATAGGGTGAAATATATGCATGAAATTTCTAGGGTTCTCACACTCTCTCCCCCTTAAAAGAATTTCGTCCTCGAAATTCTCACCTTATGTCTGATTGTTGCATATCCTTCTCTTTTTGGGGCTCATTTGGGGGCTTAGCAATTTGATCATTAGAACTGCGAACGAAGTATTTTCGTCCTTTCTTCCTACACTCATTCTCATGATGATTGGGTTTCCCACAATATCCACAAATCAAGCGAACTCCAACCGAAGCATCTCCTGATGTCTCCAGGAGTTTTGTTCCACTGGTTCCTTTTCCAATCTTGGAGTGTGGTGCATCTTGTTCACTATCAACTTTTCCAAGATTCTCACTAGGTGCTCGTTTCCTTGTCTGAAAAGCCTTGACTTGAAGAGTCGCACTCTCCACCCGTTGAGCTTTTTCCAGAGCTTCTCCAAATGTATTGATCTGAGCTGCTGCTAAATCCTTTTGAATTTCCACATTTAGTCCCTGTACAAATCGCCTTATCCTTTTTTGTTCGGTGACCACCAACTCAGGGGCAAATTTGGATAACTTGGTAAACTGTGTTTCATATTCGGCAACACTTGAGTTGCCCTGGCGAAGTCTTATAAAAGCATCTTCCCTCTGTTCTTGGATCAATGGGGGAAAGAATTTCTTATTAAATTCCCTAGTGAAGTTGACCCAAGTTCTCGGCGTCTGGTCTCTCTCCCATCTTGCTCTTATCATATTCCACCAGGAACGAGCTGCTTCTTCGAACTGGAATACGGCAAAGGCCACTTGCCTCTCTTCAGTATAGTTAAGGGCTGCAAAGATGTCAATCATTTTATCTAACCAACTCTCCGCCACATCAGGGTCAGGTCCTCCGAGGAATTTTGGTGGAGAAAATTTATGAAATCGTTCTAGTGCTCTATCTTCTCCTTCTACAGGATTCTCATTGTTCCCAGGCTGATTATTAGGGTTTTGGCTTTGGTGCTCCACTAATCGTGCTAAAAGATCAGTCATTCGGTTTATGGCCGTGGCCACTTGGTCTCCCGCTTCAGCCCTTGGTTCAGTATTTTGAGTGGCCGCAGATTCTCTCTCACTCCCTTGGTCTTGGGGTTGTCTAGCCCTACGCGGCCGTCCCCGATGTTGTCCCCCAGTTTCCATCTCGCACAATTAATCTCTTTCTACACATGAATGACAACAACAACTTACCACAAGCTCCACAAGTCGTATCAAGTTAAACAAGTCAAAGTAAGATACCAAGGCAATTCAAACAAATCAAGCAAGACGACAACACGAGAAAGCCAAACATCGATTCAAGCAATCATCAAACCAAGTCAACTATTAATATGAAACCACGGGGTATCACCAAAATACTCCATAACGGAGCCAGAAAATTCTACCTTTCCATCAAATTCAACTTCATATCCAACACTAAGATCCAAAAGACATATTCGTACTCAAGCGCCAAAACAAGAATTAAGTCAGTTCACACCTAGGTTGGCCACCCTAGAGTGTAAAGCAACTCAATCCCCGTTCTTGCCTGACATACGAACCAGATCACACACATGCAACAAGAAACACTCACTCGCACTACCCATAAAGACCTGAACCCGGCGCTCTGATACCAACTGTGACAACCCCACTTCTCCCTAGGGCGAACCCTAGGGTATCGGTGGGCCGCCTGCCCAGCTCTCGCCGGGACTCATTACAATTCCTCAATTAATGTCATAAAAGGCATACAAAATAGAGTACTTTTACTTAAAGGAAAGTAATAAACTTAATGAAAATTTTATACTACCAATGTTTAAAGAAAATGATTTGCACTTAAATAAATACAACGAGAAATAATTCATGAAAAATTTAGGGTTTCTCGCAAGAAATAGAAGCAAATAATTCAAGAAATTTTGGGTGTATAATTCAAGAAATTCTGGGTCCCCACAGCTCTGCTATACTATATTGTGACCTTTCTATTATAAATTCCAATAAAAGGTATTGTATTTTGATAAATAGAGTATTGTGTTATTAGAATGAGTTCTGGTGAGAGTCAGGCGATCCACTGCCAATGAAACCTTGCTGGGGGTGGAATTGGGGCGTGACAATTAGTGGTATCAGAGCCTATTTTTAGGAAAAATTGGATATAAAAGGATTTTGGTGAGGAAATCTTTCACTAGGATAAAGGATAATATCTAGATTTTAATTGTTTGTTTTGCTTTCTCAACTTTTCTTAGTTACTTATTGGTAACACTAAAAATTTGGTGGCTATAGGAATGAACCTAATCAACTTAGCTCGTGAATAGAAGAGGACCTAGAAGAGGATCCATATATGGAAGAGGCGCATAGAAATGGTTACATATTAATAGAGGATAGTGATGAAAAGTCTGAGGGTGGCAATATATCAACTATAGAGAATGATAATGTGTATCGGGCTCCTACTATAGTGTTGTTTCCAAATGGATATAGGGAGTTGAGAGATGTCTACATTCCTTTACCCACGGTAAGAAATAGGGTTCCAATGGAAGAAAGAAATGATTATCCAAATAAAGTAGTTTTTGCATTACAAAAAAAAAATGAACTCCTAGAAAGACAAGAGGTTAAGAACCAGATTATGGATGAACAGGTAGAGGAAATCATACACCTCAGGAGAGATTTAAATCAGAAACAACAGAAATATGATGAAGTGTACCAACACCTCATTGGAGTGACATGAGAAATAGAGCTGTACAGGGTCTTAACTTTTGAAATGAATTTTCAGTGTCAAGGATATTTACATGAGTTGGCAGCCTTGCAAGAAAAATATGATTTTGAAATACATACTCTAAAGGACAAGGCTAGTTATTATGAAAAGTATAGTGAATTTCTCGTGGATTGTTGTTCTGAAGAGGATACAGAATTAGAATCAATTCGAAAAGAGAATACGATACTAGAGCAACAAAAATATGTAGCCAGTCTAGCAATGGAAAATTACAAGAATAAACTTAAGACCATGCAGTCAGGAATATTAGATGTCTATGTCGTGGCCAAAAGCAACTATACTAAAAAGCAGGTCAAGAGTTCAGAAAGCCAAAACTCAATGAATGGACCATGAACTCCATTTGGCTAATGAGATGATAATGTAATTTATTGTACCTAAGTTTGTATGATTTTGACAATGTAAGCAAACTAAACAATGTACTCTAGGACTTTTAGTACTCGTTTGTAAAAGTGTGTTTTACCCCTTATGTGAAATATGATGTCCTTGTATGAATTTTGTACTAATGTAACATTGTAAATATTCACTCTCTATACATATTAATTAAATTTTCTTTATATAAATAGGATGGCTAGAACCAAAAACCAACAAAATAGTCCAGGGGATGGAAGCACTGACATGATAAATAGAATTACTACTACTATAGATAGAGTCAACAAAATGATGGAACAAGTGAATCGTGAGACAAATCCACAAATGCATCTAAACTTGCCATCAAACACCGACCAAACCGAGGAAGTGATTTTAGAAAGGTTTCTTAAATTCTGCCCACCAAAATTTGATGGGGAATTTATTGATGGAAAAGCTAAATTGTGGTTAGAGTAAATGGAAGGGATATTTGGTGTTCTAAATTATCCGAAGGAGCTTAAAATTAAATTAGCCAGCTATCAACTTTTTGGCATAGCTTGAGAATGTTGGAGGACAATTTTCCTTAAGTGGCAACAAAATAATACCCCATGCATTTGGGCAAATTTCTTAAGGGAATTCAATGATAAGTGTTATCCTCCCCATCTTAGAGAAAAGAAGGAAGAAGAATTCCTTACTTTAAAATAGGATTGGATGACCGTAGCTCAATATGAGACCAAATTTACAAAACTTTCCAAATTTGCACCCTTTTTGGTTGCGACTGAAGAAGACCGCGTTAAACGATTTCTTAGAAGGTTGCGTTGGGAAATTCAGGATACCCTTAGTCGCTGGCACAATAGATATCTTTTCAAAAATGATAGAGCTAACCTCTAGAGTTGAAGCTAGTAAAACTATGAGATAGGTTGGAATTCAAGTTAGATCGGCTTCTTCACAATGGCAACAAGGCAGGACAAGTCGAGGGAATGTTAAAGTGTAATAAAGGGGCCCAGGAGGCTCGGCACCTCAAACCCAAACCATGAACGAAGCTAACCAAGGAAAATCTAGAGCTAGTAGCCAGGATAGCCACAATGGCAACAAGGCAAGACAAGTCGAGGGAATGTTAAGGTGCAACGAAGGGGCCCAGGAGGCTCGGTACCTCAAACCCAAACCACAAATGAAGCTAACCAAGGAAAATCTAGAGCTAGTAGCCAAGATAGACAGAGGGATATTTGTACATATTATTAGAAATCAGGACATAAGGAGGATGGATGTTGGCTAAAATCTAGAAAATGTATCAAATGTGGAAGTGAAGAGCACAACATTAAGGATTGCCCAAGGATGAGAGCCAAAAACAATTCCCCACAAGGTCAAAGGAAGAATAACCTAAATAACAAGCCAAAAATTTAAACTCGAGTTGTTTTCTGTGGAAAGGGAAGAAGTTGCAAAGGCTTCCAATGTTATGGAAGGTACGCTACTAATGAACTAGCTAAAATACTCCTAGACCTTGATTCAACCCATTCCTTTATTGCCCCTAATTTTGCCAAGATGATAAATAAAAAACTTGATAATCTACCATACAAGCTAGATGTAAGTACACCAAGAGGTAGAAGCATGATTACGGAATTGGTAATCAAATCTTGTGATATTGTGATTGTAGGTCAAGTATTCCTAGCAGACCTGATAATGTTACTTATACAAGGATATGACTTCATTTTATGAATGCATTGGTTAGCCCATCATCATACCAGGTTGGACTATAAAACCAAAGTAGTAAAGTTCTATCCACCAGGAAAAGTTGAGGTCAAACTTGTGGGAAAGAAATTGCCATACACAAGTATAATTATATCAGGGGCAAAGACTAGAAAATTACATTGGAAAGGTTGTTGTGGGTATCTAACTTATCTAATGAATCAAAAAGAGAAGTCAGGAATCAACAAGGTTCTAATAGTGAGAGAACATCCAGATGTATTTACTAAAGAGTTAACCTCCCTGCCTCTAGATAGAGAAGTTTGTTTGGTTTGATATTTATTTGGCCAAAATTTTTTACTTGCGTCATAGACACAATTTCCAACGTCCTTTCTATCTCACATATATCGCTCACAAAAGTGCTACAGTATTTTTTTCACAAAATTATCCCAAATAATCTACTATCCAAACACACTCTCAGAATTTGCTATAGACTTGCTACCTACTACAAAACCAATTTGTAAGACATCCTATAGAACAGCACCAACTGAACTAAAGGAACTTAAGATACAGCTACAAGAATTGCTAGAAAGAGGGTTTATCAGGCCAAACACATCACCATAGGGAGCCCCAATTTTGTTTGTTAAGAAGAAAAACATGTCTTTAAGATTATGTATTGATTATCGTGGATTGAATAATATAATAGTAAAAATAAGTATCCTCTACCACTAATAGATGAACTATTCGACAGCTGCAAGGGTCGAAGGTATTCTCTAAATTTGACTTAATGTAAGGTTACTATCAATTGAAGATAAAGAGATTGGACATACCAAAGACTGCTTTTATGACCCGTTATGGTCATTTACGAGTTTGTTCTTATACTGTTTGGATTAACCAATGCACCAGTAGCTTTTATGGATTTAATGCATAAAATATTTCAGTCTTACAGACCAATCATGGTAATCTTCATAGATGACAATTTGGCATATTCAAGATCTCCAAAGGAACATGAGGAACACTTACATAGGGTCTTGCAAATCTTGAGAGATAATAAATTGTATGCCAAGTTCAGTAAATGCGAGTTTTGGTTAGAAAGAATTTCCTTCTTGGGCATGTGATATCTAGTAGTGGAGTTGGAGTTGACCCTTCCAAGGTGGATGCTATTTTATCATGGAAAAGGCCAACTACTATAATAGAAATTCAAAATTTCTTAGGATTAGCTACCGAAGATTTGTGTAGGATTTCTTGAAATCAGCCGGACACTTGACTAAGTTGACCCAAAAGAATGCAAAGTGTGAATGGAATGAGAAGTGTGAAGAAAGTTTCGCACAATTAAAAAGACGCCGAACAACTACTCCCGTACTTACATTGCCAAAAAGAAAAGATGGATTTGTAGTATATACTGATGCCTAAAAGGAAGGGCTGGGATGTGTTCTAATGCAAAGAGCAAAAGTTATTGCCTATGCCTCAAGACAATTAAAATCCTATAATTAAATTTACCTTACACATGATTTGGAATTGTTTGTAGTTGTCTTTGCCTATAAGAAATGGAAGCACAATCTCGATGGGGTAACTTTTGAGATTTTACAGATCATAAGAGTTTAAAATAGCTTTTGATATGATTCTTACACACTTGAGGAATGCAAGAACATTCCATAAGAATAGAAATTAGAGATGTCAATGTTGGTTGTGGATTCGACTTCGAACTTGGACAACTCAAGCACCAAACGAAGAGTAGAAGATGCCACACCCAGGGAATTACTTGATTGATAAATCAAAGATCATCCAAGATTCAACCTTAAGATGCTCAAATGTAGCTTTCACAAGGCAAAAGAATTGCTTCTTAAACATGATGTAAATCTAAAAAATTATTTTATTAAACTCAAGAAAATTCTTCTTGTCTTAGTGGATGAAAATAATAGACTATTTATAGCCCTACACAAAGCCTACTACAACTAGGAAAAGACTAAAGAAACAATTTGGCCTTGTTAAGAACCTAATGGACCGAAATTTCTAGTTCAACTAGGAATCACTAAATGACTAACTAATGAACCAAATAACACATATGCTAATCAAACCAAACCATCAACTAAGCTGGCAAATGCTTATTAAATAAAAACATCATAAATTATTAACAAAAGTTTAAATAAATACTAAGTTTAAATACTACAATTCCATCACTAAGTTTGACAAGAGAGACTTATTCTTTACTTTGTTCATTGGATCCCATCTTATCCTTGATGTAACTTGATGAACACTTGGGGCATGATGCTTGATGAACACAACTCTTGAGAAGATTTGATCTCAAATCAGCACTTTGTTTGGCTCGCAACAATGCAGGAATGTTGCTTGGAAAGCAAGCCATGCAGTATGTCTTTCCTCCAACATTGTTGTACGAGGCATATTCTTCCACAACGCGTCCCTCACGCTTGGTATGTCCCTTGAAATTCCCAAGTAGAAGGTCATACAAGAATGAGGCAACCTTGGGTCAATTCCTAGCTCAACTGAACACCAATGATAGTTCGTATTCCAATCCACATGATTTATGGGCCAAGATGCAGCAAAGACAAGTAAACACTCACAAGAATAACAAGGTATAGAAGAATGCAAAACACTTTGGATTAAGCTAACATAACGATTGACATTCAAAAACCTAACCAGATTATCATGCAGGCCTGATGCTACTCTATGAAAATTAGCATGTAAAGACTTGAACACAATCTAGAAATTATCATGAAGTAAACTAATTGAGTACTAGGATGCAATCTAAAGACTTAAGTAAAGAACAAACACGCAAGCCATCAAATGACAACAACTTTGGATGTTCAAATCATGCTTAATCATTCAAGAGACTACCAACACATCAACGAAAATAAGAACATCAAGTATGAATCTTCCCTTTTCAATCATCAATTGTCAAGGAACAATTTCTCTAATGTGGTCAAGAACAACTCGGCAAGGAAGTGAAGTACAAGTCCACGGGCTAGGATGTTCAACTTTAGTCTTAAACGAGTCACAACTAGCTTCTATTGGTACTAGAACAATGCTGGTTGTAGGAGTTTGGATAGCTCTTGGAACCTGCAAACATTCAAGGAAAACACTATCCAAAAACAAGTTAAGACCGTGAGTAGAAAACAAAGACTCCCTCACAAACTCAACTTGCACAAGAAAATTGTGTTTCCCCTCTTTTCTTTCCACTCTAGCTGAGCAAAGCACTTCTTTTTCTTCCTCACCAGATTCAGCCATTCTTTTTTTCTTTTCCCTATCTTGATTTTTCATCTCAAGTTCAATCTCATACTCCCTTTTCAAACAAATTTGATCTTCATACACTTGGGTTAGGGTTAAGGGAACAAGAGTTATTCTCATATTACAATGAGTAAAGATATATTTATTAGCTTTCCCTTGATGTCTACATCCTTGTCAAATTCCCAAGGATGTCCAAGTATCACATGGCTCTTGTGCATTGGTACCGCATCACACACCACTTCATCTTCATACCTCACAATATGAAATGGTACACAAGCTTGTCCAAACACACGGACATCTCCACCATCCTTAAGCCATTGCAAATGACAAGGCTTAGGGCGCTTGTTATTAGAAAGGCCCAATTTCTGAACCATGAACAAGCTAGCACTGTTGGTGCAACTTCCACTATCAATGATCAAACTAAACACCTTATCTTTGACATAACAGTGCATGCAGAAGATATTTTCCCTTTATGCACTATTCTCTTTTCAATGGCTCGAGTATTAAGCAATTTATGCATCAAGAAACATCCAACTTGACAACTAAGTGGTTGCTCTTCTATCTCATCATCATTATCCTCCGTTAGGGGTGGCATGCCTTCATATTCATTCTCATCACCAGTTACAACCTCCCCATTAGTCAACAAGAGCATGGCTCACTGGTTAGGACATTGAGATGCAATGTGTCCAAACCTTTGGTACTTAAAGCACTCGGTATCATTAGTACGCTGCTTAGTTGGCTCTTGGACAACTTTGTGAGGGTCTCAAAATCCTATTTTTTATTTAAAAAAGTGTAATAATATTTATATTATGTTTATTCACTAAAATATTAGTGAATTTATATTTTTAGTTATCATTTTCTAATTTAAAAAATTTTTTGACAATTTATTGCCAGTGTTTGGTTTCGGCCAGTTTAAGCATCAATTTTTGTTCCGGGATGTGAATAGTAACTCTAAGATGAAATCGAGTATATGTAGAGATATTACAGAGACATATTTAAGGTAAGACAGTGTCAGAATGAGAAAAATCAGTAAAAGTTAGAGTATCGCGCGTTGACGCGATAAAAAGTGGAGTTTGACCACTTTTCCCCAATTTAAGGGCAACCAAGTATCTTGTCCATATAAAGCCTTGTTTCTTGCTTCCTTGCCTCTTCATTTTCAGCCATCCTTGAAGATTGAAGAGAGAGAGAGAAAGAGAGCCAAGAATAGAGAGAGAAATAAAGAGAGATTGAAGGTTTTCTTCCATTCCATCTTCTTCCTCAATTTCTTGAAGCTCCAAGACACCATTGGAAGGCATTTCTCTTATTCCTCCTCCTCCTCCTTGTTGCTGCCATTAGAGAGACAGAGAGGGAAAGAGGTCTGAGAGTGAGAGAGAGAAAGGAAGAGGGAAGAAATCTTCACCTTGCTTGGCATCTTCTTATTTTTGAGATTTGTGGAGGAAAACACCAAAGATCAAGCTAGTTCTTGGTTAAAGTTGGAGGTTCTTAAGATTTTAAAGCTTGGAAGTTCATCCTTGAGTGGATCAACACTAGATCTTACTTGATCTTGCAAGATCTAGCTAGATCTTGAGGAAGTGAGGAAGAATTTGAAATAGATCCAAACTTGGAGACTGAACCTTACTACTTTGGTGAGTTT
Organism: Gardenia jasminoides; assembly: GCA_013103745.1. Lineage (NCBI taxonomy): Eukaryota > Viridiplantae > Streptophyta > Magnoliopsida > Gentianales > Rubiaceae > Gardenia > Gardenia jasminoides. The sequence goes on from CM023095.1 coordinate 25,657,349, forward strand.
CCTTGCATGTTACTTGATTATGTAAATTTGATTTAAAATATGCTTGATTAATTGATTTGCTGTGAAAATTTGGTTATTGATCCATCAAATGGAGTAGTGTGTACTTTATCGCACTTACTCCTATTTGAATGGTAAAATTTGTAAAAGTGTTTTGTTGTGACTTATATGTATGTAAATTTTAGAAATTCCTGAGGCCTATCGGTGAGTCAATCGACTCGAGTTGTAGACTAGGCCTAGGCCAAGAAGAAATGATGAGCCATAGGGTTATTTATGTGATGTGTGCTCTGGACTTGGCATATGGACTTGTCCCTTTTGGAAGAGCAATAATTAATTTATATGTGAGTGAATAGGAGTAAGTGTTACGCCTTTTAGGGTGGGGGTCACCTCTTTGTCCGTATCAGTTTATTTGTGACTGAACGAGAGTAAGTGCTACACCTATTAGGGTAAGAGTCACCTCTTTATCTGTATCAGTTACCTTTTATGTGTTTGGTGTCGGGTCCGGTGGGGTTTTGGTGGAGATAGAAGTGAGTGGAGTTCTACATGAATTATATGAAAGTTGACGAAGCGTCAACTACATGAAAAGTGCCCCAGCTTCGTGGACTTTAGCTCTTGAGAGCTACCTATATCCTCCCTTTTGATGTTACTCGCTTTCTTTATTTGATTGTCTTTAAATATGAATTTGAGATGGAATTTTATGTGCTTTATGTGAAATGCATTAATTTTGGAACTCACTGGGGTTTAGTTCATTCTTTTAAATTTGTTTTCCTTCGTAGGGACTGAAAACCCAAGTAAAGGCGCCAATCATTAGAACTAGGATTTACTTTTGTATCTAATTTGAGAAACTTGAACTATAAATTTGGAGTATTGTATTGTGAAACTTTGAATGTATAATTAAGTACTCTATGTATTTTGGGATTTCAAGGTTTGAGTAATGAATTTGTGAATTGTAGTTTGGTTCAGATTTGTGATTACATTTTAGTTTGATGAATTAGTGATCATTTGTGTGAGTGAGTCCTAGACATAACTAGACAAGCGGTCCACTGATACCTTAGGGTATGCCCTAAGGAGAGGTGGGGTTATCACAGGCGGTATCAGAGCCTAGGTTTGAATAATTTGGGTAGAATGAGAGTTATTAAGTTATTTGAGAGTTTAGTAGGTTAGGAAGGAATGTTAGGTGATGGTTATTATTTATGATTAAGTTTTAATGATATTTAAGTTCGAATAAATTCTAATAGAATTCATTCTTGCAGGTTATGGAGTTTGGTCGTGATGGTAACGTGCCTGGACACATGCAGCCTACAGTTTCCTACCAATCAAGTCCAGGGAGTGCCCATATGGCTTACAACCCTAGAAGCAGAACTAGGCGTGACTGTGAGTGTTGGAAAACTCATACGCACCCTGACAATGTGGTTCTGGTAATCTATAATGAGAAGAGGAGATTGGCCAAGATTAATAGGGAACGACAAGAGGAGGTGGAAAGGCTCAGGGCTGTAGAGCAGACTCAGGCCATGAGGATTCGAGAGCTTGAGGAGGAGGTTCACTTGACTAACGAGCGAGTGGTTAGAGTTGTGAGAGTTGCTTGAGAGCGAGTCAGCGGTATTGTGGCTGAGTGTGAGGTTTTGCAGAGGGAGTGCTCGAGGCTAATCGAGATGAGGAGGATTCAGTCAATCAGGCCCCTAGTGATGCAGATATGGGAGGAGATTCAACGGGTGAGTCTGTGGGGAATGCCGCTATGGCCGAGGTAGATCCCCAGTGCTCAAAGTCTTACCCGTCGGAGAGTGCTAGCTCTAAGACTTCTGCTTCTAAAACTAGATAGGTTGGTCAAACGTGAAGAAGGATTTTGTGTAGCTTTTGTGAGGAAAACCATTAAAGTGGTTCTCAATCCCTGCAATTACATGCTTGCTAACTTTTCAAGTACTGTACTTTTGTTTAGCTGTACTTGTGAACTTGATGTGACTTTTGTGTATCTTTTATTAAAAGCATGCTCATCTGATATACTCCTAGCACTTCTCTTATTATGAATTATGTATCTAAGGTGCTTTGCTTCCTTTTCGAATTTATTTTCTAATAGTATATTTTACTTTTATGTTTTTATTAAAATGTTTGCCCTCTAAAGAACCCTAGAGGGTAGAATAGACTGAGGTCAAGGGTGAGGAACTAGACTACTCCAAAACATCAAAGGCGATCGTGAGTCAGCCGCTGACCAAAATCAAGGACATAAGGTCGATATTGGAGAACAAATGGCTATGGCCATTAATTGAATGACTTAAATACTAGACCGTATGACTGACTAATAAAGCCCTGAACCTAAACAACAACCTGTTAACCTTGGGAGTGGTCAGGATAGAACCCTTGAGCAATTCCAAAGGTTTTTCCCACCAAAATTTTTTGGGGGACCCGACCCTGAAACTGCTGAAGGTTGGTTAGAAAGAATTTCTGATATTTTCACTGCCTTGAATTATACAGAGGAAAGGCAAGTAGCATTCACTGTGTTTCAATTTGAGGGAGCTGCCCAATCATGGTGGAACATGATAAGGGCTAAATGGGATAGAGAGCAAACCCCTAGGACTTCGGTGAATTTCACTAGGGAGTTTAATGGTAAGTTTCTCCCACCGCTAGTTCAGAAGAGAAGGGAGGATGACTTTATCAGGTGTAGGCAGGGATTGCTAAGTGTCACGAAATATGAGGCACTATTTACTAACTTTTCGAGGTTTGCTCCTAAATTAGTGGCAACTGAACAAAGGAGAATAAGGAAATTTGTGCAGGGGTTGAATGTGGAATTACAAGAAAGCTTGGCGGCTGACCAAGTTAATAGTTTTAATGAAACTGTTGAAAAGGCCCAGAGAATTGAAGGGGCCAAGGCTCAAGTAAGAACTTTTAATGCAAGAAAAAGGAATGCACCCAACAGTAGTCGTGGACCAACAGATGTGGGTACTTCACCTCCCAAGTTTGGAAGAGGATTGGGTAGAGTAAACACCTCTGGAGCATCAAAAGGTTCTATAGCAAGGGAAGCAGTGTCAAGGGGAACTCCAAACAGAAGGGGACAATCAAGGAGTGTCTCTCAAGGAAGTCAAGCATCTACTCCCAGTGTAGCATGTAGTTTTTGTGAGAGATCGAATCACATCAAGGATAATTGTTGGAAAAAGACTGAAAGATGTTTCAAGTGTGGAAGTACTAAACATCAATTAGCTGTATGTCCGAGATTTCAAGGGGATGGTGCGCCTAGGCAAGTGAGTTATCCAAATTCCAGTCAGGCTAGTGCATTAGGAAGTCAACCAAGGGTTCCGGCTAAGGTCTATGCCATTAACCAGCAACAAGTCCCCGACCCAACTGAAGTTGTTGAAGGTACTATCCCCGTCTTTCACCGTTTAGCTAAAGTTTTAGTTGATCCTGGTGCATCTCATTCATTTATAAATCCTGCTTTCTTGTGTGAGGTAGATATAAAACCTGTTAGATTATCTTATTATATTGAAGTTAGAACACCCACGGGAGATCAAAACTTAATTACAAGTTGGGTATAAAAGAATTATGACATTTGGGTAGGAGAAAGAAAGTTAGTGGTGGACCTAATAAGTTTGGATTATAGGGATGGATTGTCTAGCCCCAATATGATGCCAAATTGGATTGTAGGACGAAAATTATGAAATTTTCTATTCCAAGGGAAGCTACTTTGAGATTGATGTAAAAGGGAGGATAGCTTCGTTTGCTCTTATTTCAGAAATTAAGGTTAGAACATTGTTAAGCAAGGGGGCTCAAAGTTATTTGGCTTTTCTTATAAACCCCAAGTGATAAGACAAAGTTAGAAGACGTGCCAATTGTGAAGGATTTTCCAGATATTCTTCCTGAAGAATTAGAAACTCTATCTCCTAAGCGTACGGTGGAGTTTAAGATTGATTTAGTACCGAGAACAGCTACAATTTCTAAAACCTCATATCAAATAGCACCAGCTGAACTTAAGGAGCTAAAGATTCAATTGCAAGCTCTGTTACAATGGGGTTTCATTAAGGAAAGTGACTCACTTTGGGGAGCACCTGTGTTATTCGTCAAGAAAAAGGATGGGAGTTTGAGATTGTATATAGACTACTGAGGGCTTAATGATATGACGATAAAGAATAAGTATCCTTTGCTGCTTATTAATGAACTATTTGACCAGTTGCAAGGGTCAGTAGTCTTTCCAAGTTGGATCTTAGGCAAGGGTACTACAGTTGAGGATTAGAAAGGAGGACGTACAGAGAACTGCTTTTAATTCAAGGTACGGGCATTTTAAATTTGTAGTGATGCCCTTTGAGTTGACTATTGCCCCTGCTGCATTTATGGATTTAATGCAGTGAGTTTTGAAGCCCTATTTGGATCAATTTGTAGTTGTGTTTATAGATGATATATTGGTGTATTCTAAGACCCAAGAAGATCATGCTCAACACTTGAAGATAGTGCTTCAAACTCTTAGAGAGCATCAACTATATGCTGAGTTCAACAAGTGTGAGTTTTGATTAGCGGGGTATTACCGGTTGTTTATTCAAGATTTTTCGAGGATTGCAGGGTCATTAACTGATTTGACCAAGAAGCATGGCAAATTTGTTTGGAATCCTAAGTGTGAGGCTAGTTTCCAAGAGTTAAAGAAGTGTCTGATGATGGCCCCTGTTTTGACATTACATAATGGGAATGATGGTTTTGTAGTTTACTCAGATGCCTTAAAAGAAGGGTTAGGATGTGTTTTGATGCAAAACGAGAAAGTTATTACTTATGTCTCTAGGAAATTAAAACCTCGTGAGCAGAATTACCCAATGCATGATTTGGAGTTGGCAACAGTCATCTTTGCGTTAAAGAAGTGGAGACATTATCTATATGGGGTGACATTTGAGGTTTTTACCGATCATAAGAGCCTTAAGTACTTATTTTCTCAAAAAGAGCTGAATTTGAGACAAAGGCGATAGGTAGAGTTCCTTGAGGATTATGATTGCACCATAAATTACCATCCTGGAAAAGCTAACAAAGTAGTGGATGCTCTAAGTCGAAAGGCTCAAGTGGCAGAACTGATGGTTAAAGAATGGGACATGTTGAAAGGGTTAGTGAATGGAATTCTCGCTTGGAGAAATAGAAGGTTATATTTGGGAATCTAATGTTAAGATCCCCGATGTTAGGGCGTATCAAAGAGGCACAAAAGGAGGATCCTATGGTATAAAAATGGTTGGATTAGTTGTGCCAAGCAATAAAGGGTTATGAAATGAAATTTTGGAAGAAGCACACCGATCTAGGTATACAATCCACTCTGAGAGTAATAAGATGTATCAAGATTTGAAAGAGTTGTATTGGTGGGATGGTTTAAAGAAGGATATGGCAAAATTTGTTCAAACTTGTCTCGTGTGCCAGCAAATTAAGGCTGAGCATCAGAAACCTTTGGAACTATTGCAACCTTTAGAGATACCCGAATGGAAGTGGGAACATATCACTATGGATTTTGTGACTGGGTTGCCAAAGAGCCAAAAGGGGCATGACGCAGTTTGGGTGGTAGTAGATCGACTTACTAAGACTGCGCATTTCCTGCCAGTTAGTATAAAATACCCTTTCGAGAAATTAGCTCGGCTTTACTTGGATGAAATTGTGAGATTACATAGAATTTCTGCAAGTATCGTCTCCGATAGAGATCCAAGATTTGTCTATCTATTTTGGCAGAAATTACAAGAAACTTTGGGGACTAAGGTGAATCTGAGTACCGCATATCATCCCCAAACGGATGTACAATCTGAGAGGACAATACAGACCTTAGAAGACATGTTTAGATTATGTATATTGGATTTTGGAGGAAGTAGGAACCAGCACATGCCATTAGTCGAGTTTGCCTACAATAATAGTTATCACGCTTCAATTCAAATGGCACCCTACGAAGCACTTTATGAAAGGAGCTATAGGTCACCAATCCATTGGGATGAAGTAGGAGAAAGGAAAATTTTGGATCCAACTACTATTCCTTAGGTCGAGGAAGCTTTTGAGAAAGTAAGGTTAGTCTGAGAGAGACTTCAGACTGCTCAAAGTCAGCAGAAGAGTTACACCAATAACCAAAAAAAGGATTTGAAATTTGAAGTGGGAGACAAGGTATTCTTGAGAGTTAAACCTATGAAAGAAGGAGTTGTATTCAAGAGAGGGAAGAAACTGAAGTCAAGGTATATTGGACCTTTTGAAATTCTCAAGCGAATTGGAAAAATGGCTTACCAGTTGGATTTCTCCCTAGTTGTAAGGCCCAAGGACAACCTAAGAAGGGGGGTGAATTAGGTTGACTAAGAACTAGTCAAATATTGCCCCTTTTTCAAATTTAATAATAACTTTGCATACAAAAGGTTTGTCAAGCAAATTGACAATCAAGACCAATAAGTATAGATGAGATTTCAATCAATAAATTCGAGAAAAGAGCTGAGAAATAGATTGAGAGTAAGCAAACCAAACTTCTTCCAAACTCCACTTGAGCTTGAAGAAAAATTCCTCAAGTAAAGCTTCTTCAATTTGATGAACTTCAATCCACTTTGTGTACAATAGAAGAATCACTTCCTCCTTGCCCCAAACTATACTTAGTCAAGCCAGGAAGTTCTACACTCTTACTGAAAACCCTAACAAAGCTACATAAATGATGAACTCACTCACAATTGAAAAGCTTATCAATGAGCACACACTTCAAGACTAACAAATCTTACTCAAAAAGAGTATTTTCTAGCTAAAATCACTCTTAAGAACTTGTTATCCAAGTGTACAGTAGTTGTTTTGATTTTCAAACAATGCTTGTATTTATAGGAGGCCAAAAAGTGCCTTGAAATTGAGGTCAATGGATAGGAGAAACTGAAAGGTCAAGTAGCCGTTGGAGCTATCGGACGTCTGACACTCTGTTGTGCGTCCGATGCTAGTGTTCGATAGGCTGTTGCATTCTTTATCGGACGGTCGATGGATGATTCTGCGTCCGATAGGCTTTGCGTCCGACAGCGACCAGTAAGCTCCAAAAATCTTCATGAAAATGATCGGACGGCCGATACATGTTTTTGCGTCCAATGGCTTGCGTCCGAAAGCGGCCAGAGAGCTTGAAAAATTTTTTGGATATCTTCGGACGTCCGATGTGGATGTTGTGTGTCCGAAAGAAATGTCCGATAGATCCCCGTCTATCGGACGTCCGATACGCCGAGTTGAGCGTCCGATACTGAAGTTTCGAGTTTTATCGGATGTCTGATATAAGGTATCATTCGTCCGACAGTCAACAGTTTCTTCAACAGGTTTCTTGCCTTGATGACCTGTGCTGTCAAAGATCTCAATGGAAAATATTAGATCAATTTCTTCAATTATTTTGTAATTATCAAAATTCGGGATCACGATTAACATTCTCCCCCTTTTTGATGATGACAAAACAATTGAATGTGATTTAAACAATATTGAATTTAAAAACTCAAAACTCTCTCTTACTCAAATGCCTATTTAAATTTAGATGATTAATAGGCTCCCCCTTACTTGATCAATACTACTCAACAGTACACGAGTTCAAATCACATTTTTTCTCCCCCTTTTTGTCATCATAAACGAAATTTTCAAAACAAAAATGTGCTTGCAGTATACCAAATGTGTTTGTAGTATTATACCATTTGCAACATGCCAAATCCAAAAAAGGTTATCAATATCAGCATAATTCAGTCCAAATCAACATTTAACAACAACAATCAACAGTCCAAACAGAGTTCTATTACTGCAATCTACATCAGATTCAGTTGAATAACATCATGTCCAAATTCAGTGACATGATGCAGATTCAATCAAACAACTTTCAACAATAACATCCAACATCATTTCTCCAATATTCAATATCCCAGCAACACAATCCAAAAACATTCAATGGCATTTACCATCACAAATCAATTAATCACAGTTAAATAAGAGAGAGTATCAATATATCACAGCTCACATATATAAAAGAAAGCCACATTCATCATCATTAATTGAGAATAGTATCAACAAAAGTACTGAAGTGTTGATTTTCCGAAGGAATTACAAAAGACTTAAATGAAAACAGTAAGATAGTTTGATACACTTCCAACATTAGCAGAAGGGAACAAAAAGAGATTTATGCATTCTAATGTGAAGTGTGGGTGCATCCTAGTGTGCCTAAAGGGTGAATGTAGATCGAGTTCCAAGGCGTCTTCTGATAAGCTTGTATGTTGTATCATCCTCTTCTTCAGTTTCTTCACCATCATCCTCTTCCACACCAACTAGTTCTTTTTCTTTTTTAGATGATGAGGGATCACGCTGTGGGGTTGGTGATTCAGTCACCTCTTGAGCCTCCAATGTAGGATCAGTTCGTGGCTCTTTGATTTGAGAAGGATTTTCATCCAAGGGAGGAGGAAATAACAGATTTCTTTTGTCAAGAAAATTAGATTTTTGGTCGGATGTTATGGTTAACATAAGACCATGTTCGAGGAGAAGAACATGACTTTTGAGCTCATTTAGCAGTTCCATGACTTCAGATTGAGGAGAAGTCCTAGAAACTGACTTCCTAGAATGAATCGATGGACCTGGAGTGAATCTAAGAGTTCTAGTAATACTAGGAGAAAGAGGAACATCATGTGTTTTCTTTGAATATGACTCAGAGGCAGCTTCCTTGGTGCACCAAGCACCATCAAGGAATTTTAAATTCTTTCTTTCAAAATATTGTTTTGAAAACACAGAGGAGATTGAGTCCTTAGGACACACACCACTTATAGGGACTTTGAAATGTTCGAAGATGGGAGTTAAAAACTTCCCATAAGATAGTTTTCTTCTTGTATCAGTGGAGAGTTTCTGATGAAACTTACACATGACAAAACCAAAGTCTATTCTGATTTTTTCAACAAAACAATAAAACAGATATAACTCCATTTTGTTTGCATCTGTCCGATGACCATCAGTTGGAACAAGCAAATTTGAAATGATTGGAAAGGTGATCAGATTTTTAGAACTCAAGTCTTTCAACTTAGCATCAACAGGGGTTTGAAAAGGGGATTAAAAATAAGCCATTAATTTTTCAATATTGAAATGGTTCAAACTTGTTGGATTTTCCTCATAAGAAAAGAAGTTTGCAATCTTGCTTTTGCAACCAAACTCAATGGTGGTTTTTAAAATTTCATTCACAACATCAGAATCAAATACTAAATCAACTCCATTGACACGGGATTTAAGCTCATCACGAGAATTACCCTTCCAAAGATTAGCAAAGAACTGATACATCATGTCAGGGTAATAGATATTAGGCATAACAATGATGTGAGACCATTTCTGGAATTCAAACAACCTAAGAACAGACTCTAGATCGATTTTCCTAAACTCAGATGGGACAATGGACCTTTGAATGATGAAACCTTTTTGAGAAAACAGAGCAAACTTAGACTCAGCATCAGAATCTATGAACTTGGGTAAAGGAGTAGGTTCTGTGATAACCTGAGGATTAGAAGGAGTGGTATGAGTTTGTTGATGTGTAGCAGAGCCACGTCTGGTCCTCTGGGAAGTTCGTTTGCCCTTTGGAGAAGGAGTATCCTCATCCCTTAGTTGTCTCTTGCGTCCGGTAGCTGCTGAAGCACCACGAGTGCGCACCATTTTGCTTGTAGTGATGCTAAGGTGTCTATGTGATATGCAGAGCGATGAATTAGTAAACTGGGTGATAATGTATCGGTTTTTCAGATCAGAAATAGGTGAAAAGAAGGTTTAGGGTTTCAGATGAAATTTGGGGATGAAAAGAGGGGTGTTTTATAGGGAAGAAGAATGATGAAGGTTCGACTGCAATAGGTAAGTGAAGAAGTCTGAACCTTCAATTTTGAGAAATGGTGAAAATTTGGCTTGGAATTTGGAATTTTGAATTGAGGTGGTTGGGGAAGGTGTGTCCGAATTAAATGTGTTTGACTGATGAAAATGAAGTAAAATGACCTGATGCAGTGCGACTGTTCATGAGTCGGACATCAGAACGTCGTGAAGCGTCCGACCCATGCGTCCGATAGCATTTTCTGGAAAATGACCAAGAACACTGTCGGACGTCCGTTCATCAGGGTCGGATGTCCGATAAGTTTTTACCAGAAAAGCTTAAGGTTCCTTTTCTAAAATGCCCAATTTTGAAAGAAGATATACAAATTGTTCTAAGAGAAGTGCTTTTGTGAAAATGTCAGCAATTTGATCATTCGAACAAACATAATTTACACAAATTTCACCTTTTTGAACAAGATCACGAATGAATGATGCTTAATGTCTATATGTTTTGTCCTAGAATGTTGAATGGGATTTTTTGTCAGATTTATTGCACTAGTATTATCACAAAATATAGGCATATTATCATATGTCAAACCATAATCATTCAAGGTATATTTCATCCATAATAATTGAGCACAAGATGCACTAGCGGCAACATATTCCGCTTCGGTTGTTGACAAGGAAATAGTATTTTGTTTCTTACTAAACCAAGAGACTAAATAATTTTCAAGAAAATGACAAGAGCCACTAGTACTTTTTCTATCAATTCTATGACCGCCAAAATCAGCATCCGTATAACCACACAAAGTAAATTCATCACATTTAGAATACCAAAGACCAAAATTCATAGTTCCTTTTAAATAATGAAAAATTCTTTTAACGGCATTCAAATGAGAGTTTTTTGGACAAGATTGAAAACGAGCACATAAACATACGGCAAACATGATATCTGGTCTACTTGCTGTTAAATAAAGAAGGCTTCCGATCATACCTCTAAACTTTTTCTCATCTACATTAGAACCTTCTTCATCCTTCTCAAGCTTGGTGGACGTACACATTGGTGTTCCCACTTGCTTTGAATCTTTCATGTCGAACCTTTTGAGAAGTTCTTTGGTGTATTTAATTTGGTTGATGAAGGTTCCTTCACTTGTTTGAAGGACTTGGAGTCCGAGGAAGAAGTTCAATTCTCCCATTAAACTCATCTCAAACTCATTTTGCATAATAGTGGAAAAATCCTTGCACAAATGCTCATTAGTAGCACCAAATTTAATATTATCAACATAAATTTGCACAATAAGAAGATCATTTGATTTTTGTTTTGTATAAGAGTAGTGTCTACAATGCCTCTTTTAAAACCATTTTCAATTAAGAAACCACTTAAATGTTCATACCAAGCCCTAGGGGCTTGTTTTAGACCGTATAATGCTTTTGAAAGATTAAATACATGGTTAGGAAATTTTTCATTTTCAAAACCGGGTGGTTGATCCACATAAACCTCTTGATCAATAAAACCATTTAGGAAAGCACTTTTAACATCCATTTGATACAACTTAAAACCTTTAAAACAAGCAAATGCAAGAAACATTCTTATAGATTCTAATCTAGCAACGGGAGCAAACGTTTCATCATAATCAATACCTTCTTCTTGAGCATACCTTTTAACCACTAATCTAGCCTTATTTCTTACAATTTCACCTTTGTCATTTAATTTATTTCTAAACACCCATTTAGTGCCAATGATAGGATAATTTTGAAGTCTTTTAACTAAAGTCCAAACATTATTCCTTTCAAATTGATTTAACTCCTCTTGCATGGCCACAATCCAATAATCATCTTTTAAGGCATCATTGATATTTTTAGGCTCAATATGTGAAACAAATACAAAGTTGTCAAACAAAGGTCTTGATGAGGAACGAGCTCTTACCCTTTCGGATGGATCACCAATGATTAACTCCTTAGGATGATTTTGAATGAACTTCCAAGCTTTAGGAAGGTCCTTTGGTGCATCATCATCCTTGTCTTCTTCATTTAGCATTCGGTTTCTTGAACATCACCATCCTTTGAATTTTCTTCCATTTCACCATTGTTTCCTTCTTCAAGTGTAAGCTTTTCAAGATCCTTTTGAATACCTACATCATCATCTACACAAGTACTATTGGAAGAATTGCCATTAGATTCATCAAATGTAATATGAATTGCTTCCTCAATTATAAGAGTTCTTCTATTGTAAACTCTATATCCTCTTTTATTTTCACAATAACCCAAGAAAATTCCTTCATCGGTTTTCTTATCAAATTTACCAAGATGTTCCTTAATATTCAAAATAAAACATTTACATCCAAAAACTCTAAAATAACCAACAATTGGCTTTTTATCAAACATCAACTCATAAGAAGTTTTATTCAAAATTAGTCTTAACAAGACTCTATTCATTACATAACAAGCCGTATTCACGGCCTCCGCCCAAAAATATTTTGGTAAATCATTTTCACTTATCATGGTTCTTGCGACTTCAACAAGTGTTCTATTTTTTCTTTCAACGACACTATTTTGTTGAGGGGTTTTTACAATAGAAAATTCATGAGATATTCCATTATGATCACAAAATTCTGGAAAGCCACAAAATTTAAATTTCGAACTGTTATCACTTCTAATTTTGATAATATGCAAACCAAGTAAATTTTACACTTTTGCAAATAGAGAAACAAAACTTTTAAATGCATCATCTTTATGAGCTAGAAAAATAGTCCATGTATATCTAGAATAGTTATCAACAATCACAAAACAATATCTTTTACCTCCTAGGCTAGCAATAGGTGTAGGACCAAATAAATCAAGATGTAAGAGTTTCAATGGTTTAGATGTTGAAACATTTCTTTTAGGTTTGAACGATGTTTTGGTTTGTTTACCAAATTGACATGCGTCACAAATCTTATCCTTTTCAAACTTGACTTTAGGTAAACCTCTAACAAGTTCCTTTTTAGAAATTTCATTTATCACATCCATGTTAAAATGACAAAGTCTTCTATGCCACAACCAAGGATCTTCATTTGAAATTTTAAGGCATTTAAAACTGGAAGAGTCAATTTTCTCAAGAATCACAACATAGATGTCATTGATCTTTTTCCTTTGAAAATGATATTAAATTTCGAGTCAAGAACCAAACATTCATGCTTTTTGAATAAAACAAATAAATCTTTATCACATAGTTGACTAACACTAAACAAATTATAGCCTAGATTATCTACTAAAAGAACATTATGCACAAATGTTTCACCATTCTTACCCACATCACCTACTCTAATTGTTTTAGCTTTCATGTCATCTCCAAAAGTCACTTTTCCACTTGACTCTGATTTGAGCTTGATGAATTGTGAAGGATCACCAGTAATGTGCCTTGAGCATCCACTATCAATGAACCACTTTGATTCACGCTCCCCTACCGATGTATTTTTACATCCCACAGCTTCGGCAGATCGCTTAGCCCCGTTCATCTTCGGCGCAAGAGCGCTCGATCAGTGAGCTATTACGCACTCTTTCAAGGGTGGCTGCTTCTAGGCAAACCTCTGTCTCTCCCTACCTCCTTTATCGAAGGTCATTTAGGGGCCTTAGCTGGTGACAAATCGAACCTAACCATACATGTCCGCCGATTATATCTTCTAAATCGTCTACACTAACAATCCAACCCTCCCCTCCAAAAGGGGATTTTAGTAAATAACCAAAAAAATGATACTGGCTAAGGGTCAAATTGGTAATTTTCTTACATCTCCCCTCCTGAGCCTGTATCATACAAGCCCCAAAATATAGAGCCTTGAATACTAGAAGAAAAGCACCTATACCTAACAAGATTAAGTGAATACCTAAAATTGTGGTCATTTTATTTCTATCTTTCCATACATAACAAGAATGGAATAAAGATCTATTACTCAAGTTCTAGTAAAGACCAAGCAAGATTTCATGGATTCCATCTTTCGCTTATTTCGATTTTCTTAATTCTTTATTCAATATCCGATTCAATAAATGAAGAGTAAAATTCTTGAGTAGTCTACTTCCTTTGAATGCTGAATACCTTAATTATTAAGAATTAAGGGGTACCTTGTAATTCATAAGAGATTGACTTGTCTATGTATTCCATTTGATCTTTAGGCCCGACTTTACCTCGTGGTTATGCCACGATGCCCCAAAGTCTATGATGAATAGACTCAGAACCATGACATATTTGCTTCTTTGAACAAAATTTCTTTCCAAAGAGAGGAAATAGTTAATTACACAAAACAAAAAAAGTCTGTTTTAAGGTACAAATAGAAATTACTATTTCTATTTATTTTTACCATAGATTAATTTCCCCTTGATTTGGGAGTATTGACTACCCCTTAATTCGAGCTTCATGTTACTTCTCCCAAGTGACATGTCAGGGCATCCCAATTAGATTGCACAGGATGACAGCTTCTCATTCGAATCTGTAAAATCAAATTTGATCAAATCACACATCGCAGCATTACACTAGGCCCTCTAATTCTTTAAGGGATTTATCTAAAAGATTCGCAATATAACTAGGAAGACGTTTTAAATACCACACATGGGTTACCGGGCATGCGAGTTTGATGTATCCCATTTGATACCTTCGTATCCGAGAATCAACAAATTGGACTCCGCACTGTTCACAAAATTGGAATCCTTTATGTTATTTATCGCAATGAAGTTGCTGATAAAAGGTGTACATATCTATATAATAGAGAAAGAAAAGAGAGAAAAAATATTCCTTACTTTATACTTTATGTGTAATCTAACAGAGTAATTATCTTTTAAATAAAATAAAATTGGAGAGATGGTGAGTGGACTCAAAGCGGATTGCTAATCCGTTTATGCAGTTATTCGTGAGGGTTGAATCCTCTCTTTCGTTTCCGTTGATGACTTGATTTTTTCAAATTTTGCAAATCTTTTCCTCTTAGTTAAACATAACTAAGAAAATATAAAAGAAAAACCCCTTTTATTCTTCACGACCAGGATTACGTCCTGGATCATTAGATAGGAATCCAAAGATGAAGAGAGAAACAAAAAATATCACTACTGTGTAAACGAAGAGTTTGAGAGTAAGCATTACACAATCTCCAAGATAATCTTCATAGCTTTTTCAATCTTTACCTACAAGAAATAGAAAGTTTGGTACCCTTTTAATTTTTGGGTCCTTGATGGTTAGTCATGTTTGACTAACCACATACATCTTATTCCTTTTCTCATATTTCTTCTCACATAGCAATCATGCTTTAAATGACCTACTTGACAGCAAAAATCACACATAATGGTAGAATTATTTACATGAATTGGTTTAATGAACCTAACTCCACTTTTTCTATAGATTGTAAATTCATTTGCACTAAAGGTGAGTTTCCTTTCATAGGGATTAAAATGAGACTTAAATGAATTTCTTGTAGAGACATTTTGTTTCTTGTTTTGAAGGATCATATCTAGATTATCCATTCTCCTTTTCAAGTCATTTTGTCTTTCTTTAAGCAATTCACAAAGACTAGTTTTTCTTTCAAGCTCATGTTACAATTCTATTTCAGCTCTTACTAGGCAATCATTGTCATAATTTAACTTTTTGTTATCTTGAAACAAGTTTGCATTGTCTTGTAAAAGAAATGTATTTTTCTGTTTTAGTTCCTTATTTCTAGCATAAGATTCTTTTAAGCTTTCATGCAATTTTGTAACAAATGACTCTAGATCATCATCATCATCATCACTATCACATTGAGGATGAGAGGTTACCTCATTGTCACCAATTGCCATAAAGGCAATTTGAGCCGATTCTTCTTCTTCTTCAATTTCTCCTTCTGAGTTGCAATCGTTCCAAGTGATTTGGAAGTTGTTGCACTTTGGTTTTCTTTCATTCTTCATTTCTTTCTTCTTCTTCTTTGTTGGACAATCCACCGCATAATGACCGGACTGCCCACACTCGAAGCATTTGTCTCCTTGCTTCTTGTTTGCATCATATCTTGCTTTGTACTTTGTGTTGAATTGATTGTTGTTTTGATTGCTTGGTCCTCCTTTTCTGAATCTTCTCTTGCTAAGTATCCTTTTGAAGCTTTTTGTGATGAGTGCAAGATCACTATCATCACAATCACCATCTTCTTCATCTTGTGAAGCTAAGTCATCCTCATCTTGTGCAGCTTTTAAAGCAATGCTTCTTTTTGCTCTTGCTTCCTCTTCATCTTGTACCTTGCTTTTAAGCTTCAATTCATAAGATGTTAGAGAATTAATGAGAGACTCAATAGACATAGAATTCAAGTCTTTTGCTTCCTCAATGGCAGTCACTTTGTTCTCCCACTCTTTAGGTAAAGCATTCAAAATTTTCCTATTCTTTTCACCAAGAGTATATTCCTTTTCCAAAACCTCTAAATCCTTAATAAGATCATTGAATCTACAATATATCTTATCAATATTTTCATGAGGTTCCATTTTGAATGATTCATATCTAGTAACAAGAATGGATTTCTTTTGTTCTCTCACATCCTCACTACCTTCATGAATCTCTCTTAGTTTATCCCAAATTTCTTTGGCAGATTTACACCCTTTCACTCTAATGGATTCATTTGAATCAAGTGCACTATATAAAACATTCATGGTTTTTGCATTAGATGTGAGATTAGCCCTATCCTCACGATTTAACTCATCCCTTGTTTTTAATCTAGGAACATGAGTGATAGGATCATTAATAATAGCAGTGTAAGGACCTTCACTAACAATAAACCATAGATCGATGTCAATAGATTGCAAGAAAATAATCATACGTTCTTTCCAATTCACATAATTTGATCCATTAAACATTGGTGGTCTAGTGATTGATTGACCTTCAAAAAACATGGCATTGTTGGTTGTCATCTTTACTCTAAGCGGTTAAACTTGATCCTAGAGACCAAACTCTGATACCAATTGTAAGGCCCAAAGACAACCTAAGAGGGGGGGTGAATTAGGTTGACTAAGAACTAGTCAAATATTGCCCCTTTTTCAAATTTAATAATAACTTTGCACACAAAAGGTTTGTCAAGTAAATTGACAATCAAGACCAATAAGTATAGATGAGATTTCAATCAATAAATTCGAGAAGAGAGCTAAGAAATAGATTGAGAGTAAGCAAACCAAACTTCTTCCAAGTTCCACTTGAGTTTGAAGAAAAATTCCTCTAGGAAAGCTTCTTCAATTTGATGAACTTCAATCCACTTTGTGTACAATGGAAGGATCATTTCCTCCTTGCCCCAAACTACACTTAGTCAAGCCAGGAAGTTTTACACTCTTACTGAAAACCCTCACAAAACTACACAAATGATGAACTCACTCACAATTGAAAAGCTTATCAATGAGCTCACACTTCAAGACTAACAAATCTTTCTCAAAAAGAGTATTTTCTAGCTAAAATCACTCTCAAGAACTTGTTATCCAAGTGTACAGTAGTTGTTTTGATATTCAGACAATGCTTGTATTTATAGGAGACCAAAAAGTGTCTTGAAATTGAGGTCAACGGATAGGAGAAGCTGAAAGGTCAACTAGCCGTTGGAGCTATCGGACGTCCAACACTCTGTTGTGCGTCCGATGCTAGCATCTGATAGGCTGTTGCGTTCTTTATCAGATGGCCGATGGATGATTCTGCGTCTGATAGGCTTTGCGTTCGACAGCGACAAGTAAGCTCAGAAAATCTTCATGAAAATGATCGGACGGCTGATATATGTTTTTGCTTCTGAAAGTGGCCAGAGAGCTTGAAAAATTTCTTGGATATCTTCGAACGTCAGATGTGGATGTTGTGTGTCTGAAAGAAATGTCCGATAGATCCCCTGTCTATCGCACGTCCGATACGCCGAGTTGAGCATCCGATACTGAAGCTTTGAGTTTTATCGGATGTCCGATACAAGGTATCGTCCATCCGACAGTCAACAGTTTCTTCAACAGGTTTCCTGCCTTGATGACCTGTGCTGTCAAAGATCTCAATGGAAAATATTAGATCAATTTCTTCAATTATTTTGTAATTATCAAAATTCGGGATCACGATTAACACTAGTATATCTAAGATTCACAACGTCTTCTATGTTTTCATGCTCAAGAAGTATCATCCAGACCCAATTCATGTGCTAAAATTAGGAGAGATTGAAGTGGATGAATCGCTAACCTATGAGGAACGTCCTGTGAGGATCCTCGATCGAGAGGTGAAGGACTTGAGAAATAAGAAGATTCCTTTGGTTAAGATTCTTTGGAGAAATCATGATATTAAGGATGCAACTTGGGAAGTGGGAAGTAGAGGATGAGATGCAGAAGAAATATCCAGAACTATTTACCTAGAAAGGAAAAAAATTTTGAGGATAAAATTCTTTTAAGGGGGGAAGGATGTGAGGGCCTCAAAATTCTATTTTTATTTAAAAATGCATAATAATATTTATATTATGTTTATTCACAAAAATATTAGTGAATTTAAATTTTGAGTTATTATTTTCTAATTTAGAGAATTTTTCAAGAATTAATTGCCGGTGTTTGGTTTCGGCCAGTTTAAGCGTCAATTTTGTTCCGAGATGTGAATAGTAATTCTAAGACGAAACCGACCATATGTAGAGATATTACAGAGACATATTTAAGGTTGGACAATGTCAGAATGAAAAAAACTAGTAAAAGTTAGAGTGTCACGTGTCGACGCAACAAAAAGTGGAGTTTGACCACTTTTCCCCAATTTAAGGGCAACCAAGTATCTTGTCCATATAAAGCCTTGTTTCTTGCTTCCTTGCCTCTTCATTTTCAGCCATCCTTGAAGCTTGAAGAGAGAGAGAGAGAGAGAGCCGACAATAGAGAGAGAGAAATAGAGAGAGATTGAAGGTTTTCTTCCATTCCATCTTCTTCCTCAATTTCTTGAAACTCCAAGGCACCATTGGAAGGCATTTCTCTTGTTCCTCCTCCTCCTTGTTGTTGCCGTCAAAAAGGGAGAGAGAGAGGGAGAGAGGTCCAAGAGTGAGAGAGAGAAAGGAAGAGGGAAGAAAGCTTCACATTGCTTGGCATCTTCTTGTTTTTTAGATTTGTGGAGGAAAACACCAAAGATCAAGTTAGTTCGTGGTTAAAGTTGGAGGTTCTAACTTGGAAGTTCATTCTTGAGTGGATCAATACTAGATCTTACTTGATCTTGCAAGATCTAGCTAGATCTTGAGGAAGTGGGGAAGAATTTGAAACAGATCCAAACTTGGAGATTGAACCTTACTACTTTGGTGAGTTTCTATGCATGTTACTTGATTATGTAAATTTGATTTAAAATATGCTTGATTAATTGATTTGCTGTGAAAATTTGGTTATTGATCCATCAAATGGAGTAGTTTGTACTTTATCGCACTTACTCCTATTTGAATGGTAAAATTTGTAAAAGTGTTTTGTTGTGACTTATGTGCATGTAAATTTTGGGAATTGCTGAGACCTATCGATGAGTCAATCGACTCGAGCTATAGGCTAGGCCTAGGTCGAGGAGAAATGATGAGCCATAGGGTTATTTATGTGATGTATGCTCTGGACTTGGCGTATGAACTTGTCCCTTTTGGAAGAGCAATAATTAATTTATGTATGACTAAACAGGAGTAAGTACTACGCCTCTTAGGGCAGGAGTCACCTCTTTGTCCATATCAATTTATTTGTGACTGAACGGGAGTAAGTGCTACGCCTCTTAGAGCGGGAGTCATCTCTTTGTCTATATCAGTTTATTTGTGACTGAACGGGAGTAAGTGATATGCCTATTAGGGCGGGAGTCACCTTTTTGTCCATATCAGTTACCTTTTATGTGTTTGGTGCTGGCCCCGGTAGGGGTTTTGGTGGAGATTGAAATGAGTGGAGTTTTAAATGGATTATATGAAAGTTGACGGAGCGTCAACTACATGAAAAGTGTCCCAGCTTCGTGGACTTTAGCTCCTGAGAGCTACCTATATCCTCCCTTTTGATGTTACTCACTTTCTTTATTTGATTGTCTTTAAATATGAACTTGAGATGGAATTTTATGTGCTTTATGTGAAATGTATGACTTTTGGAACTTACTAGGCTTTAGCTCATTCTTTTAAATTTATTTTCCTTAGCAAGGACCGAGAACCTAAGTGAAGGCTCCAATCATTAGAACTAGGGTTTACTTTTGTATCTAGCTTGAGAAACTTGAACTATGAATTTGGAGTATTGTATTGTGAAATTTTGAATGTATAATTAAGTACTCTGTGTGATACGAATCTCATTGTAGAGAACGAAACTCGCGTGCAAGCCCTGGATCTTGATGGTGGAATTCAAGCTTGGATAGGTAGTGGAACCTTACGACACCTCTAATTCTCGAGATTGTGAACACTTTTGATATGATTTCAACCCACAATCCAGTGAATTAGCGAACCAAAGGTGCAGGTAGAAGACGCAACAACCAAGTTCGGTTCTTGATTAATAAGCCAAATTGAACACAATAGAGACCTCTAAAGTATTTAAGGGAAGCTCGAAAGCTTGTGAAAAACTCTCTCAATTTAAGCTGAATAATTCTTATGTCTTGAATAATGAAAAGACTTGGCTATTTATAGCCTTACATGACTCAAATCCCTAACCTAATTAGTTTACTAATTCAAATTGGAAAATGTTAACCTAAACCTACGGTACTAAATGTCACGCCCCATTTTTTGGAAAGGAGGGAGGGAATGAAACCCTCGTCGTTTCGAGTTTTTAGTTGGAAAATGCTTTTTTGGTTAAAAAATGATTTTTGATTTTTGAAAAAGAAATGGGTCATGGGACTACAAAAATGCGACGATTTGGACCCAAAAACAAAAGTCTAGAAAAGGGTTTTTAGAAAAGTTTGGAGTCGCCACTTGGTATGGAGTTTAGGTGTACCAAGTCACCCAAAAATTTTAATTAATGAAAATAAACTAAGAAAACCCTTTTTTAGACAACTCCAGGTCTTTGAAAAACTAGAGAAAAAGGTTCGGGGGTCACGGTTGAAAGAAGGGAAGGCAAAGATTCGATGTTACTCGTCTCTAAGGCACCCTTCTAACCTAGCCAAAGCTAGTTGCAAGATTTAGTTAAAAATTTCCTAATTCTAACTTTAAAATTTATCACATTTGGATGTTGTCTATATGGATACAAAACTTAAACCTAATATTGGATCGAGATGGGCAAAATGTCTCCTTGAGGTTTGATTGGAATTGATCACATTAGTTGTGTCATCCAAATTTGATCCCTCGAGGAGGTCACGAAAAATGCAAATGATGAGACTCGAACAAACAAGAAAATAGGGTTTTCAAAAGAAATGCAATTTTTATAAAATCTCAAGGGAAAAGAAATTGGATTTTTGAAAAAGATCAATTTTAAGTGCAAAGAGGAACTTGAATTTTCAAAAGATGCAATTTTAAGAAAAACGGATTTTTGACTCTGAATTGCTAAAACATGAAGAAGAAACTTGATTTTTTAAAGAATGATTTTGATAGAGTTTAAAATAATGCATATGTATGTCCTAAAGAGAGATAATGCAACATAATGGATGCGAGGAACTAAATTCGTGACTTCAAATCTTCCTTTTCATAGAAGGAAATAAAAGCGTGCTAAGGCTAAGAAGCCATACTCGCTCTTTTCCCTAATTCAAAGGGTAATGCTCTAAAATGCGCTAATCTATTTTTGACGAAAAGGAAAACTAAATGAGGTGTTTCACATACGGGATGGGAGAAAAATAACATGCAAAATGGAAAAGAAACTCTAAAAGTGAAAAGTGTGTGAAGTTTGTATCTAATGCATGAACGGCATTAAGGGTCTAGCATTAGACTAACCCTCGTCTAAAAGTTCTCATTAATATTGGATTAGTGAGAAATCGAAAGGAAAGGCCACAACTAGCGTTGGACTAGTGTGGTGACGTCAATACATTTACACAATAAACATGTAGACATGATAATAAAGCAAGTAAACACATAAAACACATAAACACATAACACATAGGCATAATATCTAGATGCAAGACCCTAGGAAAGCAAGTAAACACATAAACATGCAAGCATGCAAAATAAGCATATAAAACCTAATTATTACATTGGGGGAACCTAAATACATTCTAATGGGAAAAAATTTGGAATAATAATCTAACTATTACATTTTCTAGAATAAGTACACTTTTTGCAAAATTAAATCTGTCTATTATAACTTGGCATCCAAGGCCTCCAAATGATTTACCCAAAAATTAAATGACATAAATAAAGACTAGGCATGAATAAAAGCAAAGGAAAACTTAATTTAAAACAAGCAAAATCATGCAAAAACACATAAGAGCACATAATAGGGGAAAGAAGTTACCATCCCTTGATGTGATGCCTTAATTGAATCCTTAAATGATGGGAATGGTTATCTAAGATTCAATGTCAACAAAAGGGATCAAGGTACCAATATAAAGGAAAAATCAATCAAAAATTCAAAGAAAATGTACCAAAACAGATTCTGCAAGCAACATGGACAAGACTAGGAAATACGAATAATAGAGTAAGATTCGGGAACAAAAGAGCAGAAAATAGCAACAAAACTGAGGAACAGAGAGGTTACGCGGAGCAGAAATACGGACAGAGCCGTGCAACTATGTCCGCGTTACATGCAAAATGTAAAGTTCAGAGGGGAAACGCGGACTCAGCCGTATAACGTTCCGCGTCTCTTCCCATCTTCAAAATATCAGGAAGATTGCTTCCAGTTTTTCAGACAATAACACAAACAAAATCTTCAGAGGCAAGGGGATCTATTTAAAGCATTAAACATCATCATTCAGATCATGTCAAAACAAGCTAAAACCGAAAAAGGCCAAATCTTAAGCATCGACATCATCAAATAGACAAAAAAGGGGAAAGGCAAGAACTGTCACGACTAGAAACGGGAAGTTCGCGGGACCTGTGGCGTAACAACCCCGCGTTTCTTCACATCTTCAAATATTCAAGTAGAAACTCAGAGCGTTACGCGAACCAATACGCTCAAGAACTCTGCATTTCTTCACATCTTCAAACATTCAAAAGGAACGCTGAGTAAGTCGCAAGTAGCAGCGCTTTCTTCACATCTTCAAACGCGTGAAGAACATTTTCCAGAAATTTTCAGAAATCACAACAAAATCAACACTAAGCATCAAACGTCGATTTTAAATGTCGAACAAGACTATGAGCCTTACCAAGGCTTTATAAACCAACATGCTCATATAACAAGGTTAATTGTGATCCCTTTTGATAATTACAAAACAATTGAAGAAAATTGGTCTAATGTTTTCTAGTGAGATTCTTGACGTAAGATATCGAGGCGTGAAAGCTGAAGAAATTGACTATCGGACGGACGATACCTTGTATCGGACGTCCGATAAAACTCAAACCTTCCTATCGGACGCCAACCGACGATCGGACGTCCGATAGACAGGGATCTATCGGACATCTCTTCGGACGATAACATCTACATCGGACGTCCAAGATATCCAAGAAATTTGATGAGCTTATCGGACGCTGGACGCAAGCCTTCTGACGCGAATAGACATGTATCGGCCGTCCGATCGATTCCATGGAAAATTTTCGAGCCTCCATCGCCACTGTCGGACGCAAAGCTATCGGACGCAGAATTATTCATCGTCCGTCCGATAAGACTCAAACTTGCCTATCGGACGCCAGCATCGGACGAACAATGAGTGTCGGACGTCCGATAGCTCCAACGGCTAGTTGACCTTTCAACTTCTACTATCCGCTGACCTCGCTTTCTAGGCACTTTTTGGTCTCCTATAAATACAAGAACTGTCCAAATATCAAATACAACTGTACACTTGGATAACAAGTTCTTAAGAGTGATTTTAGCTAGAAAATACTCATTTTGAGTAAGAATTGTTAGTCTTGTAGTGTGAGTTCATTGAGAAGCTTTTCAATTGTGAGTGAATTCATCAATTGTGTAGCTGTGTGAGGGTTTTCTGTAAAGAGTGTAAAACTTCCTAGCTTGACTAAGTGGAGCTTGGGGCAAGGAGGAAGTGATCCTTCTATTGTACACAAGTGTGATCGAATTTCACCAAATTGAAGAAGGCTGTTTTGAGGAATTCTCTTCAAGCTCAAGTGGAGACTTGAAGAAGTTTGGTTTGCTATCTTCATTACTTGTTTTATCTTAATGATCATATTCATTGTTTGAAATTTCATCCATATTTATCAATCTTGACTTGTCTATTTACTTGATAAATCATTTGTTCAAGAGCTTGTGATTAAAATTTGAAAAAGAGGTAATACTTGGCTGATTGTTAATCAACCTAATTCACCCCCCCTCTTAGGTTGTATTTGGGCCTTACAATTGGTATCAGAGCTTGGTCTCTAAAATCAAGCTTAACCGCTTAGAGTAAAGATGACAACCAACAATGCCATGTTCTGTGAAGGTCAATCAATTACTAGACCACCAATGTTTAATGGATCAAACTATGTAAGTTGGAAAGAACGTATGATTATTTTCTTGCAATCTATTGACATTGATTTATGGTTTATTGTTAGTGAAGGTCCTTACACTGCCATTATAAATGATCCCATCACTCATGTTCCTAGATTAAAAACTAGAGATGAGTTGAATCGAGAGGATAGAGCTAATCTCACATCAAATGCAAAAGCCATGAATGTTCTTTATAGTGCACTAGATTCGAATGAATCCATTAGAGTAAAAGGGTGTAAATCTGCCAAAGAAATTTGGGATAAACTAAGAGAAATTCATGAAGGTAGTGAGGATGTAAGAGAGCAAAAGAAATCCATTCTTGTTACTAAATATGAATCATTCAAAATGGAACCTCATGAAAACATTGATAAGATGTACTGTAGATTCAATGACCTTATTAAAGACCTAGAGGTTTTGGAAAAGGAATACACTCTTGGTGAAAAGAATAGGAAAATTTTGAATGCTCTACCTAAAGAATGGGAGAACAAAGTGACTGCAATTGAGGAAGCCAAGGACTTGAACTCTATGTCTATTGAGTCTCTCATTAACTCTCTAACATCTTATGAATTAAAGCTCAAAAGCAAAGTACAAGATGAAGAGGAAGCAAGAGTTAAACGAAGCATTGCTCTAAAGGCTGCTCAAGATGAGGATGACTTGGCTTCACAAGATGAAGAATATGGTGATTGTGATGATAGTGATCTTGCACTCATCACAAAAAGCTTCAAAAGAATACTCAACAAAAGAAGATTCAGAAAAGGAGGACCAAGCAATCAAAACAACAATCAACTCAATACAAAATACAAAGCAAGATATGATGCAAACAAGAAGCAAGGAGATAAGTGATTCAATGTGGGCAGCTCGGCATTATGCGCGTGGACTGTCCAATGAAGAAGAAGAAAGATATGAAGAATGAAAGAAAACCAAGTTTAACAACTTTCAAATTACTTGGAACGAATGCAACTCGGAAGGAGAGATTGAAGAAGAAGAAGAACAGCTCAAATTGCCTTTATGGCAATTGGTGACAATGAGGTAACTTCTCATCCACAATACAATAGTGATGATGATGATGATGATTTAGAGTCATTTGTTGCAAAACTGCATGAAAGCTTGAAAGAGTCCCTATTCTAGAAACAAGGAACTAAAACAAAAATTACTTTTCTTTTGCAAGATAATGCAAACTTGTTTCAAGATAACAAGAAGTTGAAATATGACAATGATTGCTTAGTAAAACTGAAATGGAATTGCAGTATGAACTTGATAGAAAACAAGCCTTTGTGAAATGCTCAAAGAAAGACAAAATGACTTGAAAAGAGAATGGATAATCTTGACGGATGCTTCAAAACAAGAAACAAAATAGTTTTACAAGGAAGGTGTTTAACCCCTATGAAAAGAAAATTATATTTAATGCAAATGAATTTACAATTCATAGAAAAGTGGAGTTAGATTCATTAAATCTGTTCATGTAAACGACTCTACCATTATGTGTGATTTTGCTGCCAAGTAGGTCACTTGAAGCATGAGTGCTATGTGAAAAGAAACATGAGAAAAGGAATGAGATGTATGTGGTTAGTCAAACATTGACTCTAACCATCAAGGACCCAAAATTAAAAGGGTACCAAACTTTCTATTTCTTGTAGGTAAAATTGAAAAGGATATGAAGAAATCAAAATGGTTCATTGATAGTGGATGCTCAAGGCACATGACCGGCGATTCTTCACAATTCATCAAGCTCAAATCAAAGTCAAGTGGAAAAGTGACTTTGGAGACTACATGAAAGCTAAAACAATTGGAGTAGGTGATGGGTAAGAATGGTGAAACATTTGTGCATAATGTTCTTTTAGTGGATAATCTAAGTTATAATTTGCTTAGTGTTAGTCAACTTTGTGATAAAGATCTATTTGTTTTATTCAAAAAACATGAATGTTTGGTTCTTGACTCAAAATTTAACATTGTTTTCAAAGGAAGTAGATACAATGACATCTATGTTGTGATTCTTGAGAAAATTGACTCTTCTAGTTTTAAATGCCTTAAAATCTCAAATGAAGATCCTTGGTTGTGGCATAGAAGACTTTGTCATTTTAACATGGATGTGATAAATGAAATTTCAAAAAGGGAACTTGTTAGAGGACTCCTAAGATTAAGTTTGAAAAGGATAAGATTTGTGATGCATGTCAATTTGGGAAACAAACCAAAACATCTTTTAAACCTAAGAAAATCATTTCTACATCTAAGCCATTGGAACTCTTACATCTTGATCTATTCGTCCTACACCTATTGCTAGTCTAGGTGGTAGAAGATTTTGTTTCTATTGTTGATGATTACCTAGATATACATGGACTATTTTTCTTACTCATAAAGATGATGCCTTTAAAAGTTTTGTCTCTCTTGCAAAAGTGCAAAATTTACTTGGATTGCATATATTAAAGTTAGAAGTGATAATGGTTCTGAATTTAAATATTGTGGATTTCCAGATTTTGTGATCATAATGGAATAACTCATGAATTTTCTATTGTAAAAACCCCTCAACAAAATGGTGTTGTTGAAAGAAAAAATAGAACACTTGTAGAAGCCGCAAGAACCATGTTAAGTGAGAATGATTTACCAAAATATTTTTGGGCGGAAGCCGTAAATACAGCTTGCTATGTAATGAATAGAGTATTACTAAGACCTTTTGAACAAAACTTCATATGAGTTGATGTTTGATAAAAAGCCAATTGTTGGCTATTTTAAAGTTTTGATGCAAATGTTTTATTTTGAATATCAAAGAACACCTTGAAAGTTTGATAAGAAAACCATGAAGGTATTTTCTTGGGATATTGTGATAATAAAAGAGGATATAGAGTTTATAATAGAAGAACTCTTGTGATTGAAGAAGCTATACATGTTTCATTTGATGAATCTAATGGCAACTCTTCAAATAGCACTTGTGTAGATGATGATGTAGGTGTTCAAAAGAATCTTGAGAAGCTCACACTTCAAGAGGAGAACAATTGTGATATGGAAGAAAATTCAAAAGATGGTGATTCTCAAGAAATTCGAAGACTAGATGAAGAAGACAAGATTGATGAATCACTAAAGGATTTTCCTAAGGCATGGAAGTTCATTCAAAATCATCCAAAGGATTTGATCATTGGTGATCCATCCGAGAGGGTAAGAACTCGTTCTTCATCAAAGCCATTATTTGATAATTTCGCATTTGTATCTCATATTGAGCCTAAAAACATCAATGATGCCTTAAAAGATGATTATTGGATTATGGCCATGCAAGAGGAGTTAAATCAATTTGAAAGAAATAATGTTTGGACTTTAATTGAAAGACCTCAAAATTATCCTATCATTGGCACTAAATGGGTGTTTAGAAATAAATTAAATGATAAAGGTGAAATTGTAAGAAACAAGGCTAGATTAGTGGCTAAAGGGTATGCTCAAGAAGAAGGTATTGATTATGATGAAACGCTTGTTCCGCTGCTAGATTAGAGTCTATTAGGATGTTTCTTGCATTTGCATGTTTCAAGGATTTTAAGTTGTATCAAATGGATGTTAAAAGTGCTTTTCTAAATGGTTTCATTGATCAAGAAGTATATGTGGATCAACCACCGCTTTGAAAATGAAAAGTTTCCTAATCATGTATTTAAACTTTCAAAAGCATTATATGAGTCTAAAACAAGCCCCTAGGGCTTGGTATGAACGCTTAAGTGGATTCTTAGTTGAAAATGGTTTTAAAAGAGGCATAGTAGACACAACTCTTTTACAAAACAAAAATCAAATGATCTTCTTATTGTACAAATTTACGTTGATGATATTATATTTGGTGCTACTAATGAGGATTTGTGCAAGGATTTTTCCACCATTATGCAAAATGAGTTTGAGATGAGCTTAATGGGAGAATTGAACTTTTTTCTGACTCCAAGTCATTCAAACACGGAAGGAACCTTCATCAACCAAATAAAATACACCAAAGAACTTCAAAAGGTTCGCATGGAAGACTCAAAGCATGTGGGAACACCAATGTGCACGCCCACCAAGCTTGAAAAGGACGTAAGAAGGTACAAATGTAGATGAGAAAAGTATAGAGGTATGATCGAAGCCTTCTTTATTTAACCGCAAGTAGACCGATATTATGTTTGTTGTATGCCTATGTGCTCGCTTTCAATCTTGCCCAAAAGAATCTCATTTGAATGCCGTTAAAAGAATTTTTCGTTATTTGAAAGGAACCATGAATTTTGGTATTTGGTATTCTAAATGTAATGAATTCACCTTGTGTGGTTATAATGGACGCTGATTTTATGGATGTAGAATTGATAGAAAAGTACTAGTGGATCTTGTCATTTTCTTGGAAAGTGTTTAGTCTCTTGGTTTAGTAAGAAACAAAATGCTATTTCCTTATCAACAACCGCTGAATATGTTGTCGCTAGTGCATGTTGTGCACAATTAATTTGATGAAACATACATTGAATGATTTTGGTTTGACATATGATAACATGCCCATTTTTTGTGATAACACTAGTGCAATTAATTTGACAAAAAATCCTATTCAACATTCTAGAACAAAACATATAGACATTAAGCATCATTTCATTCGTGATCTTGTTCAAAAAGGTGAAATTTGTGTAAACTATGTTCCGCTCGATGATCAAATTGTTGATATTTTCACAAAAGCACTACCCCTAGAACAATTTAGATATCTTCGCTCAAATTGGTATTTTAGAAAAGATGCCTTAAGTCTTTCTCAAAACTTATCGGACGTCCGATCCTCGATGAACGGACGTCCGACAAGTTGTTCTTGGTCATTTTCCGTAAAATGCTATCGGACGCATGGGTCGGACGCTTCAGATCGCTCGGACGTCCGACACATGAATGTGACCAATCGTCATTTCACTTCATTTCCATCACCAACTACATTTAATTGACGCATCTTCCCAACCACCTCAATTCAAAACTCCAAATTCCAGCCAAAACTTCACCATTTCTCAAAATTGAAAGTTCGATTTCACCTCTCACCTATTATGGTCCAATCTTCATCAAGTATCCGCACTATAAATCACTCCTCTTCTCATTCCCAAATCTCACCAGAAACCCTAAG
Organism: Gardenia jasminoides; assembly: GCA_013103745.1. NCBI lineage: Eukaryota > Viridiplantae > Streptophyta > Magnoliopsida > Gentianales > Rubiaceae > Gardenia > Gardenia jasminoides. The sequence continues at coordinate 25,686,609 of CM023095.1, forward strand.
TTCTCCTTTCTCCTCTTTCTCGCTCAAAATTGATATATCTTCACCGAATTTAAAAGTGTGTCACTCAGATACACGTAAACACTTCCTCATCACTGAATCACACAACATAAGCAAGATGGTAATGCGACTGTGGAGCTCACATCTACCGGACGCAAGAAGATGCCAAGAGATGAAGATACTTCCTCCCACTGTGGCAAACGCACCTCCAAAAGAACAAGACGCGGCTCGCTACAAAACAACCACCTCAGACTACTCCTTCTCGATTCTCGTGTTATAATAGAACCTGCTCCCTTACCTAAATTCATAGATTCTGATGCTGAGTCTAAGTTTGCCTTATTCTCTCAAAAGGTTTCATTATTCAGCCATCCATTATTCCTTCCGAAGTTTAAGAAAATCGATCTAGAGTCCTTCCAAGTTGTTTGAATTTCAAATGGTCTCACATCATTGTTATGCCTAATGTCTATTACCCGACATGATGTATCGCTTTTGCCAATCTTAGAAGGGTAATTCCCGTGATGAGCTTAAATCCCGTGTCAATGGTATTGATTTGGTATTTGATTCTGATGTTGTGAATGAAATTTTAAAAACCACCATTGAGTTTGGGTGCAAAAGTAAAATTGCAAACTTCTTTTCCTATGAGGAAACTCCAACAAGTTTGAATCATTTCAATGCTGAAAATTAATGGCCTATTTTCAATCTCCTTTCAAACTCCCGCTGATGCCAAGTTGGAAGATTTAAGTCCCAAAAATCTGATCATCTTTTCAATCATCTCAAATTTGCTTGTTCCAACCGATGGTCATCGACGATGCAAACAAAATGGAGTTATATCTGCTTTTATTGCTTTGTTGAAAGAATTCAATAGATTTTGGTTTTGTCATGTAAGTTTCATGAAACTCTCCACTCGATACAAGAAGAAAACTCTCTTATGGAAAGTTTTAACTCCCATCTTTGAACACTTCAAAATTCCTATAAGTGGTGTATGTCCCAAGGACTTAACCACTTGTGTTTTCAAAACAGTATTTTGAAAGAAAGAATTTAAAATTCTTTGATGGAAATTGGTGCACCAAGGAAGCTGTCTCAATCTCGCCAAAGAAAGGACATGATGTTCTCTCTCTCCTAGTTTTGCTAGAACTCTTAGATTTACTCCAGTCCATCAATTCATCCCTAGGAAGTCAGCCTCTAGGATTTCCTCTCAACTGATGTCTTGGATTTGTTGAACGAGCTCAAAAGTCATGTTCTTCTACTTGAACATGGTCTTATGTTAACCATGACATCTCACCAAAAATCTAACTTTCTTGACAAAGAAACCTTGTTTCCTCCTCCCGGGATGAAAACACCTCTCAAGCCAAAGAGCCACTAACCGATCCTTCATTGATGACCAAGAGATGACTGAGTCACAAAATCTACGGATCCCACATCATCTACCAAGGGGAAAGAACCGGTTGTGGAAGATGAAGAAAACGAAGATGATGGGGATGAAACGCAGAAGAAGATGATTCAACATATCGGCTTGTCGGCGCCTGGAACTCGATCAACATTCACCCTTTAGGCACTCTAGGATGCACTTACACTTCACATTAGAATGCACAAGTCTGTTTTGTTCCCTTTGTCATGTGAAAGTGTATCAATCTATTTTACCGCTTTCATCTAAGACTTTGTAGAACCAGACTTCAAGATTTTAACATTTTTTTCGCTAATGATGATGGCCTTACAATTGGCCTTTCCATGATTTTGCACTATGTTGTCTGGATGATGTTATCCGATGAAATGATATTAGAGTTATCGATGAAATCTGAATTTGGAAATTTCACCGCTTGTTTACATTACTACATTATGTCATTCTCGCTTCTACATTTGGGTTGAATGTTTTGTGATGACAAAAAGGGGAGTAAAAAAAAAAAGAAAATTGAGTTATTCGAAAAGGGAGTTATTCAAGTAAGGGGAGTTCTTTTGTTAAAACTCAATTTTGTTAATTTACATTCAATTGTTTTGTCATCATCAAAAGGGGAGAATGTTAATTGTGATCCCGATTTTGATAATTACAAAACAATTGAAGAAAATTGGTCTAATGTTTTCTAGTGAGATCCTTGACGTAAATGTGATATCGAGGTGAAACCCGTTGAAGAAACCGTTGACGTCGGACGGACGATACCTTGTATCGGACGTCCGATAAAACTCAAACCTTCCTATCGGACGCCAACCTCGACGATCGGACGTCCGATAGACAGGGATCTATCGGACACCTCTTCGGACGATAACATCTACATCGGACGTCCAAGATATCCAAGAAATTTGATGAGCTTATCGGACGCTGGACGCAAGCCTTCGACGCAATAGACATGTATCGCCGTCCGATCGATTCCATGAAAATTTTCTCGAGCCTATCGCCACCGCCGGACGCAAAGCTATCGGACGCAGAATTATTCATCGCCCGTCCGATAAGACTCAAACTTGCCTATCGGACGCCAGCATCGGACGAACAATGAAAGTGTCGGACGCCCGATAGCTCCAACGGCTAGTTGACCTTTCAGCTTCTACTATCCGCTGACCTCGCTTTCTAGGCACTTTTGGTCTCCTATAAATACAAGAACTGTCCAAATATCAAATACAACTGTACACTTGGATAACAAGTTCTTAAGAGTGATTTTAGCTAGAAAATACTCATTTTGAGTAAGAATTGTTAGTCTTGTAGTGTGAGTTCATTGAGAAGCTTTTCAATTGTGAGTGAATTCATCAATTGTGTAGTGTGAGGGTTTTCTCAAAGAGTGTAAAACTTCCTAGCTTGACTAAGTAGAGCTTGGGGCAAGGAGGAAGTGATCCTTCTATTGTACACAAGTGTGATCAATTTTCACCAAATTGAAGAAGCTGTTTTGAGGAATCTCTTCAAGCTCAAGTGGAGACTTGAAGAAGTTTGGTTTGCTATCTATCATTACTCATTTTATCTTAATGTATCATATTCATTGTTTGAAATTTCATCCATATTTATCAATCTTGACTTGTCTATCTACTTGATAAATCATTTGTTCAAGAGCTTGTGATTAAAATTTGAAAAAGAGGTAATACTTGGCTGATTGTTAATCAACCTAATTCACCCCCCCTCTTAGGTTGTATTTGGGCCTTACAAAGACATAATAGGGAAAGAAGTTACCGAATAGGTAGAGCCTTAATTGAATCTTAAAATGATAGGAATGATTATCTAAGACCTCAATGTCAACAAAGGGATCAAGGTACCAATTTAAAGGAAAAATCAATCAAAAATACAAAGAAAGGGTATCAAACAGTGTCGCAAGCAAAAAAACAGATAATACAAGGAAATAGAGTAAGATTCGGAACAAAAGCGGAGTGGAAATATCAACCGAATAATACAAAAAACAAAGAGGTTACACCGGATCAACGCAGTGGACGAGTCACAAGAACATAACCAAGCATGTACAAAAAAAATCAAAGACCAGAGGAAACGCGGACTAAGCCCAGCAAATCTGGGCTCTTCCCATCTTCAAAATACCGGAAGATTGCTTCCGCTTTTCGACAATATCACGTAAAAAAATCCTCGAGGCAAGGGATCGATTAAACATCAAACGCCAAAGATTCGATACGTCAAAACAAGCTAAAATCAAGAAACGCCAAATCTTAAGCATCAACATCATCAAAGACAAAAGGGAAGGGAAGAACCTGCTGTAGAAACGCTGGAGGTTACGCTGATGGTCTGTAACATCCTAGCGCTTCTTCACATCTTCAGTATTCAAACAACGCGATTGTTACGCTGGAACCCACGCAGAGGTCCGCTTCTTTCACAGCCTTCAAACATTCAAGAGGAAACGCTGACCGCTGAAGTTATCCAAGTAGTCCGCTTTCTTTCACATCTTCAAACGCTAAGAACATTTTTCCGAAATTTCCTGTGAATCACAACAAAGATCATCACGTAAGATCAAACGCCTAATTTTAAGCATAAAACAAGTCTACTAGCCTTACCAAGGTTTTATAAACACAACATGCTCATATAACAGCTGATAATCATCATCAAATATCCCAAACTAAAAGAAAACTACTGACCTTGGTTCCACCAAAAGGCCCAAATCTCGGACTTATTTCATCAAAACAAGAATAGAGTATAAGTATGCTACCCGAAGGAAGCTTGAATAAAACCGAAGAGGCAGAAATTCCAAGAATAATCTCTCATGTGAAACCCTAGCTTTTCCTTTCTTTTTCTTTTCCTTTTCCTTTTCCATTTTTCTCGCTTTTTTCTCTCTCAAAACTCTCCTAATTGCCTCCTTTTCGCCGATTTCCAACCTGTTAAACCCTAATCTAGGTTATTTATAGCCACCCAAACCTAGAACTAGGGTTTGATGTTCTTGGGATGAGGTGAGCTAATTTTGAACGTTAGATGAGTTGTTGGGGTTAATGGGGTGAGTTGGGAATGTTTAAATAGGTTTCTTATCGCTCAAGCATCGAAAATTACTTGGAAAAGGATGATCCGATCTTGAAAATCCGCTACATTTTTTTTTCACTGTCAAAGGTTACGCTGACTAGTTACGCGGACTCATCCGCATAACTGATCCGCGTTTTATGACTTCTTTTTTTTTATTATTATTAAGAAAAACCTACAAAAATGAGAAAAAAGCGTTAGAAAATTCAAAGATAAATAACTAAACATTAATAGATAAAAACAAGGAAAACAAAGAAATAGTCAAAATTGGTGTTCTACTTGCCCCTTTATCCGAAGTTTCAAGAAACTCTAGACAAAGACGTAGACACCAAATGTTTACTCGTCTCACTGTTGTATCAGAACCATTGTAAATCAAAGAAATGTTAGATTGCCAAATTTTCAAACCAAACAAGCATAATGTAACCAACCGTGGCAGAGTTGCCTACGATCTCGACATGAGAATCGTCAAACGTAGTTCCAATGCAAATGAACTATAATGAAATAAAACTGAAACTTGTAAAATTCAAGAACGGGAGTAGTATAAGGGTGCCCTACGGAGGTCGAGACTCACCAACAGAATTTAAATTTAAAGGGGGATAGAAGGGTTCAGCAAGGGTCGTGACAGCAAACAACAGAAATTTAAATTGAAGCGAGGGGATAGAAGGGTCTGGCGAGGGTCGACAAGCCCAACAGAAATTTAAATTGAAATCGGAGGATAGAATGGTGTCATGAGGTCGAGACAAGAACAACGAAATTTAAATTGAAGCTGGGATAGAAGGTCTGCAAGAGTCGAGACAGCAAACAGTAAATTTAAATTGAAGCAAGGGGATAGAAGGGTGCATGAGGTCGAGACCACCAACGTAAATTTAAATTTTGAAGAGGGATAGAAGGGTGTCTCATGAGGGTCAGACAGCCAACAAAAAATTTAAATTGAAGGGGATAGAAGGGTACCTGGCGAGGTCAGACAAGAATAACAAAAATTTAAATTGAAGGTAGGATGGTGCCCTGGGCGAGGTGAGACAGCACCAACAGAAATTTAAATTGAAAGAAGGGATAGAAGGGTGGCGAGGGTCAGACAAAGACAGAAATTTAAATTGAAGAAGGAGGATAGAAGTGGTGCCGGCGAGGGTAGACAGCAAACAACAAATTTAAATTCTTTCCAAATTTAGACTATTCAGGGATTGGATCCAAACCCGAATGACTAGATGGGAAAATGCAAATATGCTATTCTGGGATTGGACCCAGCCTGAATGACTAAAAAACTATTCAATGGATTGGACCCGAAACAATGATTAGAAAAACTATTGGGATTGACCCAAGCACGAATGACTAAAATAAACTATTCGTGGGATTGGACCCAGCCCTGAATGACTAAACATCTGATTGATGGATTGGACCCAGCCCAATGACTAGATATACTATAAATGCGGATTGCCGACTTTGAAAAATAAAACACAAGTTGTTCAAACATGATAAATGTAAAATGCAGAATGATGCACTCGATGAAATGGTGCAATTCTGATTTTTGATTTTCTTGATTTGAAAAGCAAGTGATTGATGGGAACAATGACTTTTTCTTTTCTTTTTTTTTTTCTTCTTTTTCTTTTCTTTTTTTTTTCAAGAATTGATAAATTTTGAAAAATTGAAGAATGTAATAACCCTTTCTCGCAAGGTTGGAACAAATCCACATATGTTGCCATCGCCTTGATCCGCAAATCTTTTCGCAAAATTAATCTTGAATGCATTATCCAAAATTGAGAGCACTTCTCTCAAACAAAATTGCCCCAAAGGTCAACTGAATCGTTAACCTGCAAAAGTCATGAAATATTAACCAATTAGTCCATGGAAATTCAATTCCTCTCTTCTTTCTTTCTTTTTATTTCTTTTTATTTATATTATTTTTTTTAATCATAAAGTGTAAAAAACTCTTGTGATCACAGCTGTTGGCCATTGAATGACTAAAACGTATCCGAATCTTGCGACAAAACACATTTATCAGATATTCGTGCTTGTGAAAAATTGCTTGTTTTCAAGTGATAGGAAATGTTCATCAAAAAACAAGTTATGGATTGAAATAAACCATGTAATCTTGGAACCAATCCTCATAAACCGTAAAACATTGTTATGCAATTATTCAATTTGCATCAAGTACTCATAATGTCAAGTAAAAGAGAGACAATTATACCTCAATTTTAACAATTCAAACTTGATTTCTCACTTTCACCAAATTTTAATCAAACGACTCATATAGTCAATTCAAGCTTGCTCTTTCCATATTTTCTCAGATTTGATAAAAGGATTTACTAAAACACTTCCTCTTATTCAAATTGTAAAAAATGTCTTTGACGCCAAAATCAACACTTTTAGGTGAAGACCGGTCGCTACTCGACATATGCCTTCTTGCTCAAATAGTAAAGATGTCTTTTGACGCCAAAATCAACACTTTAGGTGAAGATCCCCGTTACTCAACATTTTACTTTTCAAACCGTTGCATACTGTAATTCAAGCAACCGCTTTTACGCGAAAGTTAACATTTGTAGATGCTAAACCTCCGGTTACTTGGTACTAAAATCATTGGAGTAGAATTTAAATTCTCATTTTTGTACTTTTTCTTGCTTTGCCTTTTTTTTTTATTTCTCTTTTTTTTTTAATGGAAAAGGATCATTTGCCAACAAGATCAATCATTTTCTTGTAAAATCCAATAAAAGAAGAGATCTCATTTAATAAGAAAAATTTGAGGCATAATTTTCTCTATTTTACAAAACATACTTTCTAAAATACCAATGTCACAATCACATAATAATTATTTCCGGTAGGATGGAAAAGGATTTTTCATATCACACTGGCTTTTATTTCAAAGGATGGAAACAATTGCAATCAAATTGGACATTTGCACCCTTTTGAATCAAATTTTGAAAAACAAATCAATTTGTGAGGGAAATGGGCAATTCAGACAAAGTTTTTTTTTTTATAACATAAATAAGCACAAAAAAGAGAAATAAAGCAAGAAAGGAATAAACTGCAAATCAGGGGGAGTGGGTTTGTCATCTCCCTTAAATCCACCATCGCCTCTGGTGGCCTTTGACAGGCTGCTCAGACGGAATGTCGAAGCATGCCACATTTTAAGAAAGGAATTTGAAAAGAACCTGGTTATAACACCTAGTAGTATGCGTATGAAAACCCGCTTTCCCAAATTCTTCCAAAAGGCACTTGTTCTTCCTCAATTTTGCAATTAATCAATCTTCAAAATGATTTAATCATACAGCCTAGACATGACTCAAAATGAAGTTGGTCTCCTACTTGGCCGATCGGGCCACTTGTCCCCGCTTTTCCGCAAAAGAAAAGAAATGGTGTAGTAATAATAACGCCACCGCTTGACCCTTTATCTCGAAAGCAACCCAAACATGAGTTCTTGACGCCAATGAGGTGTCGACCTGAATTTTTTGTTTGACCGGTGCAGACTGCTCTCGCTGCTCCGCTTGCTTTTCAACCCATATCACCCATACCTTCATGGTGATCTAAGAGGATTGTCCTTGATGAAAATGCCTTTTGATGAAAATATGTGCAAAATTTGTGCAAAGAGACAATTTTATTTTAAAATGACATTACGTACTCAAGAATGAATGCTAATCATGGCATTTTAAATCAATAATAGCCAAACGCCGAAAACTATTTAAAACAAAAGCGCGACTTGAGCCCTTTGATATCATCTCCTTGAGTTTACCGACGGCAAGGGAGTGCTTTGATATAAGGTAAACCCGATAAACGAATCACCATTTCCCTTGTCCCATGAACCTTCATTTGCTTGCACCGTTGCTTTTCAAAGCTTGCCTTAGTACCCTTCTTCGATTTGCCAAGTTGACCGATAGTGAAATAGACGATTTAAACCCCAATTTCGTCAATTTAAACATATTTGTTAAAATGGTGGTACTTGAGACAATCCCTTCGACAAAAAAATTCGATAGAATGTATTGCATCATTTGCCTTTTGATTGAGAAAGTTCCTTTCAGAAATTTTTTTTTTTAAATAGAAAAATTTGCCCCAGTTTGGTCCTTTTTTCATTAAAATGTTCTTTTCAAAAATACAAAAATTGCCTCAGTGTGGGGTTTGAGATTCTCAAAGGGAGTTTGCTAAATAATTAACTGTTCTTTCATAGGCTCAAATAGGAGAACTGGGGAATTGAAGTTTTAAACCAGTGGAAAAGAAGGTCGGCTTTTCGCACCACCTTTTGCAAAAAAATTTCTGAAGAAACCTTGCTCAATCATATGAAAAATCTTTACACATATCTGAATTGATTGGTTGAGGAAAGATTTGTCCATCCATCTCCATGAGAACCAATGCTGCCCCGTAGCACCTTTGAATAATGAACGCCCCGCCGGAGCTTAATTTCCCTTAGCCTCTTCTTGTATCTTAAGGATTCGCTTTAAAACCTTATCCCCACTGAACCTCAAGGAGGTCTAACTTTCTTGTTATAAGTCCAGCCATCTCTGCTGGTAACATTGCCCATGATAGATGGCATTCAACCTTCTTTCATCGATCAAAGACAGTTGCTCGTGACGTTGCTTAGTCCATTCAGCCTCTTCCAATTGAGCTTCCATTAGAATGTGCAAAGATGGGGTTTCAACTTCAGCAGGTAATACCGCTTCCGTCTCATACATGAGAGAGTAAGGTGTTGCCCCAATAGAAACCCGATTGCATTCTACATGCCAAAAAGGTAGTTTCTCAAGCCAATCTGTGTTACAAATGACGACATCCAAGTTCATAAGATATCAGAATTTTTGTCCACTAAATTCCAAAATGATGATGTCCAAGGGTCAAAGGTTTTTATTCATGATCATCCAAGAGCAAATAAAATAAATATGCGAAAATTAAAATGAGCGGACCATAACTGAAGGACAAAAGGAGAAATTCCATTTCATTTGGCAAAAAGCAAGATAACAGATAATACCATGGAAGCATAATTAAAAGCGTAATTTTAAACAAGCAAAAGGTGAAATAACGAAAGTGCATTGTTTTTGAAAGAAATGATTGACATCAAAGCATGATTCATTTTTCAAGGACAACCCCTCGCCTTTACCAAAACCTCCTCCGAAAGGTGCATAATCAGAACCCACAATTTTATGGCCTTTTGAGGAATCAAGAAAACTCCACATTCTCGTAGGGATCGGTGTCAAGGGTGACCCACAAACAGCTTGAGATAACCTTGTCTCTATATCATCATCGACCTTTCCTTAATGATCCACCACCATCCTATCTTCTTCTTTAATGAAGCATGGTTAATTTCCTCCTCCACATGATCATTCCAACGACGCTTTTATGTTCCGGAGGGTTTCTATTGACGCTCGCCTTGCTCATTCTTTTCTTTTGACTATATCCCCTGCATCCACCATGTCTTGAATTTATGCTTCAAAGCCCAACAATTAATTGTCGAATGAGCTTCCGTAATGATAAGCAGATGGTGGGGACATGCAACTGCGGGTTCTGATACAGCTGGGAGGGAAGCCATTTTTCAATGCCTTCAACCGAACTGGTCAATGGGCGCCCAGATCGGTGAAAGTTCAAAGGTTTTGATTTACATTTCATTAGTGCGGAAAAGAATTTCGGCAGGATTTTGTGGAGGGTCTAGAACATAGTTTTGACTGGGGTAGAGATAGGTTGGGAAATTGAAAACAAAGGTCGGGGTCCAAATGAATATGTCGGGTGAGGGGCAAATGTGATGGAGGGATAAGATAAATATGAGTTTGATTGTGGGGTGGTCTGAAGTTGGGCCTAAAGGTGGTTTTGATTCCACACGTAAGCAGCCTTCTCCTTCATTCTTTCTAAACGGGAGCCTCCCAGCCATTTTGCCCCTTGTAATGTTCCAATTGCTGTTTGTATAAGCACATTGACAATTTTCCAGTTTTAACAAATTCATTATACTCCTCCAACTTATTGACAATTGTAGCAAAAGAACTCCCAGTCATTCAAAATCTCTTCAAAATAAGGATCATGTGCCTTGATGAAAGTATGAACAATCTCTTCTTCACATGGAGGCTCAACTTTAGCCCAACTTTCTCCACCTCTTGGCATATGACTTGTGATCCTCGGTCTCTGACTCTTCCAATGTTGTTTGTTTAACTCACAATTGAATTCATACCGCCACAAAAGCTGCTGACAAATCCAACCAAGATTTGATCTCTTGAGATTTCAGGTTCGAAAATAACCAAAACATCTCTTCTAGGCTCTCGGAAATGCAGCGATAGGCAAGTTCTCATCATCCACCGGTTTACCAAGCTTGTTGGCAAACATCTTAAGGCGTTTTAGATTTCGCATCGTACTTCGAACTGGGGTCTTAAAACCCATAGGTAGCTGGACGCCGAAATAGGCACGATCATTATAACCAATCCACCATGTCGGTTCGACCTTGGTTCTTCCTTATGAATTCATCAATTTTATCCAACCTTTTCAAGAAATGTTTGTCGACCGGCGCAGTCAAGGTCATCCACCGCCGGTTTTCCTTGGGAAGTCGATCCCACACAAAAGGTTCCGTGGTATGGTATTGAGGCTCAAACATGAGGAGGCATGTTTAGAGTGATCCGGGTTGAGTATGAGGGTTTGTTCTTTTGGTTGGACTCGGCAAGATATAATCGGTGTATGGAAAACCAGTGTTGTGGTGGGAAAAACAATCTCATGAAGGTTAGAAAGGTGGGGAACAAGAGTGGTTTGAATATTGGTCAAAAAAGGGTGGATTACTTGTCAGCGGGAATGCTAACAACACGTTTCATGGTCATTCAGGTACCACTCCACTACTATTGGTCACCAATTGATCAATTTTACACGCTTTGCGCGCCATCTCGGCCATCTCATGAAACATTCTCGACTTCACTTAACCGAAGCTCCCAAAGCAGCAAAATCATGGCGACCAAAGCATTCTATCGAGCCTTAAGTGCAGTAACTCATGCTTATGGCTGCTTTGAGCTTCTGCTTTGGAACGGGTAACGCCGGGTTTCAAGAAGCTATTTTAGTACCTAAGGGAAAGGAAACACACTTTAGAGCTTATTCCAAAGGAACCGCTGGAGATTCATTTGAAAGAAAAAGGAAAAAGAACGGTTAGTGATTGCTTATATAATTGATGCATGTCCTAGGGGAGCCCTTTATGCCAAGGGTAGGCCTAGCATGAAAAATGCAATCCTCTGCGTATGCACCATACAATACCGATGGGTCCGATCACCCGCTGATATATGCGATTGGGTAAAACAAACCAAGGATTGACTAAAAGAATATGTGATACTTGATGCATCACGAGGACAAAGTCCCAATGGATTATTACTTTAATTGATATGTGAAGAGAGGTTAAAGGTTAATTTGGCATGAAAAGGATTATTCTCAAGGAATTGTAGTGCCTTGGCTAGTCTTGAGTGAAACATGGATCTAAATGGATTGGACGGGATCATAGTTTACCCAAAAGTCGACTGGTTTATTGTTTACTTTGTAACTCCACATCTCCATTTTATTTACAACACACTAGCCCATAAGTCCTCTAAAATCAAGATTTGGCCTTGATAAAATCATTATCTCAACAATGAGAAATTATTTGTGACCTTTTTGATTTAGTGTCCTTATGCATGGATTTTACCAATTTTGATAAAATGGCCAAAAATGATTACTAGAGGTTTATATTCTAGCATGTGAAAGTCACTCCATATCTTTGGTGCCATCATGGAAGGATCGGCCCTACCTTACCTTGTGCACTACCCCTTTGATGTTACTTAAAACATAAACATGCAAGTCTCATTGGATTATATATCCAGACACAAGGATGGTTTATTCTAACATGGGATTCCCATGCATTCTCATGGTTTATGCATGATGCCGCTTATTAAAGCAAGTAAAGATGCACAATGAAACATGGCCTATAGAGCCCCATTTGAATGGGTAAGTTTAAAAGTGATATGCAATTACAACTTGAATGCAATGAACATAAATTCAAACGTAATAGCCTATCTAGAAAGATGGTTTGTCTTAAAAAGAGCCAAGACTCTTATTTTCTATAGTTTGTGAAATGCAAGAAAAGGGAAGACAACAAAAGTTAGTTTAATCAACGATATCACATAACACGCTGGAGCAACAAATTGCACAAAAAATAAAGAGGTGAAATCCTCCTCTCGTGTCTAGTGATCCCACAGGTAAGGTAGACTCTCCCTAGGCAATTCTAATATGGATGCATGAGGTTGGGCTCACCTAATGCATCTAGACTGAGAAAGGTTACAGGGCTCCCCAAACCTTGCACCAAAAGGCAAAAGGTCATCAATCCAAATGCCCCAAGTCGGTGGTTGGTGATCCCCAGACATTGCTACGCAACGCGCGCCACGCCACATGTCCAAGTGGATCGATCCTAATCCTAATAGGGAAGAGTGGGGACAAGCCACCAAAAGTAAAAAAAGTAAGGTCAAAGTAAAATACATATGCACGTATGAAAGTGATTCCCTTTGAGAGGAGGGATTCAAACATCAAGCATTTTCGAGGCTCTAGGTAGATGTATTCCACCCCAATGCAAAGGCACAAGTAAATAAATAAACAATAATTCATTCATCATGTACGATGTGTGGGAGCGATTGCACTAAAAAAAAACCCTAAAAGAGAAAAGAAAAGGAATGCAACCCAAACATCCAAATGTGATATATAAGAAAGTTAGAAAAAAGAAATAATCAACTAAATCGCGTCGGACCCTCTTAGGAAAATCTCGAGTCGCTAAACCGTCGCTACCCATTTTTTGATTGAATGGAAAAGAGGGAAAGATTGATTTTGAAAAGAAAGGGAAAAGTGGGTCATGGACTATAAAATGCACGGTTTGGACCCAAAAAACAAAAGTCTAGAAAAGGATTTTAGAAAAAGTTTGAGTCGCCACTTGGTATGGAGTTTAGGTGTACCAAGTCACCCAAAAGATTTTAATTAATGAAAATAAACAAACAAAACCCTTTTAGACGACTCTGTGTCTTTGAAAACTAGAGAAAAAGGTTCTGGGTCACAGCTTGAAAAAAAGGAAGGCAAGATTCATGTTACCGCCTCTAAGGCACCCTTCTAACCTAGCCAAAGCTAGTTGCAAGATTTAGTTGAAAATTTCCAATTTCTAACTTTAAAATTTATCACATTTGATGTTGTCTATATGGATGCAAAACCTAGACCTAATGTTGAATCGAGAGGGCAAAATGTCTCCTTAAGGTGTGATTGAATTGATCACATTAGTTGTGTCATCCAATTTTGATCCCTCGAGGAGGTCACAAAAAATGCAAATGATGAGACTCAATGAACGGAAAGTAGGATTTTTTAAAAATGCAATTTTATAAAGTATCAAGAGAAAAGAAATTGGTTTTGAAAGGATCAATTTTGAATGCAAAGAGGAACTTGAATTTCCAAAAGATGTAATTTTAAGAAAATGTTTTTTGACTTTGAATTGCTAAAATATGAAGAAGAAAGTTGATTTTAAAGAATGGTTTTGATAGCATTTTAAAATAATGCACATGTATGTCCCAAAGAGGGATAATGCAACATAATGGGTGGGAACTAAATTCGTGACTTTGAATCTTCCTTTCATAGAAGGAAATAAAAGCTGCTAAAACTAGGAAGCCATACTCGCTCTTTTCCCTAATTCAAAGGGGAATGCCTTAAATACACTAATCTAATAAAAAGAAAACTAAATGAGATGTTTCACATACGGTGGGATAATAGTGGCATGCAAAATAGAAAAGAAAACTCTAAAAGTGAAAAGTGTGTGAAATTTGTATCTAATGCATGAATGATGCGTTTAAGGGTCTAGCATTGACTAGCCCTCGTTAAAAGGTTCTCACCAACATTGATTAGTGAGAAATCGAAGGGAAGGCCACAACTAGCGTTGGACTAGTGGTACGTCAATATATTTACACAATAAACATGTAGACATGATAATAAAGTAAGTAAACATATAAAACATATAAACACATAACACATAGGCATAATGTCTAGATGCAAGGCCCTAGGAAAGCAAATAAACACATAATCATGCAAGCATGCAAAATAAGCATATAAAACTAATTATTACATTGGGAAACCTAAATACATTCTATGGAAGAAAATTAAGAATAATAATCTAACTATTACATTTTCTAGACTAAATACACTTTTGCCAAATTAAACCTATCTATCACAACTTGGCATCCAAGGCTCCAAATAATTTACTCAACAATTAAATAACATAAATAAAGACTAGACATGAATAAAAGCAAAGGAAAACGTAATTTAAAACATGCAAAATCATGCAAAAACACATAATAAGCACATAATAGGGAAAAGAAGTTACCATCCCTTGATGTGAGGCCTTAATTGAATCCTTAAATGATAGGAATGATTATCTAAGACCCAATGTCAACAAAAGGGATCAAGGTACCAATTTAAAGGAAAAATCAATCAAAATACAAAGAAAGGGTATCTAAACAGACTGCAAGCAAAACGATAATACTAGGAAATAGAGTAAGATTCTGGAACAAAAGAGCAGAAATATCAACGTAATACAAAAAAAAGAGGTTACGCTGGATCGAACGCGACAGGCAGAACATAGTCCCGGCATACAAAAATCAAAGACCGAGGGAAGCCGGACTAAGCCGCAATGTAATCTCTTCCCATCTTCAAAATACCGTGAAGATTGTTTCCGCAATATCACGTAAAAAATCCTCGTGAGGCGGGATCGATTTAAACATCAAACGCGATTCGATCATGTCAAACAAGCTAAAATCAAGAAACGCCAAATCTTAAGCATCAACATCATCAAATAGACAAAAGGAAGGAAGAACTGTCGGTAGAAACGCTGGAGGTTACGCGACCGCGTAACATCCCCGCTTTCTTCACATCTTCAGTATTCAAACAAACGCGGATCGCTACGCTGTAACCCACGCAGAGGTCCGCTTTTAACTTCAAACATTCAAGAGGAACGCTGACCGCTACGAAGTTATCCGCAAGTAGTCCGCTTTTCACATCTTCAAACGCGAAGAACATTTTTCCAGAAATTTCCAGAATCACAACAAAGATCATCACGTAAGCATCAAACGCCTAATTTTAAGCATAAAACAAGTCTACTAGCCTTACCAAGGCTTTATAAACACAACATGCTCATATAACAATGATAATCATCATCAAATATCCCAAACTAAAAGAAAAACTACTCAAGACCTTGGTTCCACCAAAAGCCCAAATCTCGATAATTTTACCATCAAAACAAGAATAGAGTATAAGTATGCTACCGAATCTAAGCTTGAATAAACTCAAGGAAGAGGCCTGAAATTCCAAGAATAATCTCCTCAGTGTGAAACCCTAGCTTTTCCTTTCTTCTTTCTTTTCCTTTTCCTCTCAAATTTCCAGCCGTTTTTCTGCTTTTTCTCTCAAACCTCTCCATTGCCTCCTTTTTCTCATTTCAACCTCCTTGTTAAACCCTAATCTAGGCTATTTATAGCCACCCAAACCTAGAACTAAGGGTTTTGATGTTCTTGAAGGTGAGCTAATTTTGAACGCGTTAGATGAGTTGTTAGGGTTAAGGTGAGTTGGGGCATGTTTAAATAGGTTTTATCGCTCAAGCATCAAAATTACAATGGAAAAGGATGATCGATCTTCGAAAATCCACACATTTTTTTTTTTCGATCAGTTACGCTGACTCATCCACGAATCGGTCCATGCTTTTGACTTCTTTTTTTTTTTTAAGAAAAACCTACAAAAATGAGAAAAAAGCGTTAGAAAATTCAAAGATAAATAACTAAACATTAATAGATAAAAACAAGGAAAACAAAAGAAATAGTCAAAATTTGGTGTCTACAGCCTTCAACTAAAAAATGTACTATGATCTCTTTATACCCGTGACAGGGTCATTAGCCACTATTCTTACCCATGGTAGGGTCATATGCCGGTTAAAACATAGTTTCGAATATTATACTGCGTATCACTCTATACCCATAAGAGGGCTATTATCCATTATTATATCTCGTGGTAGGGCCTTATTGACATTTACATAGCTATTCTAGAGTCTTTTCCTGTCCTTTACTTATTTAAGTCCAATATACTCAAACATCATATAACAATCACTTTTAAATGCAAAGTATACTCATAATGGGCACATAATCATCACACAATTACATATGCTCAATCCATTTTAGCATAACGAAATACATTTTCTGTAACATTTAGCAAATACAATCTTTTATAAAGGCATTTTTGAAATCATAGTGATATGAAAGAGCCACTAACCAAATGCCTAAGACAATTCTAAATCCAATCAAAAGTCGCTCCAATCCTTCCTTAATCTTCCCCTAAAATAGCAAATTAGAACATTAACTATTGGTTTAAGACTCCTAAAAATAGTCAAGAGTAAAATTCCCCCTGAAGTCTCCATTTCTGTGTTTTGCTACTTCCACTTCTTCTACCAATCAAGATAATGGAACCTGTATTTTGTAGGAACTTAGATGTATGGAAGATAAGTTTTGGTATTTTGCACTTGACCCTCAAGGTCATATAGTAATTCTTAAATATATCACCACTTAAAAGCAGTTCTTAACACCTAATTTTAGACCCACAACTTTAGACATTTAAGGGTGTGGGTATTACAAGAAGGGTCCTGTAGGCATCGAAACATGATAGAAATTTAGGAGTACTAAAGGCCATACAACTACTTCTAGGTGTTGGGCTAAAAATTAACTATTATACTATGCCAAGGGGTGAAGCACATGTTGAGCAGATTAAGACATATGAGATCACCTGTGTCTTCCTCATTTCATCTCAAACTACGTAATTTCCATCATCAATACCCTGCACTCAACCTCTTATATTACTATCTCCTATATGATGCAAAGATGCCTTTGATTAGGAATTCCTTTTCTCATGGCCTTCTAAACTTCTATCTCCTCCTAAGGGCACAAACAAAGGTTGGATCTATGGATATGGGCCAACTCCACCTTCACCTTTGACTTCCATGTCCTCTTTTTTATATTGCATGAAGTGGTCATCAGATGCTTAAGGTTCCTTAAGAAAATTGTGCAAGGCAGAACATATGATCCCAATATTGATATGATTTCGCATATATAACTATAGAACTGGCCCCCCTTAAATATGTGAATCATTGCTTTAGCACACCGGAGGCCCAATCAATTACATTTAGTAGTTAAAAATGCTAAATATTGAATAGCTCCTTTGGTCCTTGGCCTCGTTAATTCTATACCCACCACATGTATCACATGCATTTTTTAAGGTTCTAAGAATGTAGAAACCATCTTATATACAACATCAACAAGGTAATATCTACCTACATGCATATAGGTAAGAAATTGAAGGACATAACTTACATCTCCCTTACGTTAGAGAAGTGAAAATGCAAATGTAGTTGTTAGCTACTTAGAAATTCCAACTATCAAACCTGATGGAGGAATTGGGAAATTAGTATGCATTTTCAATACACTTTTCAAAATTCATGCAGTATGAGTGTTACGTTTCCATATGGCATACACATAAATGAACCGCATATAATGGTCACATATCGTGATCATATAAAGCTAAGTTTTGCAATTGTGTACTATGCCTATTTATGTGTGCCATTTATTCTGTTATAGGAATTGAAGCAAGAATATGAGTGTAGTCAATTGCATCGATAGCATCTTGAAGAATAAAATAAACTCTAAGGATAAATAGTAGAAGAAAATTACATGGTCAAATGTATGGGTACTAAAAAATCTAGCACCAGATTCCTCTCTTTTTTGTTTACTAGAATGTCTAAAAGAATAAAGTAGAAAATAGAGAATAGTATGTTGAGTCATTGCATGGAGTGAATCGGCAACACCTCTAAAAAGAATACCATTTATCTCCTGAAATAAATTAGACATCGCTTGTAGAAATCATAACCATTGGAATATACTATACATAAAAATAGCAGCATGCGAAATTTTACTGTAGAATGAACCTACTAAAATATGCATATGAGATAGTCCGACTTACCTTATGAAGTTTTCCTATTGTATCCATATTATTTAATAAAACTTAACACAAAATCGCTACCATAAATTCAAGCGAATAAACCCAAAAAAAAAAGCTTTTACTCTTAGAGAAAGAATGAAATTCCTCTACCATAAAAAATGGAGCAGTGGCCACTAGTAAATTTAATCAAGTACTAATGTATAAATTATAATTAGAGATTAACTGTATCTAATGGATAATAAAATGTAGAAGAAAATTTTAGTAGTTTAAAGTTTAGATCTCTTTACCTTGAATCAAGGATAATATTTGGTTGTGCATTTTATTCGTGGATGAACCTCATTTCTATGTTTTGACCGAATAATCTTTTGTGCAAACCTACACAGTCCTGTGAGCACTTTCTACATATTTTGATGGATGGTTTTTGATGAATGTTTGAATTTTTCATTTATTACACGAGTGTAGGCACTGTGACTTAATAAGTAGGGTCATTGTCAATGACTCCTCAATTTTAACATGTTTTTCAGGATTTTGTGGTAGTAATTATTTTGCACAAGGATTTCACAATACTTCATAAAATTATCAACTATGATGTAACAATTCTCCAAAATACACAAAGGGTGACCTGTTATTAGCTCTTGCACCTACTTCCAACTTGGCACATCTCTATTGCGATAGGATATTTTTAAAAAGGGCCCATCATATTGTTCTACTTATGATGCAAAAAGGATCATTTTTATACCCATTGAGAATTACTTTACTATCATATTCAAAAATAGAACCATAGCAGCCATCAAAATGGGAATTGAACATAACCATCTAAAAAGCAATTTCTGAGCACTATTTAGCTAACATAGAAGAGAAACTTGAAAATGCAAGATAGATAGGGTAGTTCTGGATAGAAAAGAAGAAGAGGAATGGTGCAAGTAATAGGCATGAGAGGCATATGCTTTTTAAAGTTTAGAAGGGTATGCCAACTTGATGCAAAGTGTGCATATTTAAATGCAGTAGCTATTGGTGTGGCTAAACCAAAAATTTCTCTAGTTGTTATACTGGTTAAGCCAATAAATTAGTAGGATAGTTATACAGCATTAGACCATTTGACTCTTAAAAGTATTCCTGACTTAGTCAAAATGCCAATTGATAACATTCAACTTTGTCGTTTGACTAAGTCATGATGTATTACACTTTTGAGAAAAAAATATTAGTATGAGAAATTTTCTTCCATGACAGCGTTCATCTCTCTATTTGATCATAATGAAGAGGCTCAACTTACATATGGCACCAAGTAGATTAAATCTACTCATGGTTACAAATCAATCATATATTTAGTTTGGCGGATATTAGACTGCATTCAATTCCCTCTATAATTTTTATCATTATAAAATTATGTAAAATCGAAGTGCCAACTTCAAATCTAAGGGCTATTTATCAATTGAGCCTGCATATAGTTCTTATAGAATACTTGATTTATCATTAGGACCTTAATTAGAGTACAATTAGCTGAGATAGGGGTTTTAGACTCCACTATTTTAAATAGCAGTCATTTTATTCATACAAATTACAATTAAAAATTGTAAAATTAATTGTGCTAAACTTATAATTTATGGTGTGAGTATAAATTCAAAAAAATTTATAATTTAAGTCCATTGGTCCTAATTGGAATGGCAGGAAAGAAAAAGAAATTTAAACTCAACAAGTAATATTAATAAGTTGATCATTCACATAAAATATGCTATAATTATAAAAAGACTACATGGGCAGACACATCCCCAAAAATTAAATATTCACATCCTTTAGGTAATAGAATACATTCTAAACATTACTAGTAGGTTTTAATTTGCTCTCACAATAGTTTAATGGCAAGTAAGCATCATCTGCACTATTAATTAAAGTGAAATATTCATGAAGGGCTTGCAATTCGATGACATTTCTTATTTTCATACCATGGGAGTCTCAAGTCCAAAGAAGACTATTCTAAATTACAGAAGGCATGTTAACATAAGTCCTGACTATGAACAATAACAAATATTAAGAGCACAAGTCCTAAACGTAACAAGGCACTTGTATAGGTTAGTTGTATTATTACATCAATACATTTATATAAGTATAGAGATTCTCCTGCCTCACTTGCCTTCCATCTTCAGGATGATGAATATCTCTATCCATGTCCATGGCTCACTCTCACTGAAGCTAAGGAATAAAGCATGGAACTCTTTATCTAACAACTCCTTTAGTAGAAACATGTGTAGATGTTGCTTCAACTTCAAGATTTCAATAATCTTCTTGACTATGTTTATTGAATACTTCGCCCTTGCCTCTCTTTCATTTGAAGCAATACAAGAGAATTTATTGAAATTGCTATTGCAATTTAAAAGTTATTTGCACCAGACCTATTGGACTTTGCACCTTTTGATCCCTCATTTTCTAAACTGTAGGCACTGCTAGACATCGGCCTCTTGCCCAAATTTTTTTGGCACAATGCCTCATCATCATCACAAGAAAGCAAGTGATTGGCAAGGGGTTCAATTATTGAGTTGGATGCCCGCGTCTTTCAAACCGACTAGAATCTCCCCAACATCTTTACTTGACCGCTTAGACCCGGCCAATATGGGTATGATCAGGCCAAATATGGAGCTTGACTATCTATGGTAGTTTGCATCCATCACCCTCATCCCACTTTATGACCAAATTAGCACTATTTGAATATTGGAAGTCAGGTTAATGCTGTTCATCTAATTTCAGAAACAAATGATAAACTTTTTATAACAACTTCAATATACTAGCAAAATGCATAACATTCACACTTGCACTTTATGTATGCTAAAATCAATTCATATTCCAATCATTGAATTTTTCATAATAATCACAATCAATAGCATATTAGAAGTTTTGTAAACTTTTGAGTATTATATATTATTTTATATGCTACAATACTTGCTAGTGAAAAGCATTTTGGTATATGTAGATATCTTTTACAAGTATTCTCTAACCAATTTTTTATTATTCTCAAGTCTATACTTTTGTTGGTGCTTTTTTGTTTATTTCTCCGTTTTTGGACTATGCAAGTTACCTTTGCTTTTTTATGTTGTGAAATTTCTTTTTTTTCCCCCCTCATTTTATCACAAAATGATCTATTCTTCAATATGATCAAATGGATTAGATGTGAAATGTATCTCACATAATAACCAGTTTTGTCTTTATTTACTACTAATTTTCTATTCAAATAATAGATGAATAGAATAGAATTGTGATGCTATAGGAAGTAGAGCAGAAATAGACATATGATAACATATAATAGTCGTAAGTTTCAAAATTAGAGATTTGAAGTGAGGAGTTACATGTAATATCCCAGGTTTCAACATTAGGATTTTTTTTATTAGTTAAAGTCACACAAACAGTATAAACAAAACACAATGAGTATAACACCATTTCATTCCAAATCTTTATATGCAAAATTAATTTTTTTATTGAATCAATTGATTCGACAAAAAGAAGGTTAAGAATCTATTCTCTATTGTCTAATGTTCAGGTATTTTTTTAGTTGTATATAATCTACTAAATTCATATTTTTCTAATCCTACTAAGGGCTTGCAGTGCTCTTATTATTCCTATAAAAAAAAGGGTACTTATTAGTCATTTCATCTAGTTAAAGCTTGTTTGGCAAATTTATGAGTATATGACTGTGTATAAGTTAGAGCAAACAAAGAGGCTAAACTACAGTAAATAGAGTATCCTAAACTACAGTTGTACCTGGTACAAATTTGCTCATTGCTTTGGTCTTGCTGCGCTAAAAAGCACTTATGCTAGATATTTCACCTGACCCCTATCTCAAGTTTGGCAGAATCTCCCTAGAGATGAGTGAATAGCTTTCACTTCTCAACTATTCGGTAATGCTTCAATTGACATTGAGTTCCAATGACAGTGATGCCACATTCTTGGCTCAAGTAAGTGGTCATTGTAGTGAAGTTGGTAATCATGGTATGAGTTAAATCTCATTTTTTATTTTTCTGCCCCTTTGCCTAAGTACAAACATAATAGTCCTCCTCCCAACCCAACTAGACTTTCTTGTCAAACATCTATGGAGAAATATAAAACTTCTTAAACTTGGTGTGATAAGTATTAAATGAACAATCAACCATGTAGCTACCACCATGTATGGAAACTTCTCACCTCAAAGTAGTTCAATCGGCTGACATGAAAATCATTTGAGTCGTACATGGAATAGACATTGACTTGAGAATAATGGCTAGAAAGGATTTCTATCAACAAAGAAAACCATTTTTAGCCAAACCTTGAATATGTTGTTCTCATGAACATTTGGTTAGGAGTAATGTAATAGCAAAAATATCTTCTTGCACTTGCACTTGCACTTTGTTTCTTCCTTTTCTTAGCAGGCATGCACACATTTTAAATATGGCAATAATAATTCCTACAAGGTTCTCTTGTATTTATCCTTAGTTGTACATAAGGATCCCATGACACCCAAAACACCAGTCACCAACTGGTCCTTATCCTACATTAATCTAGACACTCATGTACAAATATGAGCAGTCCAAAATGCTTAATTTTTCTGCTTGTTTTTCCCTTTTATTATGGAAATGCATGTTGTAAACATTTTTTCTATTCAATGCAAAACTAAGCATCAAAATGCCCAATAGCAAGGTTTGCTTGATGTATTAGCAAAAATTTGCATATACATTCTTTATCAACTCAAGTTCATTCTTATTCAATCACTAACTCAGTAGAATCATGGGTCTGTTTGGTAGGTGGGTTTTTTGGGAGTAGGTATAAAACTCTAATGTAACTTACTGTAGAAGTAGTAGAAAAATATATTGGATGTGTAAAAACTTTTTGATAAATTTTTGTTTTTTTCTTTTTCTTTTTCTTTTTCTTTTTTCTTTTCCTTTTCTTTTTTCTTTTTTCTTTTCCTTTTCCCTTCCCCTTTTCTTTCTTTCTTTCTTCTTCCCACAACAACCTGTTGCATACGACGCGGTGGTCATTGATCTCATCACACCGATTCGATGACTTCTTTTTTTTTTTTCCTTTCTTCCTTCCCTCCTTCTCCTCTCTCTCCTCCCCTCCGTGTCTCTCTCCTCCCTCCCCTCAGCTGGGGCCGACCCATTACTTCTTCTTCTTCTTTTTTTTTTCTCTTCCCTCCCCATCTGCTCTGGTTCAGACCAGAATGAGTGTGATCCAGTCGCTACCCATGATCCTCTCAATAAAACGATCAGTGGGATGCAGTGGTACTTGCAGGAGAGGGGAGATGGGAGGGGGGAAGGAGGAGAAAGTTAAAAAGAGCACCACGCCGGAGGGAGGGAGGGGAGAAAGAAGAAGAAGAAGAAAAAAAAAAACAATGACACCGCCACTGAGGTGAGACCTGAAAAGTGTGCGGTGGTAAGTGTTTTTGGTGTGTATTTTTTGAAAGGAATGAAGGAGTTTTTTGTGTAGTTTTTTGGGTGTGTATGTTAAAAATTTTGGAAGTTTTTAAATCAACTTTAACTACTATGGTGAACAAACATCTATAAGTTTAGAATTTATGGTTAGCAAGTGAACTATTGAGTTTTTAGACAATTACAATAGAACTAGAATATTTTCACACTTTTTAAGTTCTTGGGCAATTAACTACAATATTGGTTCATAAGATCTAATGTCAATAACTAGAAAAGGATTTTGCATCTTTTCACATACATCCAATGCCTATTATTGACTTCATCAAACAATAATGAAATTGCATGCATAGATAACCAAAAGAAAACCCCCAGGGGAACACTCAGCAATAACAAAAGCATCGAAAATCTTTTTGTCAAGTGAAATATGAAATTGAAAAATAAATCTATATTGTACAAAAGGGTTGACTAACTGTAAATTTACAAATCTTTTTCCCTTTGTAAGATCTGTGCTCTATAACATTGTTGACCCAAATGCAACCAAAGGGGGGGTGAATTTGGTAGTTTAACAAGACAAGTAAATATGCAAGAATTCACCCAATAAATCAAACACAAACAATTTCTTAAGTGTGCACAAAGATATGTCAAATTAATCACAATAAAGATGTCACAATTGAGCAATAAAGAAGAGAGATAGAAAAAGAAATGCAAACCAAATTTTCAAGTTGCACCGAACTTGGATACACTCCACTAGTAGTTTCTTCAATTGAAGGCGAAGCTAACCAACTTGTACAAGTGAAGGTTCACTCCTTCCTCACCCTAAAGGCCTTTAGTTGAGCTAAGGAGTTTTACAACTATCCTAGTTAACCCTCAACAAGTTACAATTGAAAGCTTACTCAACCAATTAAGAACTACTATTACAAGTGAGGCAACCTTCACCAAGGTTTTACTCCTCCTAATGAGTAACCTCACAAACCCCACTTTTCCCACACCTATACAACAAAGAAAGAATATTTCTACCCAAATATTTCACTTGTAAGCTTGTATTTCATGTAGGTAAAAGTCTCTTATCCTCTTGAACTTGTGGGTGTTTATAGAGTGTGAGAAATAGTTTCAAGAAACTCTTCAACGGTCAAAAATATAGCTGTTGGAGCTATCGGACGTCCGACACAATGTTGTGCATCTGATGCAAGCATCCGACAGGTTGTTTCGATCTTTATCGGACGGTCGATAGGTTTTGTGCGTCCAATGAAGCTTGCGTCCGATACTGGTCAGAGAGTTTGGATTTCATCTTTAATTCTATCGGATGTTTGATGATGATGATATGCGTCCGATAGGAGTATCCGATACTTCCCCTGTCTATCGGACGTCCAGTACTTCAGTTTGAGCGTCCGATAGTAGTTCTTCTGAGAGTTCTCAATCTTTATCGGACGTCCGGTACTAGCATTCAAATGTCCGATAAGTTAAAAACTTCTCAATTCATCTTGAATTGATTTCTTTTCTTTTACAATGAATCAAAGACCTGTTCTAACATAATTCTTGCATAAAAACATTAGTCCAAATCATTTTATTTTGTTATCATCAAAACTTAGGATCAATTCCAACAATCTCCCCCTTTTTGATGATGACAAACCAAATGATGATTTTGCAAGAAAAAAAAAAGAGAAATAGAGAAACTCCCCCTCAATAAGAGCTAAAAAAAATTTAGAAAACATAATCATCTAATATATCTCCCTCTTTTTTCATCAATCAAAAAACATATTAACTTCTCCTCATTTAGTCATCCAAACCATTTAACAATTCAACCACATTTAAATTTCAAACCAACCAATTTCTCCCCCTTTTTGTCATCACAAAAAAAATCAAAGGAACAAATACCAATACCCAACATTTAACATTTAACAATTCCAATATCAATATCAACAAAACACCAAAGTAGCAAAGTACTAAATGAATTATAGTCCAAAGTTTTTTTTTTTTAAACTAAGAGAACATTATGAGTGAGAGTTAGTACAACATGATCTAATAATCCACATAGATTTCATTCCTTTTCTTATATTTTTCTTCACAAAGCAATCATTTTGCATATGTCCAAATTGGCAACAAAAATGACACATAATACTAGAATCATTCACAAAAGTAGGTTTAATAAATTTAGTTCTTCTTTTTCTAGAAATAATAAGATCATTTTGGCCATGTAAAATATGGTTTTCTTTTCTTTGTAAAAGATTTTGTTTCTCCTTTTGGAGAGAAGTATTCGAATCATTAATTCTTTTCTTTAAAAGATTTTGTTCCTCCAACAATTTTCCATAAAACTTTATTTTATTTTCCAACTTCTTTTTCAAATCATTTTTGCAATCAAAATCAATTTTGTGCTTTTTCAAATCATCATTGTCTTTTCTCAAATTCTTATTTTCTTGAAAAAGTCCAGAATTTTCTTCTAATAAAGCATTTATTTTTATTTTCAAATCCTTGTTTTTGGCATAAGATTCTTTCAAATTTTTATGCATTTTGATCATAAGAACTTGCATATCATCATTATCATCATCTTCATCACTAAGAGAGTGACTAGAGTTTACGTCATTATCTCCAAAGGTCATAAGTGCCATTTGAGTCGATTCTTCTTTTTCTTCCATTTCTTCATCCAAATTGCATTCATCCCAAGTGGTTTTGAAATTCTTGAATTTTTCTCTTCTATCATTACTTGCTCTTCCTCCTCTAGAGCTCCTTTTATTTAAAAGCTTTTTCAATGTCCTTGCCATGTTATTTAGCTTCACATCTTCATCATCTTCTTGTGAGGCCTTGAATGCTATGCCTCTCTTGATCCATGCTTCATCATCTTGTATTTTTAATTTCAACTCATAAGAGGTTAGTGAATTTACAAGAGATTCAATAGACATAGAATTTAAATCTTTTGCCTCTTCTATAACGGTGACTTTATTTTCCTTTTCTTTTGGCAAGGCATTCAAAATTTTTCTATTTTTCTCACCCAAAGTGTATACCTTGTCAAGCAATTTAAGATCTTTAATAATATCATTGAATTTACAAAACATTTTATCAACATTTTCATGAGGATGCATTTTAAAAGATTCATATTGGGTAACAAGTATAGATTTTCTTTGTTCTCTAACATTGTCACTCCTATCATACATGTCTCTCAACTTATCCCATATTTTCTTGACCGATTTGCACCCTTTTACTCTAATAGATTCATTTGCATTTAGGGCATTATACAATACGTTCATGGCTTTAGCATTCAAAGAGAGATTCATTTTATCTTGAGCAATCAATTCACTTCTAGTTTTAGTTCTATTTCTACCGGTTGTTTCATCTATAATCGTAACCTCATAAGGTCCTTCACTAACAATAAACCATAATTCTATATCTATAGATTGCAAATATATTTCCATTCTATCCCTCCAACTAACATAATTTATACCATTGAACATTGGAGGTCTAATGATGGATTGCCCTTCTAAAAATAAAACATTATTGGTTACCTTCTTTACTCCTAAGCCGATTGAGCTTAATCTCAAGGAGATCAAACTCTGATACCAATTGTTGGCCCAAATGCAACCAAAGGGGGGTGAATTTGGTAGTTTAACAAGATAAGTAAATATGCAAGAATTCACCCAATAAACCAAACACAAATAATTTCTCAAGTGTGCACAAAGATATGTCAAATTAATCACAATAAAGATGTCACAATTGAACAATGAAAGAGATAGAAAAGAAATGTAACCAAATTTCCAAGTTGCATCGAACTTGGATACACTACTGTAGCTTCTTCAATTGAAGGTAAAGCTAACCAATTTGTACAAGTGAAGGTTCACTCCTTCCTCACCTTAAAGGCCTTTAGTTGAGCCAAGGAGTTTTACAACTATTTTAGTTAACCCTCAACAAGTTACAATTGAAAGCTCACTCAATCAATTAAGAACTACTATTACAAGTGAGGCAACCTTCACCAAGGTTTTACTCTTCCTAATGAGTAACCTCATAAACCCACTTTTCCCACCTATACAACAAACAAGAATATTTCACCCAAATAATTCACTTGTAACTTGTATTTCATTCACGAGCAAAGTCTCTTATCCTTCGAACTTGTGGGTATTTATAAAGTGTGAAAAATAGTCTCAGAAGCTCTCAAATGGTCAAAATATAGTTGTTAAAAAAATAGCGTTGGATATCGGACGTCCACACAATGTTGTCGTCCGATGTAGCGTCGGCGGTTGTTTGATCTTTATGGGCGGCCGATGGGTTTTGTGCGTCGATGAAGCTTGTCCGATCTTTGGTGAGAGAGCTTGGATTTCATCTTTAATTCTATTGGACGTCCGATAATGATGATATGCGTCCGATAGGAGTATCCGATACTTCCCCTGTCTATTGGGCGTCCGGTGCCAGGTTTGAGCGTCCGATGGTAGTTTCGAGTTCTCAATCTTTATCGGAGCGTCCAATTACTAGCATTTAAGCGTCCGATAAGTTAAAAACTTCTCAATTCATCTTGAATTGATTTCTTTTCTTTTCCAATGAATCAAAGACCTGTTTTAACATAATTCTCACATAAAAACATTAGTCCAAATCATTTTGTTTTGTTATCATCAAAACTTAGGATTAATTCCAACAAACATCATACTTAAGTTCTGCGTATGAGTTCAAGTACAAATATAGCAACATGATGAAAGACTAACAAAGCAAAATAAACCAATGGAACTAGTGGTTGTTAACTACTTCATCTCCAAAAAATAGAAGAAGCAATGAAGTCTAGACCAAAACAAACAACATAATAAAAGCTTAAACCTTGCCCCATACCACTTAGAGAAAAATCTCTAATCAATTTGACATTAAGCAGACACATTTCAAACTTGCAATATGTCTGGAGAATGTTTAAGGCAACTCCAGCTATAAATGGAAAAGCTAGTAGGTTCTGAATAAAAAGTCACAGATCAAAAGAACCCAGATAAAAAAAAAAAAAAGCAAAAGAAGAACAGATACAGAAAACTAACTTGACCCCATGATTACATGTAGAAAAAAAATCAAACTTGGAAATAGCCACATTTTATGTACACAATAAATACTCCACTCAAGAAATTAGGACCATAAAATAGAACTTTTAAAACAAAAATATAGAATAAAACAATCAAAGAAGAGGGATGGAGCAAGATTACGTTGAATAAGGTAAGACTAAAGAGGTTGAGCAAGAAATTAGAGTTTTGAATTCGTCATATGTTGCCCTCCAATCTCAGTGGATTTTGGCAATTTGACAACCGAAACAAAAACACAACAGCCAAGTCAGTTTGACAAACTCCAATCCTGATCCGCTAATATCACTTTGCAGATCTTGTGGAATAGATTTTTAAATCTAAATAGAAAGCAACATTTATAGACAAGTCGGAAAACAGAATCATAGGGAATAAATTCTCACATGCTAGAGGAATACAATCCTTTAGTGGACGCAACAAACATAAGTTTTACTTTGGCCACAACTTTACTAGTGCTTGATTTGTAAAGCTGACTTATGGAAATTAGGGGTGTGCAAAAAATCCGAATACCGAATTACCGACTGAATTCGAATTGAATTCGGTAATTCGGATTCGGTAATTTGGTAATTCGGTAGTTAATTCGGTAATTCGGTCGCATTGGTATCGAATTAGATTCGAAAACGGTATGAAGGATTATGAATTCGGATTGACCGAATTCGAATTCATTTAATATAAAATATAAAATAAATGCTACATACACAAAGTACATACATATATAATACAATACAATACATATACATGCCATACGTCTGAAAATTTTAAAATAATATACAATACAAAAAAAATAAAAAAAAATCCTGTTGGATGCTATTACATACAAAATACCGAAAATTACTGAATTCATCCTGAATTACTGAATTCGAATTCAATGGCCATTCAGTTCTGGTCTGGTTTCGGTCAATTCGGGTAAATATCGAAAAATACCGAATTCGATAACACCGAATTGAATTCGAATTCGAATTCGATCAGATATAATAAAGTTAAAATACCGAAAAAACCGAATTCACAACACCGAATTACCGAATTCAAATTCGATGCACACCCCTAATGGAAATGCAAATATGAGAGCTTGAGGAATCAATTATCTTCAGTTCAGGCAAGTATGACCACATTTACTCCAACAATAGGCTTCTCAACTATTGTACAATCTTAGCCATTCATTTTATGCATCTAGCAAAATGGTAGTTGACGGTCAAATGAGTTCTAGATTTTGGTTTGTTCTCTTATTTCCACATAGGTTGTTCTAGATGCAAAAATATTTTTATTTTAGTGTTTCTTTTCCATGTGGGATATTTGGCATGCCTCTTGAAAGGTGCTACAGTGTTGGGTTTTCTTATTATTTGGTTGCACATGTTTCTTATCCAAACACTTACTTGAAATATTTATATGGAAACTTTGAAATAAATCACATCCAAACATGTTGGATTGCATTTTTTGAAAAGTTTTTGATAATAAAATTACTATAACACTTTTTAAGATGTTATGTATATGAAGTAAAATAGTATTAAGAAATGTATAAAAGAAATATTCATTGAAAATGTGACATGTTGTTCAAGTAGTCTGCAAAATTTATTTTTAGGCAATAAAAACAAATATAGTGTGAAAAAAAAGACAATAGAGTCAACGAGTTTTCTTTTTTACTTGAAAAATATTAATGTCTGAAATATATCTCTAAGTTTCCCAGAATTATTCGAAAGGAAAATATACTCGATGTATGCACATAATAATGAAGAAGAGCTCAAAAAATTAATGAAGACAAATATATATTCAACATTCAAAAAATATATTACAACTTGTTAGGGACTTTCTTCTTTCCTTTTTCATTGACTTCTATTTTAAGAGTTTGATCCTCATGTAACTAGTTTTTTAGTCCCGTCATTCCCTTTTTCTTGTAAGTTTTATTTTTTCTACCAAAGTAAAACTAATTGCACTTGTACTATATTTGGTTGAATCTTAATTATTCCTTGTTGGTCTGTTCCAAAAAAAAAAAATCCCAATTTATATTTTAAAGAAAGAATAAGAAACATACGATCCATAACCGGTTTGGATTGCTATTTTTGAAACTTTTATAGAGAAATGTACTACAATGATTTGATATACATAAGACAAAAAGATAACAAGGAGGTGTATTCATAAAAACTATAAAAAAGTTTTAGTGAAAAATAGCAATTTAAACGAGGCACAAAAAATAATAAAGTATTGCAAATGTAAAAGATAAGATTTGTTAGTAAATATAAAAAATACATGTCTGATCTGTTCTGAAAACGGCTCGATTTTGGAGTTTTTGAACGTTAGCATTTACCGAGGGGTGAAAAAATAAAGACGGTAGGTTTCATCAGAACGGTAAAAAAAATATATTTTACCGGAAAACTCGATTCGGTTTTCAAAATACGAGACAGGTGCACGAATTCAAATTTTACAATTGTCAAAGGGTATTCAAGGAATTCAACCAAAGGGCAATTCCGTCAAAAGGACCACCTTTCGGATTTAAAAAATTTCAAAATCTCATTGATTAATACTAATTACCCAATCTCAACCGTTGATTGCTTAATCCAACGGCATCTGATTGGCCCACATGAATTGGGAGGGAAACAATATCAGCCGTTGATCTCTCATCCGCTTTATATATAATCATCGAGTAGGGTTCATTTTTTTCCTCAGTCTCACTCCCCCTCCTTCTCTCTCTCTCTCGCTCTCTCTCTCTGTCTCTCTCTCTCGATCGAGTGGCGATTTTTGCTCTCTCGATTGAATTTTCAGAAGAAATTCTCCGAATTCTCTTCCTCAAATTCCAGGTTAATAGTTTAAATTGTTAAATTTCTGACATTGATAGATGTCTCCATTCAATTTTAATCTCATTTCCTGGATTTTTTGCCGCATTTCCTCGATCTTTTAGTGTTTTTATTGGCTTAATTCGGTGTTTTTTTGTGTATAGGTGATCTGTGTGAGATTATTTTGCTTTGAATTTGTGGAAATGTTAGCAGATCGTGTGGTGTTTTTTCCTTTTTGGCTGTTTCAATGGAAATTTTCATTATACAGATCTGGTTTTTTTTCGTTTCAGAGTAATTTATATCAAAATTTGTGGAAATGCTGGTGAATTATATGCTAATTTTTATTTACTGAAAGGAAATTTATGCCGTAGATCTGTTTTTGTATCAATTAAAAGATTATGAATGTGATTTTTTCGAGGCTTTGTGGTTGTGGATTGTGTAGATCTGCCACTGAATACGTTGATTTGGTGTCAAATTGCTAAAATATGCTTTTAATTTTGTGATATTATAAATTTTTTTCCGGATCTGAGTGATTTCATTTCATTTTGGTATGTGTAATGATTTTGATCTTTACTGATTTCTTTTTTTTTTTTTTGGTGAAATAGCAAAAAGTATATCTAGCATTATGATGTTGCTGTATTGATTATGCTCGCTAAGAACAGTTTTCCGTTATAAAAAGGAAAACCACTTAATTGTGCATGGAGCTAAAAAAAAGATGTAATTCTTTGCAATGCGCTATTCTTATGTATGGTGCTTAAGTATGCTTAGTGTGTGGTGCTTGATGTTAACTTATTGGACAATGTTGTTGTTTCTGAATTTCAGGAAAGATGAGAGAAATCCTTCATGTTCAAGGAGGACAATGTGGCAACCAAATTGGATCAAAGTTCTGGGAAGTAGTGTGTGATGAGCATGGGATAGATCCAACCGGGCGATATGTTGGATCCTCAGATTTGCAATTGGAGCGTGTTAATGTGTATTACAATGAGGCGTCTTGTGGGAGGTTTGTACCTCGTGCTGTTCTTATGGATCTGGAGCCCGGCACTATGGACAGTGTCCGCACCGGTCCGTATGGCCAGATCTTCAGGCCTGATAACTTTGTTTTCGGTCAGTCTGGTGCTGGAAACAACTGGGCCAAGGGGCATTATACTGAGGGTGCTGAACTTATTGACTCCGTTCTTGATGTTGTGAGGAAGGAGGCTGAGAACTGTGACTGCCTTCAAGGTAAAACTATACAGAGTTGATACCCTTAATTTTAAGTTCTCTAATGCTTTAGATGAACTCTGTAATCTATTGATGACGTGTGCTATTCTTACTGAATAAGTTTTCTGTTACTCACATTTAATTATAAATCATTTAATTGGGGTATCTATGAGTTCTTGCTGAGGCTTGTTTTTAATGTGTGAGTCACTGCGTTGCTTTTGGCAGGTTTTCAAGTGTGCCACTCACTTGGTGGAGGAACAGGTTCTGGCATGGGTACCTTATTGATTTCGAAGATCAGGGAGGAGTATCCTGACAGAATGATGCTTACATTCTCTGTTTTCCCATCCCCAAAGGTCTCTGATACAGTGGTGGAGCCATATAATGCCACTCTTTCCGTGCATCAGCTTGTTGAGAATGCAGATGAGTGCATGGTTCTTGATAATGAAGCTTTGTATGATATTTGCTTCAGGACTCTTAAGCTGACTACTCCCAGCTGTGAGTGTCTTTTGAATTATTACTTCTAATTGATTTTTCTTCCAGCACTTCATTTTTTTTTCAGCTTTATTTGTTGGTATCATTAGAAATGGGTCATGATTTTGTTACTATTCTTAATATAACGAATTTCTAACATCTTTATGGTATCTGATATTTGAAGTACTAGAAATATGTCACTGCTATCATTGCCGTTGGACCATTTTCAGATCTAGTTTTCATGTGTTTCTATAGGTATAGATGACCTAATAATAATGCTGCATGTGAATTGTTGCTGTTACACGTGTATAGATCTTATTGATTCTTGGAGTACACTCCATGTGCTTATGATAGATATTCATTTATTTCTGTGTATTCACAAGCTACTTTTATGTTACATGTGGTCCACAGTGTTTTGCTATGATTTTTGAAATAATAGAAGTGGGTGCTTATGCTGGTTGACCACATAGAATCGATAATTTACTATTAAGGGACTACCTAAGACCAACTTTTTGCCACTGCTTAGCTTAGTAGTAGTTTCTGATATTTATGATCTTAGCAGACTTGGCTGTCCAATTTCATGACATTAAAATTACTGCATGTTGGGGAACTAAACTGAATTGAAGAGGCCTTGAGTTTGTTGGGTGGGAATGACTTAGAGTTTGTTGCCATCTGGTATATTTGTGTTTGTTAAGAAGTGATCTTATGATATCTGCTTATGTAAAAGGTGGGTTATACATGGGAATGACTTAAATTATGTTCTTATTACTTGACTGTTTCAACTGGTTCTCTTACATTGCACATTGAAGCCACTTTTTTAGACCCTGGTAGTAGGATATTATTTTGAAGAAGATTCAAAGCCCTAATTGTATTAAATCTAATTTAATTGATCATGAGTTGGACAGCCATGAACTCGATTAGCAGCTTTTTGTTTGTCATCCTGCAATGTTTATCATCTTCATTTTGTTTGGTCTGATTTGTCTTATTAAATGCCTCTTGTTGTGTTCTTTCAGTTGGTGATTTGAATCACTTGATTTCTGCAACAATGAGTGGGGTTACTTGCTGTCTCCGATTCCCTGGCCAACTCAATTCTGATCTCAGGAAGCTTGCTGTCAACCTTATTCCCTTCCCCCGTTTACACTTTTTCATGGTTGGCTTTGCTCCTCTGACCTCTCGTGGTTCTCAGCAATATCGCGCTCTTACAGTTCCAGAGTTGACCCAACAAATGTGGGATGCAAAGAACATGATGTGTGCTGCTGACCCACGCCATGGACGGTACCTGACTGCATCAGCCATGTTCAGAGGCAAGATGAGCACCAAGGAAGTTGACGAGCAAATGATCAATGTCCAAAACAAGAATTCTTCCTACTTTGTCGAGTGGATCCCCAACAATGTGAAATCAAGTGTCTGCGACATCCCACCAAGAGGACTCTCAATGGCATCAACCTTCATTGGCAACTCAACATCCATCCAGGAAATGTTCAGGAGAGTGAGCGAGCAGTTCACTGCTATGTTCAGGAGAAAGGCTTTCTTGCACTGGTATACTGGGGAAGGAATGGATGAGATGGAGTTCACAGAGGCTGAGAGCAACATGAATGACCTTGTTTCTGAATACCAGCAGTACCAGGATGCCACTGCAGATGAAGAAGGTGACTTTGAGGAAGAGGAGGAGGAGGAGGGTATTGATCATATGTGAGAGGATGCCTATTACTTCATATAATGATATAAATTCAGTATGGACTGTCATATTTTTTTCCTTTTTTGCTTTGGCTTATATGCTGCTTGGGAGATCAAAAAATTTCCAAGTTTTTGGATCTGCCTATTTTCTGAAAGAGGTAAGAGAGGGTTTGAGAGATGGTGTATATGGTGAGTAGTATTTGTTCTGTATTGTCTGTTGTCATTCACCTTCTCCATATTTTGTTAAGTATTCGTAGTTAAGTTTCTTCTAATGCTGTTAAATGTTTTTTTTAATTCAAAATTTCACCTTTTTTCTTTTTTGTGTGTGCAAGTGGGATTGTGGGAGGTTTTAATTTGGGACTTTTCATTTACACTCCTTGTAAAATTTGAAATTGGGCAAGTTAAACCTTTTTTTTTCAAAACAATATTTTCAAGATGAATACTCCAATCATCTAAATATTCTTTGGCTTCCGCTTCAATTTTTTATGCATGTACAAGTAATCTTAATAATAAAAACACTTGTCAACTCATTTACTTTGCCCTCAGGCCTCAACGTATCAAATGCAAAATCAAAAGTAATTTTTGGAACTAATGAATTTTGTCAAAATCTCAAGATTTACACAATTGGCCTTTAAGGGCATTCTTTGTCATTGTAACGAAATGTGAAACGTTTTGCTGGCCATTCTCCTAATTATAATTGTTCATACAAACGGGAAAGCGAATGGATTACAGCCAGAATAAAATTGATAACAAATTTTTTTTTTATTAATTTGAAAGAAAATAAATGGTACACATAGATCACGTTCGCTGTAACGCCAATATATTAGCAGCCACGAAAGGGTTAAAAAAATACTTTTGACACTTCAAATTGTTGAGGCCACCGAACTAATTCTCGTCCAAACAATGTAGATTGCATTTTATTAGGAGAAACAGAAAGAAAAATGAGAATAGGAAGTGATTGTAGATGAGAACGAACAGAGAAAAGAAGTAAAATGGGAAATTTGTAACAATTGAAAAACGAGCTTATAATGTGTTGATGATGTTCTATATGATGGTGATGAGGGACTCACGGCTGTCCATGCTACAAATGATCAAGTGGTTCAAGTTCCAAATGGACCAATCAAGAGCAGAAGAGCTTGTGCAAGGAAGTTAAGGGTGCCACTTCAAGCTCTTGTGCGCACCATACAAGAACGAGTTGGAGCTGATTTGAGGAGCATTGAAGGATTGACCAATGATGATTCAAAGATTATCACCTTGCTCCAAGTTGAAGAGTCCAAACCGGGCTAGGATTTGAAGAGTTAAAGTTGCCGTTTGATTAGATTAGTGAATAAGGGCATAGTTGTCCATTTTTCATTGGTTATCTTAGTCCTTTTTTTTTGAGGAAATAATCGGATCAACTCCTTGGAGCAGGCTGGCCGAATTCCTCTTAGATTTTTTAGTCCATGTTTTAAATTTAGTAGTTTCCATGTTGGCCTATTCTAATTAGGTTAGGATTTTAGTAATTAGAGTCCAAGTTCAAGTAGGATTTGAGAGTCTTTTGTAAGGCTATAAATAAGCCTACAAACCATCAATTTTATTCAAGCAAGTTATATCAAAATTTGTGAGTTTTCACTTTCAACACGGAATTTAGAGGTTCGTGGGTCAAGGTTAAGTCCAATGTTTTCCAACCCGGGATTTAGAGGGGTCAATTGTTCCGTCATCCAACTTGAATTTTCGTCGTTTAGGTCCTACATCGATTGATATCAATTGGTTATCAAAGCTGTTGATCTAATTCAAGTATATCATCTGCCGTAAGTTTTTCTTGTTAAACTTCTATTTGAGTCTTTTCGCTTTGTTGTTTGTTGTTTTGTCAAATCTGTTTTTTTTTTTTGTCTTTCGTTTGCTGTCCCACCTTTCCTTGAGTCTTGAGCCTTGTTAGAGTCTTGTCATCTTGTTTGTTGTTTGTTGTTTTGTCAAGGGAGTTGCTACAAAATGGTAAGCTGGTTTGTACCCGAATGGAATGGTATTGGTGACAAGTCTGAGGTACAAAAGAAAAGTGGGTTGCATAACATAGCATGGGTAGTGGAGATGGAGAATAAAATATTTGCAAAAGAGCCAAGGTAACGAGCAACCCGTTAAACGTAAAAGTAAAGGTGCAGTCCGGTGGGGGGGAAAAGAAAGAAGAAAAGCTAACAGTTGACTTGTTGTCTAAGCCCTCATATTTCTGAAAACCTTGGCAATGTCCGATTTGAGAAAGCGTTAAGAGTGAACGGAAAAAAATCCAGGCGGAACGGGGTGTATGTTTTAGCCGAGCGATGACAGAGTAGTAGTTTGTGCAGCAAATGTCGTAGTGTAGAAAGGTTTGTACAATGGATTGGACAAAAATGAAAGAGGCCGGCGAGGACGCAAGTAAGAAGAAAATGCAATCGTCAGTAAGCGGGATCCCAGGAATAGTAGTTGGGCAAAGGATGAGCGGTTCGACAAGTGATTTGTCTGGCCTGGAATCGCAGTCCAATACCATGGAATATGTCGGGCCGCATACCAGGTATGCATACTGGAAATCAAATAACCCTACAAGATCTTAGTTTTAGATAGAAAGAGAAACGGGTAAGCAGCGTAGGGATCAATTAAACATGATGGAAGTAGGCATAGGGATAAAGTAAAGTGGGATAGGGTCTAAATTGTAAGGCTGACTGGGGTCAGAACTAATTTTTTGGAAACAACTAGTTTGCTTCCGACTAATCATTAACCAAATCCTTAAACATTGCAGGTATGATGGGAAAGAGCTGGAGTCGGAGAGCAAGATGTATGGAAGCAAAGGCGATGTAGGCATAGCAGATGATGTGAACAACACGGCTGATAGAACAATGGTAAGTGAGTTAGCGACTGAAGATTGTGAGTAAAATGGAACAGGGTTGTGCTTCTAATTGTTTGATTTGGTGGCAAGCAGGTGCTATACAATAGCAGCTGTTGTACCTACATGGTGTGTGAGGTCATGAAAGCACTAACGGCTGAGCATATTGCGGCTGTGGAAACAACAGGCATGGGAGCGTTGTTGCAGTTGAAGCCATTCGAAATTCAGTTAGACTTTATGTCATGGCTGGTTAACAAGTTTGACGTGGCAGAGCGGACTCTAAACGTGCATGGGCATAATCTAAAAGTGTCTCCAAAGGAGGTTGAATATGTGTTGGAATTAAAAGTCTGGATGGACTTGGATGCGCAAGGACGGAAGGTGGACCCAGAGATGGAAAGGTAGCTGAATATAGATGTTGTTGGGGACCGATATTGCCGGAAAACCTTAAAGGAGTCTAACGTCCCCGAAGTAAGTAAGTGAGTTCAAGATAAAATTTGTCCTATACATCTTAGGAAGGTTTTTGTGTCCTAGTACGAGTTTTGGGGTGAATAGATGTATGATTCCCGCATTAGGGAGGGGCATTGGCATGCGCAACATATATTGGGCTAAGTACACTCTTGATGAGTTAGTTAAGGGAATCTAGAACAATCGTGGTGGAGCTACCGATCCGTTGGGTGGATGTATATGCTCCTAGTGGTAAGTTATCTCCCAAACCCTCATGTTCGAATGTCAAGTGTGTATGGTTTTTAATGTGTGGTTAGGGCATAATGTTTAGGAAATGCGTTTGTGGTGAATGATCGGTAATGTTGATTTAATGGTGGTGGCAGCTAATGTACCTAGAGTAATGCGGAATCAAATAACACATCCCACTGATATGAGGTCGAAAACCACGGATTGGGTCATGGAAAGAAATCGACGCAAATGCGTGGATAATCGAACTTAAAGTGTACCGGAGTACTAACGGAACAAGGTGAGGAGGTGGCAATAAATGAGCTATGGACTAGTGAAATAAAGTAGTAATGTTCCCAAATGAAAAAAAATGTTGTAATTGGCATTGTTAATGAGAGTTGGATGTGCAGGTGGATGTTACCATTATTGTCGATCCGAGCGAGGAGATTACCGAACGAAGACAACCATCTTGAAGGGAAATTTATTACTGGATGAGCTGGTAAAAGCGTAAAGCTCTAATTAAATTAGGCGAGGCGTGGATGCTATTGAAGGAAGACTGAAGGGGTTGGAGAGCATAATAATGGCAAATCACCGCCAGATAGTAGGTCTTATAAGTGGACTCGCCAAAGAAGCAACGTGGAGTGTCAAGGCCATCGCAGTCAATGGAAGCGGGGAATGTAAGAAATGAAGCAAGAGTCATGGATTTGAACGGCAAGACATCTACCACAGATGGAGGGACGGGGCAAAGGGCGAAAGCTTATAGGGGTGTTTCAGCCTCTGAAGGTAAAGATCTACCAACATGGCAACCACAATCCCCGGTCAACGTACTAGATCCTGCTTCGAAATCGGCCCGACTTACACAAAGCATGGAAATAGTCGAAAAGAAATCGATAAACAAATGGATAGTGGTACGCAGGTAAATTCAAGCTGAAATTTAAACTGGGGCGAACAACCAAGGCAAGCGGAAGACCTATTACCCCCTTTGAGATAGGTGCTATGGTTGGGAAGCAGTGGGTGTTCACAAACCCAACAATGATAAGGAAAGTGGATAATCTAAAAGCTTTATGCTCAAACCAACGCGAAAGATAATTCAAAAGGCAACCCATGCTGGAGACAATATTTGCATATATCACCGCTGAAGCCATGCCCGCCAAGCAAGTTCCATGTCTCAAGCACGTGTATACTGCACTAATGCAAGTAAGGTCATAAAGTAGAATGTAAAGTTTGCCACCTGGCTTATATAATTAGCCCAATGATGTGTCACCAAATGAACTGCTTGTTTGACTCAGAAACAATTGTAGTAGCATGTTATGTCCCACACTCGCTTCAAGAGAGTCGATGAAAACCTCACGCCATGCCCTGGTTAATTCGGAGGTTTGATTTGTCGGTTAAGAGCTATATTAGTTATTTGTTGTAAGATCAGAAATTTGTTCACGAAGCAAAAGAATGTTGGTGAACAAAGTGAAATTGGCGTGTAATTTCTTGTTATGCGCAATGTTGACGCAAGAGGGAGGGATGAAGTCCCAAACCCAAATGTATAAGAGAGAACATGGTATTTGTTTGGCCTAATTTTCTGGTGGAATGGAATAGATAAGCATGTTGGCTGAATTGCAGCATTTGTTGAATGTGTCTAGCTATTTGTTTACATGTATGTGTTGTTTTGTTATTAGCTCAAGCAAGTATTGGCTATCGGTTCTAATAGTGCTATTAACCCTGCGGAGTGAGGCAATTATGTTCAACAGCCGGTCGACGATGTCGTGATTCATTTCTAACCAACCGATAGATTTGGTGGACCCATTGATGAGTGCAAGAAGGTAAATATTCGATTAGTGCCCAAGAATTGGATGATAACAAAGGAAATCGAACCTCAATCTCAAAAGTTTTGTTGTTAATTTTAGATTGTAGTACTCTTCAACCATGGATGCAATCAAGTTAGTCTGTAAGTAATTGATCTGATGGCGAGAAAGGTTTATTTGTTAGACTCCATGCCTCATTTGATGAATCAAGAACGGAAATAGGCTGGGTCAAGGTGCCAGGATTGTAAGGACTAATACTTAGGCTTTGTCATGAACAAACTAATAGCACCAAAAGGCAATGAATCAAATGTGTGACGGTTTTATTTGTGACGCAAAGGTGAAAGGATCCACAACGCAATTTTATTTGGTATTGAGGACATAATGGGTTTAACATGGTCAGTATGACATGGAGAGACCTCACCGGTGTCCAACGAACCAAACGGGTTAGACCCCGAAGGCCAAATTTTAAATAGGATGTATTAATATCCTATAATATGAGATATTAATGACATTTTTATCCTGAAGCTATGATTGTGGTGTAAGTGTGATGAAATGTATGGAAGCAGCTTGACCAATTGGGCGGTAGGTCGGTTTGTGCGGTGAAAAGAGGCAGGAAATTAGCAAAACAACCATGAATTGACTTAGATTATGACTAAATCAATGGACGGTAAAAGCGCATTCAGTGATGTCGAAGGATGCAAATAGGTGCAAAGCTGTTCGCGGATCGAGGCAACAAGGCGGTGCGGCTGAGGGATGAACATGTCATGGCCCAATGGGAACGGGATGTGGTAGGGTAAGTGTGGATGATACTGACTAGCCGATTTTGACTTGCCGTTTATCTTTACGCTTCAAAGCCTCCCACGTTAACCTGGTATTTTCCTTTTGACAAACAAAAGATTACTAGTAAGTCTCAGAACAAGAATATGCACCCATTATTCCTCAATCGCACTTATTTTGTTGGGAACATGTGGTTGCATATTGATGCACCTTGTAGGCAATGGAAAAATTCTAAATGTCTATTAACAACTTGGGCAAATGTAGTTAGTTATGGTAGGTTGTAAAGGAAGAATATGCACCCGCCTATTGTCCTGAGTCAATCTTTTTGTGTGGAAACATCCGGTTGTATATATCCCAAAGACCATGTAGACAAAGGATTAAACAACTAACTTGTGTGCTAACCCATGCAATATAGTTAGCTACGGTTGTTGATGTATGCAATTTTAACCGCATTACCCGATAAGGACAGCATGTAAGGTTGTGCGTATACAAGTGTTTGGCAACTGAAAAAACAAGGAGTGTACCTTATGACAAAATAAACCACGGATTTATGCAAGGAAAGGGAAAAACCAAAATATATTTCTCCCAGGTTCGTTTTGATGAAAATGTTGCTGCTTTTTGTGGGCCATAGCCCATGCCTTCTTTTTGTGGTGTACACGACATCGGGTGCAGGAATTACAAAATATGCATTAATAACATTGGCTTTAGTATTGGTGGCCTCAAAATGTCCCTCGCCAAGTCAGATGGGGAAGCCCTAAGCGGGTCATTGTGTCGATTCATTATTCTTAACAAGGTGGCCTTCACTTTCATCTATTTCCATTATATTAACACTGGTGCCTCTCATCCCAATATATTTGACATTTGATCAGAGACCCACTGGCCAAGTGTGTTCGCTGGCTAAAACGCTGACAAAAATCATTTGGTTTCATCTCTCACGTTGCGTTTGTGTAGCTTGTCGTCTGAATCGACCGCGAAAAGAATCTGGGTTAAGGCGCGGGTTATATGACAGGGCGTCATGGCCAGCACATACGGATCGTCGAAAAAAGTGAACGCAACCTCGGCAAGCTGTACTATGCTTGCCCGAAAGAAACGGTAAGGACTCTAACCCCACATTGAAAAGAATTTTCGATTGTATGTCCCACACTTGGGTTTATGTAATCAACAGAATAGCGGTGCTGACGGTGTTTAATATTCTTAATTCATGTGTCCATCTTCTACGGATGCGACAGCGTCCCGCCCGGGTTGGCGCGTTTATGCAAAGCACGCAGACCGCGAACTAATCTTCGCCGATCAAGCTCGCACAATGCTCCGTGGAGGGCCATGCAAGATGATCATGTGATCTGACCGGCCTCGAGAGCTGAAGTTGAATCTCTCCAGCACGTGTTGGGACCGCGCAGCGCCGGTTGGAGAACATAGGAGAACCGGTAGGTGTGGAAGCTTAAGGCGCTGGGATCTGCGTTCCCGCTTTGTAATACTAATTTTACCGTGGAAACTCGACCATCGCTCATGCTTGGCACATTAGAGCCCAAGTTATCGGTAGGTTTTGTGGGCACACCGTACTAATATGAAACCAGCCGGAAAATGGAAGTTTATGAACATTCCTCACCTACAACAAATTCATTCTCCCGATTGTAGGCAAAAATGGAACTTTGTCCTTAGTTTCCTCATCTACAACAATTTCATTCTCCCAATTGTAGACATTAAATGCATATTACACCAAAGCTAATTAGTGAGGATAATTGGATCAATAATGCTTGCAAATGAATAGTGCAGCGTCGGCCAAAAACAAATTTGCTTAGAAAGTGAGGGCCAACATGGCAAAAAAAAAAATGTACTACAGAAGGGTGCAATACCTCCCCCTACCCTGTGTTGCTTGGGTCTGGTGCAATGTAAATGAGTACTCTCTTGATGAATCACTAAACCCCCACTATTGGGCTAAGTCGCCAGACACCACTAGCCAAAGCAGCCATACATGCAGCCTTTACCTCAGACGGTTTCATAGTGAGACACTTGAGTCCCAAAGATAGGGTTACCCCCATGCCGGATCTTCCGTGTTATTAATGCAACTATCCCCCAATAGATATGGTCATTGAAAAAATAAAGGCATCCACTTTGTCAACCCATATTTCTCGCTGAAAAAATGGGGAGTGGGGACAAGGGAAGCAAGGGCAAACCACAAAGCCTCTCACATAATGGAGGCTCTGTATAAGGCATGGATGAGCCTCAGTGGTACGGCTGTCACTGGAAACCCTCACCTGGTCCCTAATTCATATTCACCATTTACCGCCGTCCCCGAGCCCAATTTGTTTCATATTAAGGGTTCCTGGCTGCTATCCATTTGGTCCGGACGGGCCACATATTTGTACGCACCAAATAAACACGTAGTTATGGAGGATCCACTACCACTATGACGTGGTAAGTCCACCCATAGGTTGTGGAATCCCGCTCCCCAGCTCAACGGACCCTCTTAAGGCTAATTAGTGCAGGTTTTTTTATCAGCAACATGAATGGGAGAATAGTAGACTACTCGTAAATAGCGCAAAAATTTGAAAAGGGGTGAAAACTATACGCGGGCGGTCGAAATTTTGAGATCACCACAACGGCGGCAAACTTGAAGGGCCAAACAAGGTGGTTCTCCTTCACCATGGACTGTGGACTTTGTCAACGTAAATTAAAAATATAATTCCCAAAACCGCAGACCGGATCGCCTCACCTCCTGCGTGGTTTGTCCAATATCACAAACATCCCTGGAAGGCTTTTGGCCCCATTTGTGGCACTGTCATCAATGAAATTACTTAAATACCCACGCTTATTCTAAGATACTACGTGTTTATTTGGACAAAGCCATCTCCCTGTTATTAATATACACAGTAATTTTCATGTTTTTTATGCAAAGTCGGGAAAAAAGAAGATCCTAAACAAGTACTTGGGCTCATAATGACAGGAAACTTATTTCGCTTATTCTATTTTTTAATTAGTTATGTGTATTTAGTACAGAAATATAAAGAAAGATGACAATAAAGATATACCCCCTCCGTCCCACATTGTTGGGCTTAGTTTTTTTTCCACACAGATTAAGAAAAGTTAGGTACTGTTG
Source organism: Gardenia jasminoides (assembly GCA_013103745.1). NCBI lineage: Eukaryota > Viridiplantae > Streptophyta > Magnoliopsida > Gentianales > Rubiaceae > Gardenia > Gardenia jasminoides. The sequence goes on from CM023095.1 coordinate 25,730,711, forward strand.
TTGAAATAATTATATCTTCCTAAAATACCCTTAATTAAATATAATATGACTAATCCTTGCATTAAATGATAAAGAAAGACAATGATGACTTTTTACTTTCCTACTAATCTAAATAAACTTGGAATGATTCCAAAACTTGACTTTTAATATTCCAAGACATTTTGAAAAAATTAACTGCATTAAATAAAGTAGGTAAAACTAAACAACACATTCCATTAATTAAGGGTATTCTAGAGAAATTACAGGTTAACTATATTCTACAATTGGAATGTGATGACCTACGACTTAGTTAACAAATGTGTAAATCTTGATGCACTATAAGTGTGTACATGAGCATGTCTAGATATGCACTATATGTACAAATTTTCATATTTAAATTTACATTACACTAATGTGGCATGTTTGTAGATTCATTATTGTAAACACTGTCAGTGTGTGAAAACTTATTCATAGTGATCCTAAACTTATTTTTGTTATTCTAATTTTTTTAATTTTTTTAACGTGATATTCACTTTAGGCAATTTAGAAATATAATAAAACGTGCATACATATTTCCTTCCCAAAAATGAGATAGAGAGACGAACTCACGCACTCAAGTAAGAAATGCTTATACACAATCGTGAATACCGCTGTGAAGACGACACATTACGAAGTTGGTAGCTCTTTTTCCGCTCTGCTAATTATCATGAACTTTAGAACACGTGTATGCCATTGTTACTAGTACATTACGACTACAAGTTCTCTCTGACTACAGAGAACACGTGTGTGCCATTGTTACTAATACATTACTACCACAAACTTTATATTCTATAACAACTATCGATTGTGAATTAACACCATGCATCAAAAACACACATATGGCATTTTTAATACTACACACAAACTTTAAATTCTATAACTACCTTCGCTTGTCATTTAACAGTACATTTCATTTGGTTAGCATCGTGGAATGAAGTACTGGACTTCACCATTAATAATGATTGTTCTCACGATATTGAAATTCCATGCCATAATACATGATACTAACAACCCCACGAACACTCAACAATAGTTCTTGAAAGTGTCAGCTTAATATTATTAGTGAAGGACGCATTAGCCTTAGTCCTACACTCAACAGTATATACTATCAACCTTTCCCTTGAAGGCCAAACCCAAAAAACCTTAACCTGTAATTAAAATTTAGCAAATATGCCTCCTCATCCATAATGAACATGCATGTATTACATTGCATTCATATATAATGTGGACGCTAATTAATAACTTATAAAGCAATCGAGTTGGGGTGGCCTTGAAGACATACATGAAGATTCAACCCACGCTATTCTAAATCCCAAAAGTGCATGCTGGAGCTTAGAGGTACCAATTCCTCCGCCCGCAGTGTGTGAGAGCTGGCTGGCCCCACCAATTTTATTGCCGCTGCACAAGAAAAACGGTCTCAACTTACAAAAAATCGCGGACCACTCAAGACAAAACATACGCGTGCACCATTCACCGCCCGCCTTCTCCCCTATTAATAAACATTGGGCCTATTAACCCACGCAGCTATGGATTAGAGTCCGCCTGTCTTGGGTACGGATTGAGTTGCACTCAATAAATACCACCCCGTAAGGTATGTAATCAACCCACGCACGGGTAGGTAGGTGGATGAAGTTAACAATAGTATATGCTACAGCAAGGCTGCCATGCCGCAACAATAAATTCCTAACCTCTGATTGGCTACTACATCCAACTCCGCCCAAACCAAAGCTCATTCCATTCATCCTCGGTTTGGTGTGTCGCCTTGGCTACCATTGAACATGCCACTCCATTTCGCAAATAAGTGATCCCCACTTTGTCCAACTGGAAGCTCGCAGAACAACCATTGCTGTTGGTCTCCCTGCTGCGCTTGACTCCATTTCCTCCCAGTATCCACCATGCCTTCAAGTTGTAGCCTATACTCAAATCAACTCCTTGACTCGATTGGTGACGTTTTGGGACAAGTCCTCTTATTGTGCCCATCCCGTGATCTGCAATTTCGATAAATTATGTCAATGACTACGTTATGCTCAAATTACAACCGCTTTAGAAAAGTGGTTACAAATTTCACCAAGATTTTCCGTGATTTTATTGACTTGCTTGTTTTGTATCTCTACATGGTCCCTTACCGATTGTCACTACCGATCATGGACTTTGAATGCCGCCTTCATTTCCGTGAATGGTGTATGGTCTTTGCCACATTGATCAAGTCCACCTTATCAATCCATTCCTCATCCATCTTCTCGCCTTGCTAGCTATTATGAGAAACATGCTGCCATCCGCCTTACGTATGTAAACGTGAAACATAAGAGCCTACAACCGGTAACTAGAGTCCATATCTCAAGATTCTGCTGCTCATCATACAATCCCCTCGCGCCTCAACAACATGTACATTTGGGGTCGACTCGTCGCTTTGATTGTCCATCTTCATCTTCAATGCATGAACCTCGAATTTCCTTCATGTTCTCCTATAACTATCACATCTAAACATGTGGGTACACCTGGCAGCCTCCCTTCCACACTAACTTATTGTAACGAGCATGTCAATTCTTCGCAACATGCGATATATCGACTATCCATGATCGCGACATCACCATATTTGCAAGTAAGTACTTCATCGCCGCTATTTGTTCCTCATGGATACATACATACAACCCTCGTTGCTAGTATTTCTTCACCATAAAGAATACCTCCCTCGGTATACCAAGGTCGCACGCCGCCTGTGGATCTCAACCCCGCCCAACATCATCAAGAACTCACCTCGAACTGCCAGTACATGTGTGTCTTAGGTGATCAACCGCCAGCTCATGCATTCAACACACTCAATGAACGATTACTGTCTCTTTCTGGTACCGCTTAAGGAAAGTATTCATGTTTCCTTCACAATACTCAGTAATTGGCAGATTCCCCGCTGGTTAAAATACCTTCCCGTGAGCGTTGCCCAGTACTCTGTCAAACACTTTCTCACCCATTTATTCCCTAGAAGCCCACACCTCAACACTACTATGACACCACTCTTCTTCAAAATCTTCATCGATACCGCCAAGGAATTTAGAAAACGCTTTAAACACATCTTGACTTACCTTTCACGTCAGACTGACTGGATGCTACGTAAAGTAGTTTAATGCTACTTTGGGGAACACATGCTTGATTGCTTCCTCTCTCGCATTGTTTTGTCACCATCCTCGCGGACTACTCCATTTGGTTCTTTGCCACCATTGCTTGCAAATGTCCCGCATCACTGCTCTTCTTCTCCGCCTTTCCATACATACTAGGTTGATCTAAAAATACGGTTGAAGTGATTATTCACCCCAAGAAAACAACTAATGGCTTAGAAAATTCCATTGCTCTTTTGTACGTCGAATAACACCAGCACATCCTCAACACTCAGAGTCAACTTGCTTCAGATTCCGCCTAAAATATTTCTCAAGAGTCTCCCATCCTCATCAACGCGATAATCGAAATAAAATGATTCATTCCGGCCAAGTATGCAATCGGCCGCTTCTCAAGATTCCTCCTCTAGTATTTTTCTTCTCTCTAAGACCATCTCGGCTAGAAGGTCCTTCTAATATTAACCAACATTTGACCATTCCCCCAATAATCGCATTGCAAAGAATTTCATGATTTCAATAAAACTCCCATTCCTCATTGTGCCCGCGATGAGCAATGCCCAAGATCATTTATTTTCGACGGACCTAGGTATGTGCCATCACATTCTCTTGACGCCCATTTTAAGGATTGTGATCTTTCACAAACTGCTACTACATTACCTCTCATATCTACTCTTTCATACCTTAATGTCAGCGCAGACATGCCATGTATCCTGCCCCACTTTGGGTTGCTTCGCCCCTTTTCGATTTTGAAGTTCTTACATATCTCTTATGTCATTTGTTTCCCCTGAGAGCAAGCAAACTTCCTATACCGGAAAGCAATCCTTTCTTCATCAGAGCCACATCGTGCCTTTTCCTAATAATACTAAATCTTGATCTTAAGTATATATAGATTGTGAACTATATGTATGCTCTCACTCTCAAATGTCATTTATAATCTCCTTCTTTCACTCCTCTACGGCCATCTCAAATGTATCTTCTCACCATCACCTAATCGCCTCTCTTCTACACCTATTTCCTCTCCTCTCCTATTAAGCATGTAAATATGCTCGATTATCTGCTGAGTCATTTCCTAGCCTGGGACATCTCCTATTATCTTCCTCACTATCTAAATCTGCTATTATTTTTTTCCTTCATCAGTCATGCCAAAATCCATTCCCACAACTACAATAATTTAAATTAGCTATTTAGGTCAAGTGCCAAATATTTGTTTCATGCAAAACCAACATCTTTAATTTCATCTTTATACAAATTCATAGAAAATCCTAACACACTATTCAACAATTGTATTTGTTTCTTACATCAATTACACCATTCAATTCCGTCACATTTCCCTTAGGTGCATGTTGATTAGGCTTTTACATGTGCACATCTATTGCTTATTCACTTTTGAAAGTTACACAACTCATGCTTTAATCACCGGCAACAACATTCGCTACTTATTCCACTTCAAGCTCTGATTAAATATTAATACACCACTTACAACTTTCATTTTGTACTATAACAATATTTTCCAGCATGAGAAATGATAACACCCACATTCCCTACCATTTTTTACAATATATATATATATATATATATATATATTATTATATATACATCATCTAGACCAATCTACCACATATCTACACTACACTAAGTAATTTGATTAGCCCAAAACCACAACACATAAAAGAATTTTGCACAAATCATCTGAAAATTCTCTTAATCATTTCTTATCGCTTAATAACTTTTTACTATCATTAATCTTCTATAACCCACAACTTCCATTGGACCTTGATCTCTTTTTTTTTACTCTTCTTCTTCCTATGGCTCTTCAACCTTTCACTTCATGGCATTTTCCTCTTCCCACTTCGTAACCAAATTACACAGGTATTTCTACATAAAACCACTTATTTGTATACAAAATCAGATTTTATTTACCTTTTTTCACACACCGTCTCCTCCCGCTTACTGGTCCATCCACTTACATTTCACTGCCCATCTCCTGCTTTCATTTTCTTCATATTATACCCACCAACTCATACAACGATTCTATTTGTTCTTTTCGTTGTATTTCTACCACATTTAATCTTCCTCCCACCTGTCTTTGTAATTAATTTCCATCTTAAATGAAGTCCTCCACAATTACCAGCTCATTTTAATTTTCTTCATTTCAAATGCCGCTATCACCTACACAAACCTATGTGTTGCTTACCGGTCTTTCAATCATTACCTACGATATTATCAGATGGCTGTGCCCACTTGTCACGTATCTCTACTAAAACTTCCAACCTGTAATGATATTTTTAGCTACCGGTGTTTTCTCAAGACGGATTATGGCATCGCTCGTTTCATTCAGCTCCTACGTGTCGCCGCCTTTTTCATCCCAGATGTTTTACCATTCCATTGTACAAACCAGCTTACCATTTTGCATTTCATCAAACTTCCATGAATGACCCTAATATATAGCACTTGTTGGTTTGACATTTCATTTTAAACTTCTTTTTCTTTTCTACCTCCATTTTCTCTGTCCCTCTCTCTCTTTCTTCTTATCATCAACTTCCAGACTATGCGTTGTCGACCTTTTGTTCACTCTCCTCATCTATGGTAAAATTCGCTTTCCACCATAGAAAAGCAGTGCGAGGAGGACATTTTAAGTTTTCACAAGCTCGGTCCACTAAAAAATATGACCTAATTATAAGCTATGACCAACATGGATATGAGCCATTAGTCTCCGATCATAATCAGTAGTTGGATAATGGCATTCTTAGGCTATCACATGTACTCAACATCTCGTAAAAAAGCTTTACTATGCTATAAATCGAGTTATAGTAACGCTTAAATAGGTAACCCGTTAAATGGCAGGTTTTTACAATTTTAGCGAAGTTTTCTGGTATTGTAATGGTAAATTTACTAAGAAATTTAGTAAATATATCTCTAAAGCAGTAACTTAAGTCATCAATGAAAATTTACATTTTCAAAGAAATAACTTACTTACTTTTTAATAAAATTTACCATTTTGAAATTTAACTTACTAAGTTTACTAAGAAATTTAGTAAATATATCTCCTAAAACAATAAGTTATAGTCATCAATGAAAATTCGCTTTCAATAAACAAACTTCTTACTTTTTAGTAAAATTTATCTTTTCCAATTCAACCTTACTAGTAAGTTTACTCAAGAAATTTAGTAAGTATATCCTAAAGAGTAAGTTATGGTCATTAATGAAAATTTACATTTGCAATAAACAAACTTTACTTTACTTTTAATAAAATTTATATTTTTTTGAATTCAACTTACTAGTAAGTTTAATAAGAAATTTAGTAAGTATATCCCCTAAAACATTAAGTTATTTAGATAGTCGGTTCCTTATCTCTAGAATTATAAACCATTTCAATTTTAATAAAGAATTCTATCACAACAAAACACTTTATAATTCAAAAAACAAGTTTGTCTAATCATTATTATTATTTATGATTTTTTTGTTAAAAACCAAATATCCTACTATTGGGTGTCATTTACACTTTTCCTATATTTTTGTAATTTCTCTTTTAATTAATGATGAACACTAGCTATCTCAACAAATAACATGATGAACAAACATAAAAGCTAGACATCAATACTCAATTTCCTGGATAGCTTTCATTGTCACTAGAACTGGGGAGTAAGGATGTCCACTAAAATGTCTTAAATGTTCTGAAAGAAGAAACAGCCCATAACTCTAATACAGAACGGTCTCCTCTCTCATTTCAGATTATAGAAAAATCTTGCCTGCATGCACCTATATCATATGATGAGCACCCATATAGATCTAATTACTTCATTTAAAAAATACCAATTTCTACCAATCTTACCTAATTGTAAAATGTTTTTATTCAAAAAAAAATGCCTTAACACACACAATTCTATACTCATGTCAAACCATAAGTCTAAAGATAGAATCAAATGCATGCCAATACAAGAAGCTAAGGATGCAAAAAAGTTAATTCACAAGTAAATGGAGGGTAATTTTGGAAGAGAATGAGGCACTTTTAAGTTGCAGCCAAAAAAACAATAGATTAGAGCGTGCAAGTGTTAGACAATGCCCCAAAATTTCTGTTTAATTGGCTTTTCTTTGCACCATCCTCCATTTTTTTTTGGTCTTCTTATCATTGTAAATAGCCATAATTCCAAACATCAACTTTCATATCATATAATTCAACACATATGCACCGTGGTGAGAACACAGTAAAAGCAATTTTAATAGAGCTAATATTTTGCTTAGGTACAAGATAGATTCTAAGTTTATAAGGAGGGGAAAAATAATTTGGTCCTTCATAATTTCTTAAAAAAAATTTAAATGCTATTCAACTTGTATCATAAATATAAGGATAAATTCCACTTTGTCCGTTCAAACTATACACAAAATTCCACTTCATTTCTTAAATTTCAAAATGAGACACCTTAATCTATAAAATTCATTCCAGATCAGTAAAATTGTTGATGGAATCCATAAAACCGTCCGCGTTTAGAGCGTGGGAAGCACTTGCCGTTAGTTTGATTATGTAAGTGTTGGAATCCATGATGGCGAGGACTTAAATGTAATTTCACCCAAATATTTCCTGATCTTTTTCTTCTCCGCCTCTTTCCACAAGAAACCGCTTTTAATCCCTCGAGCAGCTGCTCAGTGGGTTTCTGCAGTCAAACCGCTCTAATTCCTCCCAGATCAAAGTCTACGATTTTAGGGTTCCATTAGTAGTCCTTTTTTTATTTATTTATATATAACTCTTTTGGTCCTTTTACCTAGTAAGGATTTTGTTTTAAGATCAAAATTGCTGAGAGGATCATAGAGAATTCTAAGCAAATAGTTCAAGCTCTGAAGCCTAATTCCGCTACGGAACCCTGAGAAAGATATGGCTTAAAAAAAAAAAAAGAATTAGCAAGAAATTAGCTTTTGACACAGCTCCTCTTTTCCCACTTTGAGGGCTTTTACAGGGTATTCTGGGTGACAGTCAAATGAGATGCAAAGCAAGTATTTATTTTCCACCCACTAGCTATTGCAATTATTTTTCTTTGAAATAGCCGTTACAATTATCACTACCTAGGACCCTTAATGTATTGGATGATTAAGGTTATCTTGGTATGGCTATTGGTTGTTATTCAGGTATCCCATCCAACAATAGGTCGCTTCTCTGTTATTTGGTTGACTATAATCCTTACAACACTGGGTTTATTGGTGCTGATGAGGAACAGATTGTATCGTCAAGATATTTTCAGCCAACAATCTCATATGGATCTGAAGCTTTGCCACCATATACGTACATGGGATTCAACGTATGTTGGAAACAACAAGAATAGAGTCGTTAGCAAACCCGACAATGTAAAATCTGCCTTTGCCAGAATGTTTCTGTTAATTGAGTGTTATTAACTCTTCAAGAACTTTTAATTCTTCTTCAACTATGCCTTTGAATTCAAAAGCTAGAAAATGTAGATTGCTATCCGATTTTTGCAAGTCGCTCAGAATAAACCTCTCAAACCACTGGACATTTAGGTTCTGGTTTCTGGCCAATCGAAAATAAACCTGTTGGAAAGTTCTCTGCATTCAGCAACCAAAATAGAGGCCTTTATGTCCACTAATTGCAACAGTGAGTTGCATAAGGTAAAGCTTTGAAAATGCTATTTGTGAAACACTTTGCAGATTTCTTCTCATTGTGCTTTCCTTGGCTGCTTTGTCCACATTTCGGATAAAGAAGCATTTTCTTGTATTGAGAGAGTTGAGGCGCGCACTAGATTCAATTTTCCCGGCGATATTTGCATGTCCTATTGCTGCAGCCAATCAAGTCGACAAAGTGCAGCTGAAGCTTTCTATTTTGTGTAGGTGATATGAATTGATGTGATCTAGACCGAAAATTCAAGTTGATAGGCGAAACTATTGACCCTTCTAAACCCGGGTTTGCAACCTTGGACTTAACCTTGACCCACCAACCAACGATCTGAACCAACGTTGTAGGAGAAAGAACGCCACAATCAAGGTGATTACTTGATTGATAAGTTCAAGTTGAAGTTGAATAACTCAAGACAACTCTCAAGTATTCAAGAAGGTTCTCTTAGAAAGAGAAAGTGAAAACTCACAAAATTTGATATAACTTGCTTGAATAAAAAATTTGATGGTTTGTAGGCTTATTTATAGCCTACACAAAGACTCAAAATCAATGTAACTTGGACTCTAATTACTAAAATCCTAACCCTAACTAGAATAGGTCAACATGGCTCTATCTTTTAGAAACTTCTAAACAAATAATATTAACTAATTAAGAAGTTAAATTGCCAGGACTCCATTTAAGACAATTCTAACCAGAAAAAAACTAATAAGCGACCTAATAAACAAGGAAAGATGGACAACAATGTCCTTATTCTCAAACTTGATCAAATGAGAAAATTAACACAATTTGAATGTCAAACCTTGTTCTCTCACTTTGTTCATTGGTCCCCAACCAATTTGACATGGAAATTGTTGAATACACTGAGACCTCGACATGATATTGATATATGGTGATCTTGAGTCAGGCAGAAGGGGCACATCTATAGCCCCTTATTTCTCTTTTTTATTTCCCTTGATGCCCTTGCTAATTGGTGCATGTTTCCCCACGCTTAAAACATCGACAAGTATGCTAGATTCCTCAAAGAATTTACTACTAGCATGGATTTTATAGTTTAGGGATTTAAGTGTCTCGCTTTGAAGTTGCTGTGATCTAAGTGGATTTCTGCATAGTTTGAGGAGAGACAAATTGGAATTTACCCCAAACATAATTTTCAAATACTTTTTTATTTCACATATATCATATTACAAATGACCGATCCATAATCATTTATTCCCTAAAAGTAAGACTTGACTCAAACCATATTCATTTTTCCCAAAAAAGTGGAATCGATCCAATTTATATACATTTTGTCATTAAAAAAAGTGAGATCTAACCTTTTTATATATTAAAATAACTATATATATATATATATATATATATCACGCTGGTGGTTTCACTAAAATGTGATTAGAAACTTTTCGATGATACCAACTTTTACTAACCTAAATTTAAGGGACGTAAAGTTAATATTTTAAAAGTGAAGGACCTAAATATTCATTTGATGAAACCTGAGAAATGTTATAAGGATTTTCTCTTTTCCAAATAATCTCCATCTTACCTAATTGAGTTTGGAGCTAGTTTGCTACGACAAGATTCCTCCATCCTATCTTGGCCCATACACATGACTTAGTATGCAGTGTTGACATATTTTAAAGCAAACATATTTCAAAAATTTATTATTTTTTAGAAGTTGATTTATTATTTAGTAAGTAGAATAGAGTTGGTTTCAAAGTTGATCTTGGAGATTGAGTTGAATCATGTTTTGATACCATAACTAGAATAGAATTCATGGCAATGTTTCTACTTAAGGACTTGAGGTTCAATAATTGTAGTTGAGGAAAATCAAATTCATTGAATAAATTTCTTTAATCCTCCATGCCTTTCTTATTATTTATTGTTTGTAAGATTTTAATATTACTTTCAATCGCATGTATTTTGTGCAACAAGTGTATTAGAGTCCTAGGTTAAGAGTTTGATCCTAGGGATTTTGTGGTATCTGTAGAGTTTTGATAGAAGAACATGTATCATAGAAAGATATAAAGATTGTGGTAGAATGCTCATATTGAAGAATTAACCATGAGAATTGGTCTAGAGTACCAATCGGATTGAAATTAGGAAAAATTGATCCCAATTAGATAGAAGTTCTAAACATTTCAGCACTCTAAAATAGTTTTAAGACAAGGCTATTTAACACCCACTCCACAGTGTTCATATTTGATTCAGTTATTACTATTAGCATTACCGCATTTTTTCCAACACTTAGGGTCTTGGTATTGCAATTGTAGAATGAGATTATAAGTGGAGGAGGCTGGAGGATCACAAATTCATAACCCACCTCAACCAACCTACCCACCAAATTTTGTCGCGTAACCAATGTAGTAATTTGTTTGAGATTTTTCCTTATAGGCTTATACTTAATTGTTGTGATGCTTCCAAGCACATTTAAGAAATATAATTAGGCAAAAAATGGCAATTTTTTGGGATTAAGTAATATATAGGTGCCTCTATCTTTGAAAAGCATTGATGCTTTTGGCCTACTATTAGAGATGATGCTAAAGGTCGAAGTTTTGTGTGGTAATATTTTTTTTGGGATTTATGTGGGAAGAAATAAAAATATTTATTTGTACAACTCTTTAAGAATGAGGAAAAGCCTGCAAGGCCCCAATGTTTATAGAAGATTATTATTAAAATGAAAATTATATAATATCATTCAATCTGACATAAAAGTTATCTAAACCATTTCAACTAAATTAAGTCCCTTGTGGCTTTCCTCAATGTTAGGATGCTCTATGCTAACTAATATAATTTAAGAAGAGGTGCCACATCAATTTGTGATCTTATTTATGTTTTATTATCACTGTATTTGGTTTTGTCCCTAGGAATATTGACTTAATGACTTAATTAAAATAGCTAAATAGACACTTTATGTCTAGGTACATGTTAGTATTGGATCAAATTATTAAGGAAAGATGTGATTAAGGAAATTTATGTGCTTTTGGAGCAAAATTTTAAGTAATCCTGAATGCATTCAAAGTTTTTGTTTTATTTTTGGCTAAAGAGATTGTTTGATTGTATGAAAGTAGACATTTAAAATACCTATTTCAAATTTCACTATTTGGGGTAAGTTTTATACATCTAAGATAGTAACAAATTACAATTGTGTGTCGTCGTAAACTTAAGAAGTGAGCTTTTTTTTTTTAAATAAAGATAGAGTGTTATGATTTCACAAGAAAAGAAAAGAAAGAAAGAAGATAGAGAGAAGCGGACAAGATCCAGATAAGAGAAGAGAGAGAGGATGTAGAGAGAGAATGATTGTACGCTGAGTATTTTTCCCATACCATCGTTACAACTAACTCCTATTTAAGAGTATCTATGTGCAAGTCTTCTCTCTGTCGAGTCGCATTCCGGTTAGTAGTGCTTGTTAACTAACTTCCTTCCAGATTTATCCCTAGCTATCCTGAAGTTGCATCCTGTCATAACAATTGCTCCTCTTTCTTTAAAAATCCTAGTCTCTAGGATTTAAGGATGGAACCGAGCTTGAAGTGCTTGTCACATCTTCCCCATGGCCTCCTCTCGAACTCAAATTTTCCCATGTGACCAACACTGCTCTACTTCACGTTGATCCCTTTGAATGACCCTCTCCGCTCAACACAGGTTGCCCTTAACTCTGTAGTGATTTAACCGTGAAGATCGTGAGAGTGGAACTGAGAAGGCTTCGTGAGAGAAACATGGAATGAGGATGTATTGCTGCTCCATCCTGTAGCTCCTCAGCCTACAATGCTCACTGCTCAACTGATAGGGTCCATAGTATTTAGCTGAGCTTCAGGTTCTTCCTTATAGCAACCGGTGGTTTGTTTGTAGGTTGGAGTTTCAGGATATACCCAATCTCCCACCTCAAAACTTCTATCCGTCTTTTCTTGTCAAGATTGCTTCATAGATTTTGAGCTCCCAGAAGGTTGTCCTTGCCAGGGTATTCCAATTGATCCTTTCTTCCTCCAACCTCCACATCACCCACCCCATTGCTAGCAGTGATAAATGCAACTGAAGCTGGTTTATACCCATAGAGAGCTTGGAAGGTGTCATTTTAGGCTACTATGGAAGTTAGTATTATACCACCATTCATAGCTAAACACCTTTTCCATCGGGCCATGCATACACATCCCAATAGTAAGTTTCCACACATTCTGTTTCACTCTCTCGGCCTCGACCATCCTGGGGTGATAAGATGAAGTAAGATCTGCCTGCCCCCATCATGGTAAACAACTCCCCCGGCCAAGGAGCTAGTGAAAATTTTATCTCATCCGAGACAATGCATGGGGTAACCATGCAAATAAAAATTTGATCCAAGAAAGTTTGAGCTACCGATTTGGCAGGTGAAAGTGCATGGAAATGAATGAAAGATATTTCGGTCGATCAAGCGACCACCAATATCACCGTGTCCCATAGATTTAGGAAGACCTTCAATAAAATCCATGGAGAGTCACGCCATGCTTGATCGTATAGCCTGGTTGAAGTAAACCGGATAACTACAATGTTCCCCTACTTCTTCTACACATCACATGATTGAACAAATTATTCAACTTCCTTCTTCACCTCGCCAATAAAAAATAGCTTTTCATCCCCGATAAGTCCCTTGATTTCCTGAATGTCCACCAATAGCGACTCATGCATACAAGATATAAGTTGTTTCAAGTTGTTGGCAGCCAATGAATAACCTTCCTTAAACCTTATTACTCCCGACTATAAGTGAAATTTCACGTCGAAGCTGTCGAGGGCCAATGTTAATAAAGTTCCTTGCTCTCGGTCATCTCCATTGTAACTTTCGTCACTTTGTCACCACAAAGGCTTAACAATCGAGAGGTAGCTTGTAACTGGGGTCTTGATCGAGCAATCTCCTTGACAAGGCATCCGGCTACCACATTCTCCTTTCCCTTAGGTGAATCTCATAATCTAAACCCATGAGTTTAGCTAGCCATTTTGTTTAGTGATATTTTCGCCTCCAACAAGTATTTTAAACTTTCATGGTCGGCCGATAAAATGGAACCCAATAGTAATGCCGCCACTTGTTAACCCGCTGCAATGAGGGCCAAGAGTTCCTTTCATAATGCGGATAAGGTCTGGTTTTGGCACAAAGCTTCTGCCCATATAGGTCGCTCCTTGTGATCAAACAGCACCAATGTATTTTTTGCATTTGCATCAGCTCAAAGAAAAGGTTTGGTGAAGTTCCGGCAAAGTAGAACTGAAAGTCCTCGACATGGCTTTTTAATCAATGGTGTTAAATTGGAACTTCATTCCATTCAACTTTGTTTTTTTGAGGTTTCGCGGTGGTAAATGCGTCTCTTCACAAACCTGTATAAATCCCGCTAACTTAAACCCTCAACCGCCCCGCCACCTCTCGCAGTATCATTATATCCCGTGAGACACCGCGATGGCGACAGCGAAAGGGCTCGGTGTTCGACAAGTGTTGCGTGGTGAAGCCAACGGGTCGATTGCATCGCCAAAGAAAATCCAGTACGTTTCAATGTTTGAGCAGCGTTGAAGTAGCCTAAAGTGGCATTGGCTGTACTCATAAGTACAGTACAATTGGAACGAAGGAAAAAA